>CM075003.1:11783048-11801343 GCA_037576675.1 Pangasius sanitwongsei
TAGTGTCTCTGTGGCCTACTGATGCACCCTACTCCCTGTCCTAGTGTCTCTGTGTCCTACTGATGCACCCTACTCCCTGTCCTAGTGTCTTTGTGGCTTATAGATGCACCCTACTCCCTGTCCTAGTGTCTCTGTGGCCTACTGATGCACCCTACTCCCTGTCCTAGTGTCTTTGTGGCTTATAGATGCACCCTACTCCCTGTCTTAGTGTCTCTGTGGCCTACTGATGCACCCTACTCCCTGTCCTAGTGTCTCTGTGTCCTACTGATGCACCCTACTCCCTGTCCTAGTGTCTTTGTGGCTTATAGATGCACCCTGCTCCCTGTCCTAGTGTCTTTGTGGCCTACTGATGTGCCCTACTCCAGTCTCTTTATTGCTATTTTTCACCAGGTTCTATGATCTTTGTAGCCTACAGATGCACCTTACAGCCCATCCTAGTGTGCGTTTTTGGCCTACTGATGCACCCTACTACCTATTCTAGTGTCTTTGTTGCCTATCCCTTTGCCCTACTCGCTGTGATAGTGTCTGTGTGGCCTACTGATGTGCCCTACACGCTAAGATAGTGTCTTTGTGACCTCCTAATGTGTCCTACACACTATGAATGTCTGTGTGGCCTACTCATGTGCCCTACTTGCTATGATAATGTCTGTGTGACCTTCAGCTGTGACACCCTTGCTATACTGGTGACTCTGTAGCATTTGTACCTTATCCTAGTGCATTTTTCGCCTACTCTGATTAACCCTGTGCCCTACTGTAATGTCTTGTGCCTTACCCTAATGCTGTCAGGCTGTACCCTACAACCTTGGCCTACAATCCAATGTCCTGTTTCAGGTAGCCAAGAAATAATGTGTGATATCATGTCTATCCATAGAGCATCATGTTTATGTTATTTCAGATTTAGCGACTGTAACATACATGTATGTAGTATGCATGTACATACATGAATATGTAATACTCACAGTAAACATCTCTGGTTGGCTGTTCTGTATATGAGGATGTGTGTCTGCTGTGCTTTGTGTGTGGGGTTGATTTTGCCACTGCTGCCACGCTGCTGCCTCTGCTGGTCTGGAGGAGAACTGCGGCCCCGTCTGGCTCACATCACCTGGGGTGTGAGTGTGTGTGTAAGAGAGAGAGACTATCATATATATATATATATATATATATATATATATATATATGTGTGTGTGTGTGTGTGTCTGTCTGTGAGACATACAGAAAGAAAGAGAGTTTGTAATCTTTGAGTTCTTACCATATCCGTTTGTGGACTGGTGGTTGCGAGCGTTCATCTGCGAGTAATTAGTTGTGCTGGCTGCAATGTTAGCTGAAGCTCCACCCATTTGTCCAAAAGAAGAGGATGCTGATGAGGAAGGGGTGGAGCTAAAATTTCCCATGGAAAATTGGGGTGACTGACTCTTCCCTGCCTGTTGGTCACACACACACACACGTGTGAGGGCTGCGCAGTATATGCTAGTTACGATGGTTAGGATAGTCACCATTCATGATGATCAATGTGGTATTTAAGAACTTTAATTTTTAATGCATTAAATGAGCTCCATAAATAAAGTCACGACCCCTTTTCTGTTTTGATCATGATGATTAATGACCTGTGCGTTGAAGGGAGCACGTGGTTGAGCCCAGGCTGCAGGGGGCGCAGGTTTTACACTCTGAACTGGGCTGCTGCTGTTCACAGGGAGACCAGAAGGGGCGCTCTGTCGCGACATGTGGGACAACATCTGCGTTGCCGAAGGTGCCTGTCTGAAAAACATGACACACACGCGCACACACACAATCAGCCATAATCCATGCAGGCACTATTTAGTTACACTAACATGCATGTTACTTGACTATTGTGCGTGTGTGTGGTACCTGAAGGACTCATTAGCACGTGGGTTAGCACTGAATGAGGCAGAAGGAGTATAAACCTGCTGTCCAGCAGGGGGTGCACTGGAGGACAAAACCTTAGAATGATCTGAAAAAGTATTTGGGGGGAGAAAAAAAAAAGTAAGAAAATATTTTTTCTGGACTATAGAAAACTGTTTCTCCATTTTCATGGAGTATTTATGTTCTGCTGCCTGGCTTTGTACACACCCCGACTGTTTCCCATACCCCCTCCCTGCATGCTTCTTCTTCCTGTTGCACTTTATTTATGTCCTGTCAGCACTGTCTATGTCATACATGTATCTTGCACCTTGGGTCCAGAAGAAATGTTATCTCATCTCACTGTATATAGCTGACATGAGAAAGATCTATTTGACTTGGAAAAAAAAAAAAAATAAAAGTTTTTTGTTTTTTTTTATTCCAATGCCTTTAACACTAGCTCATTTTACGCTCATATCACAGCGTTTAGAGTTTAAGTTTTGGCACACATTTTTAATCAGTTGTTTAATCAGGCTCTGGTTGTAAAGTAGTAAGGAACCATCAACAAAGTATACATCATTAAATGGATCATTCGAGCAACTTGAATCTGAAAATGACTGCAGTAACCTAGAACCTACAAACCAGCAGTGATTTGTCAACTAATCAGACTGTGCTTGACAATCCTGGGTTCTTTGGAACGGCTGTTAAAAATTTACTGATGCATTTAAATATGCGCACTTTGATGTCCCTTAGTGCTTTATGCCCATTACAGATGATAAGATACAATGATAAACTATTTGGTAATAAGAATTACTAGCCAGTCCTTGCACAGATGGCAGGAACTGCCAGACGTGTGTGAGTGTGTTAAGTCTTACTAGGATCTGGTCCTACTGGCTGCACCGGAACCTGGGAGACGTAAAGAGAGGCAGGGTGAATACTCCATCCATTCATCAGATCTCATCACCAACTTTCCATCATTTCAATCAACTGTTATTCCATCAATACAAGAATACACAAGTGAAAGGCAGAAACATATCAGCAGTGTCTGACGAGAGAAGGAGTTGAGTCCTCTGGTGGCAGAGGGAAAGAAGCTTTTTCTGAAGCAGCTTGTATTTGACATCAGTCATCTGTATCCTTTGCCAGATGGGAGGGGCTGAAATATGACATAGGCTGGGTGGGAGGAGTCAGAGGACATTTTTAAGGCTGTACTTTATGTACAGAGATTGCACTGATGGTAGGTCAAGTCCAATTATTTTGAAGGCCTTACGCACAATGCCTTCGAGTTTCCTCCTGGGGTGGGAGTTTGTGTTTCCGTACCAGACTGTAATGGAGGATGTCAGGATACTTTGAATAACCGCTGAATCCATCTTTTCTATCCATGTTTCCATCCATCTCTAAAACCAATCATCCATCCATTATTGCAAAAATAACCTTTCCATCCAACCAACTTTCCACTTAATCACCCATCATTCATTAACAATCTTTCTGTCCATCTTTCCACCCACCCAGTAGTCTTTCCATCCATCCAACCATCTTTCCACCAAATCATCCATTCATCATTCCGTCAACAACCTTTCTATCCATCCAACCATCTGGCTACATTAAAGTTACTCGGTTAAAGGAAGATTCGCATATGTCCGTTCTCATACCCGTCCATCCTTGCACTCAACCACTGTTCTATCATCCTCCTTTCCATCCATCCATCCATGCCTCCGTCAATAATGTTTCTATCCATCATTCCATCCATCCAACCATCTTTAAAAGTACATAATCAGTTCGTGCAGTTTATCAGTGTATTTTTACCTGAGGAAGAGTCACCTGTCCAGTCTCATAGATTTCCTCTCTCCCTCCTCCTCCCTCCATCTCAGCCTGCTGCTGCTGCTGGAGCTGCCTACAACACAGACAGGGACAGACAGAGAGCACAGTCAGAACAGGCACACCCTTCCTATGGCATTCGCCCACCACCGACAACCAACAAACCCGTCACCCTGAAAACAGCATCCCGTAACCCTGGACACCAACTCCGGTAACCATGGACACCCACATCTACCTGGTGTAGTCATGCTGATTAGAGCTACTCAACACAGAGAGAGATAGAAAGAGAAAGAGAGAGAGAGAGGCAAGAAGACAGAGAGAAAAAGAGAAGGACTGATGTAGAGGGCAGTCCTTTAATTGGGCGGGGGGTTGGGGAATGGGGGGGTTGGGGTTATCTGGTCTCACCTGGTGTGTTTTATCTGCCCCGGGCTGGAGGCTGTGGGGCAGCTGGGGCTGTTCTGCCCCAGAGAGGGGGGTAACGCCCCCCTAGGGGAGGACAGAGGGGAGAGAGCGTCCTGATTCGGAGCTTTACTGTCAAAAAGGGATGGAGGGATTAGGGGAGAAGTGCAGATCCAAGGTCAGAGTGGACTCACACCTATTTACATTTCCTTCTGTCTATTTGTCTATGCATCCAGCTGTCTATCTCTTCTAAACACACACACACACACACACACACACATACACAAACTTCTTCCCCGCCACTAGGCATCATGATGCTGATCATAACAATCCAATCAAACATTTGTCAATAAACATTCCCATAAAATACATACATTAAATTATGAAATGTGTCATTTTGTTCACTCAGGTTAGGACATTTTAGGTTTGATCCATCCATCTGTCTGTCTATCTTTATCTTGTCCAACATTTTTTAATCCAACTATCTATCTCTCTATATACCCATCAACCTATTAACTTGTCTGTGCAACTTTCTTCCCATCATCATTCTGGTTAACCATCTTGTCCATCCTTTCCGACTTTCCTATCTGCAAAACCTGTACATATTGCTGTGTTGTGTGCCTGTGTGAGCGTAGACATAATGTCAAATATATTTCACTCCCTTTTTTCAACAAGCACAACTGTGTGCATGTTGTGTGTGAGTCTATATGTGTGTGTCTCTGTGTGTATGTGCTCACTTGACATTAGTGTTGGTACAGATGATGTATTCGATCTCCTCCGAGTACGGATTCTGGAAGGTGAACGAGCTCGTCCGCATCAGGATCCACTCGCCCGATTTGGTGCAGAAGCGAAACATCACGGACAGGACCTGACCCCGGAGCTTTACCACCTGAATCAGAGGTTAAACGTCAGACAATCGCAACTTGCACACAATTCCATCATTGTCCTCAAAGACTATCAAATTTTGGGTTTTATACAATGTGCAAATGTACACATTTAATTTGATCATGCCTCGCTGGCATAAATAAAAGCAGATTTTTATTTCACATAGAACTTTAACAATAACACACACAACACACCTGCTGGAGGCTGTCCCTCAGGAGTCCCTGGTCCTCAGGATGAGCCAATTCTAGAAAGTTCTTTCCCAGAAGTTCCTACACACACCAAAATATGGTCTACATATATATATATAGCTATGTTCATCATGAAATAACAAAAATTGTTTTTATTTCAGCACTGACACTGGCACACTCGCTTGAGGCCTACCTGAGGCTGGTAGCCCACTGTAGCCACGCAGCGATGATCCACAAACGTGAATGTCCCCTGACAGTTGTGCCGAGAGATGAACTCCACCGGCACACTGACGGTGCTCATGCTGTTGTCGCTGGGGCAACATGTCACCTAGATGTCAGACACACAGTTAAGGAAGACAAGATGAGCAAGGTGAAGGAGCTATGGAATCCAGGACTGACACACACACACACGCGCACACGCACACAAAATACCTGCAGCCTTCCAATGGCAACTAGACAGTAGCGGTTGCCCTGTCCGCTCTCACACTCGTCTTCAGATGAGAGAGAAACGCCTGAGGAAGAAATAGTCATCGAACAGTTATTGACAAGAATGAGCACTAGGACCCTTGGAATTGGTGCACAAGTAAGTCACTGCAGACAATAGTGCCACTTCCTGTTTGTGTGTGTGTGTTACCTGCAGGAGGCCAGGATCGGATGTATCCCGTGCAATGCACCACCACGAACTGAGGCTCTCCCTCTTTACCAGGACCCAACCCGTTCCTAACATACAGACAAACACAGTGTGTGCGTGTTTGTGTGTGGGTGTATATGTAAAAGAAAAAAAAAAAAAAGGGGGGGGGCGCATGAGGGGTGTTACCTGTTCCTGCTCTTCAGAATGCTGAGTCTGTTCATGGACATGGGCTCCACAGGACATGTACCACACCTGAGAGACAATCACACAGCAATTAACACAACATGAAAAGCAGCGGACAGCTGACACACCGCACCGAATCTTTCTGTGGCTGTGTGAAAGCAAATTACTCCCCACCAGGAGGGAGCAGTAAAAAAGCAGAAACAGAACAGACAGTTAAATATCACAGAAAGACAAAAGGTACATTCCAATAAAGCCACAAAGCTATATCCATAAAGCTATCTGAAGCCACGTTCGATCCTTCAAGCACCTTTAAATAAATGAGATTGGTTTGTTCCTGAAATCGCTTCAGAGATCTGGTAGAAGCATAAACTAAACCACAGATCGCTTCAGTCAGCTTGGTGCGAGTTTAGCTAAGCTGACTTAGGATTTAATGTAACTAGAAGACACAGCGTGCTGTGACGGCTCACTTCATTCTGCAGATGAAGGAGCGACGCGCCCCCATGCTCATTCTCACGGATGACTGGCTTCCCTCCTTCTTCACTGTGCCCGTCTTCAAATCCAGCATGCGGCCTGAGAGAGAGAGAGAGAGAGAGTGTGAGAAAGAGAGAGAGCAGAAGAAAGAGAGAGAGAGAGCAGTAGAAAGACCAGAAGAAACACAGATAGACAGACAGATCAACAGAGAGTCCAGGAGCGAGAGACACCAAAAGAGACAAAGACCCAAAGAGATGGATAAACAGACAGACAGACGGAGAGAGAGAGACAGGAGGACAGAGAGAAGAGAGACCAGAAAAGCGAAACCGACACACACAAATAGATAAATACATAGATAGACAGAGAGAGATAGAGAGAGAGAGATCTCACCGCTGTTGTTGTTCTCAGTGGTGGACAGCTGTTCTCTCAGTTTGTCCTTATCATCGGGGTGGAGCTGATCGTACAGAGACGAGCCGAGCCAATCAGACTGAGCCTGGTTCAGCACTGGCGTGACTGAGTCCGAGACGTAAACCACACGTCCACTCTCGCACGACACCACGAAGAGGAAACCATCCGCTGCCTCCAGTATCAGGTGCTTCAACTCCTGCAGCGGTGAAACACAGATGTTAGTACAGAATCAGGATTTTCACATCATTAATGTTGATTTAATTATTAACTGTGACAAATTAACCACGTCAGACGCTAACTCGTGCTTCTGCGTCAAATAAGTTGGCTAGAAAAGCCAAGCATCTCTCACTGCAGAACAAAAAGTCCAGGGGGTGGAGCCAGACCTGATCCAGCTCCTCCTACCTGGGTGGCTTCGAGCCAAAAGTCTTGGACTTTTGGTTCTGGAGCGAAAAAAATGCACTCACTAATTGCAAAGTCGAGCACTAGCCTATTCAGTGCAGTTTCAGACATGGCTACAGACAGCATCCTGTTGTCATGGCAACTACTGTTGCGTAGGTTATGTACTATTTACGTACTACTTAGACAGCTCAAAGAGAATGACTGTTTCATTCTCTCTCTCTCTCTCTCTCTCTCTCTCTCTGGCTGTGTTCCAATCCACACACTCCTGTACTTAATAGGGACCTGTGTTCCCTCATAGTTTGTTTTTAGTCTGATTTGGGACACGCTGTTCTGGAGAGCTTGATTTGCCTAACTAGCTAACACTGTTCCCTAAAGGCTATTTGAAGCACTATTTAGTATTTACACCAGCAGGTGGGTTTGAATGCACCCAGAGGGAGATACTGGAAAATGCCCTCATTAGTTCTTAAGGGAATTCTGCATAAAATTAACATTAAATAATTGTGTGTGTGTGTGTGTGTGTAAGACCTGATCAGTGAGGAAAGACGGCTTGTATGTGCCGTCGGTGCCAGTGTTGCCGCTACCCTTCAGAGTCTTCATATGAGACACAGCCATGCGCAGAATGGTGAGTTTGTCTGGTTTCCGTGCCAACGCACTGCACGTGGGCACCATCTCCGACAGCTCCGTGATGTAAGCGGTCATCTTGTTGCGCCTGCGTCGCTCGATCTCGCTGTGGTTCTCCCTGGGGTCAAAGGTCACCGATGAAGACAAGTGAGATGCAAAATGAGAAAGAGATGGTACAATAAGATAAAGTAAAAAAAAAAAAAAAAAAAAGAAAAAAAAGATTGAGAGAAGAAAGAGATGAAAAAGAATAAAGAAAAACATGTCAAAGGCGAAGAAAGACAAACACGTCTGATCTTTCCAAACGAGAGGATGAATTCATCTTAAACAAAGGGACAGGAGTGTGTGAGTGACATAAGTGAAGGAAGGAAATATTTCTTCAGAGCGCCTGAGAAGCAGAAACAGAGAGAGACAGACAGATAGACAGACAGATGGAAGGAGGAAAAGAGGGTAAACAAGGGAAGAGAGGTAAAGTGCTCAAAAGAAAAGGCTTCAGAGAGTGAACATGCATTTTAAAGCAAGATTTCTTTTGGACAGAGTCTTTTAAGTCACAGACAGACAGACAGACAGACAGACAGGTATACAGAGCTGGAATGGAAGACAACCAAGTAGACAGTGCTAGACATACAGTGTGCTGATATGACGGACAGAGTGAGACAGACAGGTTGGTAGACAGAGGTAGACAGACAATTTGCTAAGATAACAAGCAGACACTGCTAGAATGACAGACAGACAGTTTGCTAAAATTACAGACAGACACTGCTGAAGTGAGACAGACAGACGGGTAGACAGAGATTGACAGACTGACTGATAAATAGACAGGTCAGTACACAAAGCTAAAATGACAGACAGTTTGCTATAAAAACACACACTAACAATGCTGGAGTGAGACAGACCTGTCTGTAGACAGAGCTAGAACAACAGACAGACAGGTCATTAAACAGAGCTAGAATGACAGACAGAGGTAGACAGACAGTTTGCTAAAATTACAGACAGACACTGCTGAAGTGAGATAGACAGACGAGCTGACAAAGCTTGACAGACCATCTGCCAGATAGACAGGTCAGTAGACAGAGCTGGGTTGACAGACAGACAGATGGTTAGACAAAGCTAGACAGACAGATTTCTAAAATGACAGACAGACACTGCTGGAGAGAGACAGACAGCTGGGTAGACAGAAGTAAACTGTCAGACATAGAGACAGACATAGCAATCAAATGACAGGAAAACAGACAGACAGACAACTATAGAGACAGACAGGTGGAGAAAAGTGAACAATCCAAGAGACAGAAATGCAATCAGACATCATGATCTCTGTTCATCTCCTTCCACCCGCCCCCTCCATCCATCTCTCCATCTCTCTCTCCTCAGTACCTGGCGAATCGCTCCTTGTCGTTAGAGCTGGACGTTTCATCGTCACACCTGAAGAGAGAACAGAATTAAGAGACAGATGCAGGCTTATGGCTTGGTTTAAGGAAAAAAACAAAACAAAACAGAGAACTCTCTCACACACACACACACAGAGGAATGAATGTAGAGTTTTAAACGAGAGGAGATGTGCGCTCACCTGAAGAGCTTCCCTCCATCATCATCAAAGTCGGAGCTGAAGAAGGAAAAAGACAGAGGGGCTGATAAATGAAATCAGTAAATTAATTTTTATAATTCCTATTCCTACTACTAAGAATAATATTTTTATTACGTATAATAATTGCGTAGATGTTGCACAGCAGATGAAGTGAGTGTGCAAACGTCACACTTACCTGGCAGCTCGTTTGTTGCTGCCCTTTGGTACGACGGCTCCGGGATTGGCGTGAGATCCGGCTGGCACTGCCATCCCTAGAGACGGCACATCGGGCATGTCTGACAAAACAAATCCAGAGCGTACGTCAACACGTCGTAAAATACAGGGGAAAAATAAACCCAAGGCCTCCTTGTGTTCGACTCTGCTCTCAGACCAAGCAGCACCAGCTGTTATTAAAAATGGCAGCACAGTAGACTAGGCAATGCACTATTTTTAATTTTTCTTGTTATATGGTTCGTCTAAGGCTGAGTCCTAAACGCTCATTTGACAGAAGAGTTCTCATTAAAAGCAGGATTCTTTCTATCATCGCAATTCCCTCATCAGCCTCTCTTTCGTTCTGTCTTGAAATTAATAAGGATTCTTTCTAACAGTCTTTAAGTTTTCTGATTCTAACACGTCTTCAGGACAGAAGAGTTCACGTGTCTCGTCTTCTCTGGAACAAGACAATCTGCGTTTTTTTGGGGTTTTTTTTGGCTTATTAACTGAAAGTGAGAAAAAAAACCCAGCAGTTTTCCACAACATTAAAAGTCGCTATAAATGGATAAAAGTGTCATTCTTTAAATAAATAAACACATATTGTAACAGTCAGCAAATTGCTGCGGTATAAGCGCAATAAAATGCTTGTCATTGGAAACTTTCTAGACCCAGGCAGTTGCCTGTTTTTTTAATTTAAAGCTTGTCATGTGATTCTAGGGTCATCAAAACTATAAAAAAATATATTTAAAAAAAAATCATATAAAAGTTCACGAGGTACTAGAACTAAATTAGATAAGACTGACTAACAGGAATATCTGAATTAAGTTATCGCTATAATAACGTCATCCGGGACACTACCCCAATATAACGTAACGTTTAAATATAATCTATTAACACATATCAATAATAATAATAACAACAATAATAATAAGAAGAATAAGAAGAAATAAAACGAATTTCCTTTACTAAAAAGAAACTAAACTTCATGGAGTAAACTTTATGAAATGACCCAGTTCATTAACAATTAATAATAAATGTATTAAATAAAACCACAAGCCGTTTTTAATTGCTTTAACTAGCATTAACGCGGTTTAAGGTTATTAGTTGGTAATTTTGCTATCGCTCAACATTTACATCATTAAACATAAATTCTGAAATATAAATCAATATTTTTGTCACATTTAAAACTTTTCCCCCGTTTACCTTAGCACTAGCATTAGCATTAGTTTCTCTGGGCCTGCTAGCATGGTTAGCTAACCGAAACAGACACTTGCTAATCTTGACAGCTAAACCGCAATGATTAACTTGAGTTTGAGCCTCACAGCAAAACAAATCAACAAATAAATAAAATAAATAAATAAATGTATAAATTATACAGCAAATCTTGTCTCATTAATACATTTGCTCACTAGCTACATGCTAACGTTCCCTTTGAAGACTTTCTAGTTAAAAACAACAACAACAACGTTAATAAAGGCTAAACCCTGACGTGCTGTCATTCCCGAGAAAATAATAAATAATAAGTAATAATAATAAAATAAATGAGATACCTGGACTGGAAGACGCCATATCCAACTGGAAGTAAAGGCTAGCTAGCTGGCTAGCTTTGATAACACAAACAAAAACAAAACAAAACAAAACAAAAAATCGCCTCAGCTGCTGCTTGTATCCTTTTTTTAAATCCGGAATATTTGAAATATATATATTACAATATCACAATTTAAAGTAAATCATTTTGAGGAAACAGGATTATTAAGCGGAAGAATAGTTTTCTCCTTCTGTTTTCCCGTTTAAACCCCCCTCCATGTTGATCTAAGATGGCGCTCTGCTTCCAGGAAAACGCGCGCGCGCGCACACACACACACACACACACACACACACACCTCTCAAACCAGACCACGGTTACCTCAGGTTGGTTTGTGTGTGTGCAGGATTTCTCCTCAGTTTTGGATATTAAAGGAAAAATTCACTCTAAAACACATTAAACATATTTATATTCAAATATTTCTGATGAGTTGAGTGATGGTGGTTATAATTTGTTAGCCGGTGCTGTATTTCTGTTTTTCCTGTGTGAAGTTAGCGCTTGTGTGCCACGCTGACCTCACAGGGTGACACACTGTGCGTTCAAGCGTTCCTGGGAAGTTCATAATTACGACGTCAGAAGCGTTCGAGTCACTTTGGTTGGAGCAAGATAGCAGTTCTTAATTAACTACAAAAATACAGCAAGGTTTATAAAAAAAAAACAAAAAAAACAAAAAAAAAAAACTCTTGATTTCTAGACAATGAAGAACAAATGATGCGCATAAGGTGCGTGTTTTTTTAAAAATGTTTTTAATCAATTATAAAGCCATTGTAAATTTATCATTTATTACATAATAATTACATAATAATTATCGCAATTGTACAATACTATAGTATTTTTCGCAGGCAAACACGTCACTGCTAAATACGCATTTGAGTTCAACAAATTTACCCTCAGCTACAGACGTCACATCCATCGATTCCACCATATTTTCTTACTGACACGACATCCCAACTTGGAACCTCTGCGCTCAAAGAATTCCCACTTGTAATTACGACTTTGTAGTGCCGTTCATGTGCGTTCGACTCGTAATTATGATCTTTCCGACATGACTTGAACACACCAAGCGCTTCTTATTGCTAGCTGCAAATATGCTGCCTTCATGTGCTATCAGAATTATCGTAAATACAAGTTTCCCACTAGGAAGTTGCACACGACTGACCCCTCAAGTCATAATTACGACTGGGAAACTCGGAGATAATTTTCATACCCCAGTTTCCGAGATGGAAGGTATGTTGCCCTTTAAGCTGAATTTAACTGCACTAATTGGTGTGTCCACTAGGACAGGGGTTTTCAAACTTTTTAATTCCATGGACCCCCAAATATGATGATTCCTTGCAGGGGACCCCCTTGCCTAAAATATAAAGGCTATGTATTTTAAGTAGGCTATAAACACGTAAACTAAAATTTTGTAATGTAAAGACATATTGCAATTCATATTACAATAAACAGACATCTGAAATTCTATTTCAATAACAATTTCTTTTATTATTTGGCAACTCACTATAGCCAGAAATGATTCTCACAATTAACCATTTTCTGTAGCTTTTTGTATTTCTGAAAAAATTGCAACATATTTACATTTACTGAACAGAGTACCTTTTCTAATTAAGGCACTGATAGATGAAAAGTTTAACTTGAAGGACAACATTTGTAGTTTCTGTAGTGTTTTTTTTTTTTTTTGTAGTAGCTATTTCTGGAAAATTGCAAAATATTGTCCTTAACTGAACAGGGTACCTTCTTTCACAGTATTAAGACACTAGAACAGTGTGACAAGTTAAATCTGAAGGACTGCATTTGTACTACAAACACAATCTAACCAATTTGAATCATTCACTGATTCAAAAACCCCGAACAGGAAGATTGAGCCTGGTGGCTTCTACATAGTTTGTCATAGCGTGGTTTCATTTTAGTGAGAGCAAGGCGCATGTCACTTTTAACCTCCAGACGGGCTCTGTGCTTGGACTGAGGTACTTTCAGTGCTGAAAATCCAGCTTCACACAAGTAAATTGTGGCAAAAGGTAGAAGACATTTTATTGCCTTCTCAGACAACACAGGGTAGTCCTTTCTCACAGACATCCAAAACTCTGACAGAGGAAGGCATGGGAACCTCGTTTTCATCCCTCCGTCATTTGTCAAGTCAATCAGTTGCTCCTGGGCTGCTAGATCCAGATGAGTACCAGCCCCTGGTGCAAATGGGTTTCTAACAAAGCCCAGGTGTGTGTTGTTCAAATGAGGAAAATACTGTTTAAAATAGCCCTGAAGATGTGACAGGTGTTGCTGAATTACGGACGTGATGTTGTCAGCAGTGGAGGAGATGCATTCCTGGTTATAAAGAGGAAACATTTCTGTAACTCCATTTTGCTCTGTAATGCAATTTGCTTTCCCACACTTATCTTGTGCGCTTACCGGTCATAGCGGCAGCACCGTCAGTACACACTCCAACACAGTGAGACCAGTCTATTGAATTGTCCGTCATGAATTGATCCATCATATTAAAGATGTCCTGCCCTGTGGTTCTGCCTTCAAGGGGTTTACAAAAGAGAAGTTCCTCGATAAATTTGTCCTTACCGAGGAAACGTATATAGACCATTAGCTGTGCTTGATTCGCTACACCAGTACTTTCATCCAACTGCAGCGCAAAGTATTCACTGGCTTGCAGTTGTTCTAAAAGTTGCGATGCAATATCATTGGCCATCTCACCTATGCGTCTACTCACTGTATTGTCTGACAAAGGCACAGAATCTACCTTTCGTGCTGCTTCCTCTCCAAATAACTCTCTGATGATGTCTTTAGTAGCTGGTAATAATAATGTTTCACCAACTGTGTGCGGCTTCTTAGCACGCACAATGTGGAGGGATGCCAAACATGATGCTTTTAAATGCCTCTCAGGGACTGATGCTTGCTGCCGAAAAATACTAGACTGCTGGGCCAAACACAGCTCCTGATATTTGAAATAGTCAGTTGATTTTCCTGCCTCATTGGGATGTTTCTGCTGTAGATGTCGTTTGAGCTTGGATGGTTTCATGCACTCGTTGGAAAGAATCTCTTGACAGAGAACACACTGCGGTCTCTCGACTCCCTGCTTTAACATGCAGGTAAAACCAAACGCAATGTAAGATTTGTCATATTTTCTAGTTTTTGCCTTAGTGTCCGCCTTAGTTTTATCAGATTTACACGAACTGCTTGCAGGATCGGGATTCTTCAAAAATCTTTCCATCATTTGTAGAGCACGTACACAGTCGCTAATTGCTCCGTTCAAATTAGCCTACTGTAAAATGCAAAACAATAAAAGCGCAAAGTATTTTGGGATAAATACATTACAAGGATCCACTCATATAAATCACAAAACTATATATAGATTTGGTTATTAATAGTTTTAGGATAAAAAATAAATTATTTAAAACAAAATCTTAAGTAAATCATGTAAATTTTTTTATTTCTGTCACGTTTTTCGTGGACCCCCTAGCGCCCTCTTGCGGCCCACCTGTTTGAAAACCCCTGCACTAGGACGTATAGGCAGTGTCTGAAATTGCATACTGTGTTGCCCTTTAAGGAATTTAACTTTCAAATATCTGCTTTAAATATTTTCTGGTAAATATTCTCAAGTAAAAATGTGAAGTTCATAATTACTTTTTCTTTATCTACCTCATTTGTAAAAATTTATATTACTTGTTTTATGCGACAAAGTCACTTCCTGTTAGTGCTCCCGGTCCTGCATGAAAACAATGAGACAGACATAGTGTGCTCTCTCTGATAATCCATTGCATCCACTAAAAAGCATCACAGAGGCAATGCCATAAGTTCATTTATATGACATTAGACATGTTAAAGATCATATATTAGTAATGATTTTGTTAAAAATATGATGTTTGATAAGTTGCTAAAAACGGTTGTTTACCATTGTGTACAAGCTTTCAGTGTTGCTAATAGCCATTGTAATCGCTACTACAGGGAGAATAGTAGTTTATGTTTATGTTACAGTCATTTATAATGCAGTGTTAGTCAAAACATGGACACTGAATATTGCTGTATTGTTTTATTACAGTTTTCACTGCAAATGTTAATGAGGAAGAGTGACAGTAAATGATCAACCTTACTACAACTCTGTCTTCATTGGCTACGGTTTAACTTGGTGTTTAGTCAGAGTTTCAACACACTGCACGAGAACACCACAAGAGGCTAAGATGGCCTGGTTAAGATGGCCACAAGCAGCAAGTCGTCTGTGTGCAACGCAAAAAGCGGCAAGTCATCTGCATCATCGGCGAGTACAGCCCGTGCCCGGGCCAGAGCTGAAGCCGCCAAAGTGAGATCATCATATGCCAGCCAAGAGGCTTAACTGAAAAAATGAAAACTGAAAATGAAAAGGCCACAAGAAAAGCTCAAAATCAGCTGAAAACAGTAAGAATAGACAGGAATTGGACCTCATGACTAAATGGCTGGGAAAGGAATCTGGTGAAATGGTGAAGCGCATCCGCTCAGTGCATGTCAGCAACCCCAATCTTGCTTTACACAAAGCATGGGAAAGACTACGTGAGTGTTATGCTGCGCCGGAAATCATTGAAAGGTCACTATTTCAGCGATTGGACAGTTTTCCTAGGATTTCAGCTAAAGACTACACCAAATTACATGAACTTGGGGATCTGCTTATGGAAATCCATGGTGCTAAAGAAGATGGTTATCTCACAGGTCTGTCATACCTTGACACTTCACGTGGAATTGCACCAATTGTAGATAAGCTTCCATATGGGCTTCAAGACAAGTGGGTGACTTCTGGGTCATGGTACAAAGAAGAAAATCATAGCCACTTTCCTCCCTTTGAGTATTTCTGTAACTTTGTGTGCTATGAAGCAAACGACCCCAGCTTTATGCATCAAAACAGTGCTACAACAACTGCAAAACCAGACAGATCCATTGTGAAAAGTTTCCAACCAACAAACCCATCTCAGTTCACAAAACAAATGTGTGTGCATCTAATAATGACCCAAACAAAATCTGTCCATTACACAATAAACCACACCCCTTGAAAAAATGCAGAGCATTCAGAAACAAACTCCTCGAAGACAGAAGGGCCTTCCTCAAGGAGAAAGGAATATGCTTTAAATGCTGTTCTTCGGTTTCTCACCTCGCCAAGGAATGCAAGTCTTCCGTGAAATGTTCTGAATGCGGCAGCACCAATCATGATGCGGCCATGCACCCTGGCCCATCACCTGAAGTAGTCAAGGCTCCTTCACCGTCACAAGAGGATGGCAGGGAGGGAGAAGATCCTTCGAACATGGCTGTTGTCAGTACAAGCTGTACAGAAGTTTGCGGTCCAGGTCAGTGGAGCCGCTCATGCTAAAAAATCTGCCTTGTAAAGCTGTACCCAAAGGGTTCCAAGGACATGGCCATCAAAGCCTATGTAATTCTGGACAACCAGACCAATCGTTCATTAGCCAGACCAGAATACTTTGAGCTGTTCAATGTGGAGAGCAAACAATTCTCATATCATCTCAGAACTTGCTCTGGCATCATAGAAACATCTGGCAAGAAAGCAGAAGGATTCCAGATTGAGTCCCTGGACGGAAAAGTTCTTATCTCTCTTCCACCACTCATTGAGTGTCACGAGATCGCTCTGAGATTACAATTCCCAGTGCAGTTCTTTACCAGCCTCATCTCCGAAACATTGCCAAGCACATTCCAGAACTAGAACCAGAAGCAGAAATACTTTTGCTACTCGGAAGATATGTGATTAGGGCACACAAGGTCAGGCAGCAGGTCAATGGACCAAACAACGCCCCCTTTGCCCAACAACTGGACATGGGCTGGGTAGTAATAGAAGAGGTGTGCCTGGGTAATGTACATAGGCCAACAGTCAACACATTCAAGACCAACGTGCTGGAAAGCGGCTGCCATTCAATTTTTCAACCCTGTACGAGCTTTATGCAGGTCAAGGAGACGCAACAAAGCTGTAGCATGTCTAGCAAAGCAACTGAGAAGATGCTTGGACAGACAATGTTCAGCAGAACTGAGCATGACAACAAACCTGCTCCATCCGTGGAAGACACAGCTTTCCTAAAAGTAATGGACACAAACGTCTACAGAAATGATGCTAACAGCTAAGTAGCTCCTCTACTGTTCAGAGAAACACGCCATCCCCTGGCCAAACAATAAGGAGCAAGTTGTTAATCGATTCACATGTCTGCAACGAACCTTGAAGAGAAAACCTGAGATGCAGCAAGAGTATGTGGCATTCATGGAAAAGATCTTCACCAACGGACATGCTGAGGTAGCGCCGCCACTGAGAGTAGGGGATGAATGCTGGTATCTTCCTACATTTGGGGTCGATCCCCAAAAACCCAATCAGATCAGGGTGGTCTTTGATTCCAGTGCTCGATACTCTGGCGTCTCTCTCAATTGTGTGCCCCTCACAGGCCCCAACCTCAACAACTCCCTTGTCGGTGTCCTGCTACCCTTTCGGAAAGAGAAGGTTGCAATCTTAGCAAACATTCAGCAGATGTTCCATTGTTTCTTGGTGCATGATGACCATCGTAACTTCCTCCATTTTCTATGGCACAAGGACAATGATGTCAAGAAGGAAATTATTGAGTATCGAATGAAAGTCCACGTCTTCGGCAATCGACCATCTCCTGCCGTAGCCATTTACGGGCTGTGAAGAGCCATCAGAGAAGGTGCACAGGAGCATGGTGCTGATACCGTCAAGTTTGTGGAAAGACATTTCTATGTTGATGATGGTTTGGTATCTGTACCATCTGAAGCTGAGGCAATCGATTTGCTCCAAAGAACACAGGCCTCACTAGCTGAGTCAAACCTCTGTTTGCACAAGTTTGCTTCAAACTCTCAGACAGTCATGGAAGCTTTTCCGCCTGAAGAGTGTGCTCCAGTAATCAAGGACCTAGATCTGAGTGGAGAAACTTCTCCCATGCAACGGAGTTTAGGTCTGCTATGGGAGATTACAACCGACACATTCACCTACTCTGCATCAACCATTACCAAACCATTCATCCGTCGTGGAGTCCTCTCCACTGTCAACAGTGTTTTCGATCCTCTGGGTCTATTGGCACCTGTCACGATCCAGGGAA
>CM075003.1:11831006-11902747 GCA_037576675.1 Pangasius sanitwongsei
GTCATCTGGCAGCACTACCTGACCACCCAGAGCCTGCCTCAACTTCTGTCTAAAGTCCTCACAACATTCCTCCTTTCAGCTTCCACCACTTGGTTTTCTTCTCTATCTCAATCTTTGACCTCTTCTTCTTACAGACCACCGAAGAAACATCGAAGGAGTCTGAATCTCATTTTATACCACAATGCTGAATGAATGAATTCTGAATTCTTTAATCTGACTGGATAGAAGGTGTTGATTAATTTTCTATAACAGCATGGACCTGACCCTAGCGCTGGCTGTAATTCAAAAATAATAATAAGTAATTCACATTTTAATATGTTACAGTTTTTACAATAACAAGTCAATCACAGGTACATATATGGTGGAAACCTCACATAATAATAATAATAATAATAATAATAATAATAATAATAATAATAATAATAATAATCTAACAAAATTGATTAAAACATACTATTATTTATCAAAGAAAATGTATAATGGTTGATATAGTGAAGCTTTCTGTAAGAATATATTTATGATGAAAGGATGTTTGGGGATAAGTTTTATTACAAAGATAAAAATTAAAATTAGCCAATTTTCTAATAATACCACAGTCATGAATAATAAGGCGATGTCTTTTTCTCCCACACTAAAACCTCATACACATCATGATGTCAGCGTTGTGCTGTGTGTCTGCTGGTCAAATGCTGACTTGGAAAGTATTGTTGACATGGAAAGTATTCACACCCTTTTAGTTTTTGAACACTTAAAGATTTAATATAAAATGAATTAAATTTACTTTAAAAAAAAAATCTTTGCAGAATAATCCATAATGAAGTGAAAGCATTTTTTTTTTTTTTTTTTTTTTTTTTAGATTTTTTTGGTGTAAGTTTATTAAAAATCAAAAACTGAAATATCTCATACATATCTCAAAACCTAGCTATCTTTAGCTAAGTATTCAGACCTTTGACTAAGGCTGTCCAGATTAAGCTCAGCTGACTTAATTTTACATCAAATCAAATGATAGAAGTATTGCTATTTTTTTTTCTAACATCACATTTAAAACTTTAAATCAGTGTTATATTTGCAGCATGTTGTGGAGTGACCTTTGGTAGAGGAACCTCTAACAAAAGGTTAAACCTGGTTAAAATAGCTGGTGATTTTAATTATTGGCATTTGAAGGTCTTAATTAGCATTTCATCTGACATCATGACTAATTTTTGGCCAATATTGTATCTCAAATGTACAGTATATATGTAATATTCACCCAGTAGTCAGTATTTACTACTGACCAGCAGATGGAGACAGTGAACAATGCATGATAATCTGGTCTTTTTTTTTTTTTTTTTTTCAGGACTCCCACAATCTCCCATAAAGCCTTTATGTATTAATATAGTGTATTAACACTTTTTCTGAAAGTCAAGTAACCATGTATTGGTCAGTATCAGGACAACAAACATGACTGAGTGGTTGACTATGTTGCATCACATGATGTTTTGTCTAGAGGGACATATTTGGGTCAGACCATGCTGCAGGAGCAACATGAAGAGAGTACAAGCAGTCAATGTTATAAAAAGATAAGTGCTAACAGTCATAAAGACTTGCATGGAGGACTGCATGAGGTGTAAGTGTTGCATTACACGTCTTAAGCTACATCAGAGACAGCTGCAGATGGCACATGAAGATTCCAGCAGAGTGGCCGAGAGGCGCCTGAACTCCATGTGCCACTGTGCAGGAGTGTCTGAACTGACAGAAGAACTGAGACCTGTTTTTCGCTTCAGAGCTCTACAGAATATTCAGAAAAACTGCAGATGATCTGCACATGTGCTATGTTCTGAATTACGCCAGAGATAGAAGATATGCTTTACTGTTCGAGGATGTTCTCAAAGATGAAGTAGGACAGCATATTCACAGGCTTTTTCAGGATATAAGACGAAGGTGGGGGTGGGGGTGGGGGATGGATCACATGACAAGCCTGACTCAAACATACTTTATATGATTTATTAGTCATGTGGAGACAGAGCATGATTTAGATTTTTAAATATTTCCACTTTTCCAGCAATGAGTGTATGGCATTGCTATGGAACACGCAACAACATATGAATTACTCTGTGCAACTGTACTGAAATATGACTATGGTTTAGAAATACATGGTTTTGGATGAAGACAACTAGGGAGTATTGTGGATGGAAGTATAGAAGAAAGTGAATTATTATTGTGCAGAACTGTATATATGTATATATAAATTGATACTGTAACACTAAGTTAAACAAAGAGGAAAAATAAGCGTCTATTGTGGACACTGCCAGAAGTGACGCAGAGTGTCTGGAAGGGCTCAGAGGGAGTTGATAGAGTCATAAGGGTGTTTCCCCACCAAAAAAGACTCATTATTTTTAATGGCTTAACACTCCAGTGGAGGGAGCCTGTCTGAACCCCACAGCTCGCTGTTTTGGACGACGTCACTGGCGCATACTAACGCCTGTATAAGCAGAATGATGTCTTTGTGTTAGCAGAATTAATAAGAGCAGCATGAACACACACACACACACCAAAGCTGTCATGCATAGTTAACCACAAACCCTGCATCTGAGTGCTGATATCTTGCCAAATCTTTGCACCTCTCTCCGGTGCTACAGATAATGTGGATTCCTTTATGTCTTGGAAATGTTTATTTGCCATATTGGTTTGTTTTTCCTCTAGCTGATTAACTCTAAAAGATATGTTGTCTTTTTGTATGTATTGGTTCTTAAGTTTAAGGTGATTACAGGACTCCCCAGGTGTATATAAAAAAAGATGGAGTTGACTCTGAGACATGTCAGTCTGGCTACTGGTGTAACAACAGTACTGCGAGACACTGAAGCTGTCCTCCACTGTCGTTAGCAGTGATGAAAGCATTCATAGGCTTTCAAATGAGACGAGTAACAGAGCTACTTCTGACAGCCCATTACTATGCCAGGGCAAATCTCCCAAAAACATCAAAGACTACATGTGAGAGATGGTGAGGAGTTTCACAGACTGTCACATATCAGACTACCACAATACACAATACACATTCTGTAGCACAGGATACACCATATTGCTTTGGTGTCTGTAATGAGAAACAAAATCCGACAAAAATATGTGGACCAATGAACTGGTAAATCTGGTTACCAAACAAGAATGCTTGCAAAACCCCTCTTTATTTGGTTGCAACTTTATAATTGTTAAAATAACTGTGTTTGCATCTGGAAGCACTTGTATTTTTGGATTCAGCACAACTGAATATAACACCCAGTAGGGGGCTCTATTGCTACGATGACCATATACCTTCTCATTTTGAAGGACTTGCTTAAAAAACGTTTTGTGTCTGATAAACTGAGCATTCCTAAGTCACTTGTGAAAAACATTCATGTTGCTTACCTATCTATTCTTCCACTCGTTTATGGAAATTTGACAAATCTTGCTGTAGTGCACATATAGTGCCCTATACACAGCTCATTCTGAGACTGAAAAACTGCTGATGAGTTCAGTTGTGTAAGCTAGAACACTGAAAACACATGCTGTTTTGACCCATTGCTAAGGATCCAAGATCAGTTGATCCTATCTACATTAGAATTTGGAAAAAGGCTTTACATGCACCAAGATAAGCAACAGTAGCCTCTTGCTTCTTATAACAACCTGACAAGATGAGACATGGCATCAATATATATATATATATATATTCATACATTCTGTGGAAACTCTATAGACAGTTTCTTAAATACTCAAACCAGCCCATCTGGTACCAACAATCACGCCACACTTTTTCTTCATTCTGATGTTTGATGTGAACATTAACTGAAGCTCTTGACCTGTATCTGCATGGTTTTATGCATTGTGCTGCTGCCACATGATTGGCTGATTGGATAACTGCATAAATGTCCAAGTGTACATGTGCTCCTACTAAAGTGGACAGTGAGTGTACACAAAACAAACATGCTTCCTGCTGTGACTCAGCTTTATATGGATTGTGCAAGAGTGGCAGTGGATTTTAAGAGAATACAACACCCCATTTTCTCTCTTTTATAATTCTTTTAATGATTTTTATACTTTTAATGGACCTTAAAAAGCTTCAAATACATTATGCCATAATTGACCCATAAAATAAAAGTTATAAATAAAATAAAAGTTTGGATTGTTTTGTTAACATTATGAGGCCATTATTGGGCTGTATTTACTTTTCCCCCTTGTATTCATCTTTTTGCCACTGGGATGCCTGTGATATTTGTACTAAGAATAAAAATGGCAAAGGGCCTCATAACCATCTGGCTGACACTCTCACTTACCTTCAGAGTTTATTTTTTTAATCAAATGTTTTCCTCAGCCTCAAACTTTAGAAGTCAAACTTTTAAAGCTCAAACCATTGCAAAAGTGCAACACTCATTTCCTGTGCCTTTCCTGCAATCCAGCACTGATTCTTTCATACAAATGCTTATCCTTTGTACTTCTGCCATGCCATACTGCACAGGAATGTGAAGCACTAGTTGAGTGCAGCTGTATTTTGACAACATGATTGGCACGCAGCTTTGCTTTTGCCAGGGCCATGTTGAGTGAAGTGCCAGCCACAGATCCTGGGAAAAAGGCTGGTTAATCTAAAAAAAAAAAAACGTTCATGGAGGTGATTCAGTCAGAAGCCCATTGCTTGACCAAAATGAATTATGATGTTTCTTAAATTTTTGTTTAAACTTGTTCACAGATAAATCATTATGAATAATAAATATGCAAAAACTGACCTGAAGAAGAATGTTCACCTAAAAAAAAATCTAAATCTCAAAGTTAGGTATGTGAAATACTGTGTATATAATGCCTTTTGACATAGACCATAATTTAAATGCATACATATATCACATTACCTACACCAGCATCTACACTAATCCAAAGAAATGATAAGTAGGGGAAAGATGAAAATACTTCTTTACCCTTTATCCATGGAGTACCTGACCATTTTTAGAATGTCACAAAACAATATGAACAATCCATTGGTGACATTCAGCAAAATAAGTCTAAATATAACAATGATTTCCTGATCTTAAACAGAAATAAGAAGTCTTACATGGAAATAATAAAGAGATTAGTATCTTCACTTTTACAGATTAATAGCCTTAATAGCCTTAATGAATGAGTGAATAAATGAATGAATTCATTCATTCATTTTTTTCATTTGACTTCAGGAAATGTTTGCCCCGGTCATGGGCGCTGTGGAGCCTGGTGGAAAGTAAGGATACATCCTTGACTCGCTGTCGAACACCATGCACAAGTAGGGGCAATTTAAAAAGCTACCAAACACATTTTTGGGGGAAACAGACCCAGCATGCACAGAAAGTAATCTGAGCTCAGGATTGAACCAGGGACCCAACCCGCAGCACCACTGTGCCACCATTATTATAAAGGCTTCTGGTCATTAATTTTGGGTTAGTGATTTGGTCACTGTACTGTATGATTCCATATGTATAGCGTCATAGTGTTAATGTCTTTTTTATTATTCTAAAATAGAAAAAAAAATAGTAAAAATGAAGAAAACAGGTAAGTACAAAGCTTTGTCTAGTAGTGTACATTTGATACTATGTCACATATACTGGATAACTCACTCACTGACCAGGGTCAGGCAGAATAACATTAGATACCTGCTGCTGAGGGGGGGATGGGAGGGATGCATGATGGCTTAGTGGTTAGCATGTTTGCCTCGCACCTCCAGCATTAGGGGTTCGATTCCTGCCTCTGCTCTGTGTGCGTAGAGTTTGCATGTTCTCCCTGTGCTTCGGGAGTTTCCTCCCCTAGTCCATTGTAGGCTGATTGGCATCTCTAAGTTGTCCATAGTGTGTGAATGGGTGTGCGATTGTGCCCTGCGATGGGTTGGCACCCCATCTAGGGTGTCCCCTGCCTTGTGCCCTGAGTTCCTTGGAATAAGTTGCCCCCCGACCCTGTGTAGGATAAGCAGTACAAAAATGTATGTATGGACCTGCTGTTGAACTAACATACATAGAGACATGTTCACTCACTCACTTTCAGTAACCACTTCATCCTGGTCAAAGTGGCAGTGGAGTAGGATCCTATCCCGGCAACACTGGACATGAGGCATACTTGATTGGACACCAGTCCATTGCAGCTTTAGAGACATGTTAATAAAATGTACATTTAAACAAAAGTGTGTGGAAAACCACAAATACAATTTCTAGTTAAAACCTGGCTCTACATATTGTGCATAATTTTTAACATTTTCAAACTTTTTTTAAAACTTTGATACATCTATTTATTATTTAATGGACCATTGCCCTTACACATGCTTTATTTTTAATATGTATTATATCATCAATGGACTTTTAGTATTAACTAAACTAAATCTAGTAAAACTAAACTAAATTAACAAGTGGAATTTAATTGTACATAGAAGTACATAAGTCACTCTGGAGAAATAATTCATTAATTGTTTTCCATTTGTTTTAAGGTCGAGGAGCAAATTTTAGTTCTACTGCCAAAATGAAACAGATTACAGCTCAAAAGAGCAAGTACATGTCTTTCCTGACTGGCTTCAATCGTTTTTAAGTGTTTGTTTCCCTTCTTCATTATTTTGGCTCCATGGTGATTTCCTCAACACTGTTGGTGGAAGTACAAGAGAGAAGGCAGAGAGTCTACGGCCACACAAGGAGTGATCTGATCACCATGTTGATGTTTTTGTCAGATAACTGTCTCATAGTCATAGCAATGCCATGTCTCATCCCCCAGAAACAAGCCCTTTACACCTCTCTCATCTTTCCCTATTGTACCTAAACTACTGCTGCGATGTTGTCATGCCTTTCTGAACGCTCCTGCACAATGAACTACTGAATGGCTCTTTTTCATGAGCTTTTAGTCTCCAACAAAAGCTCAAAAACTATCAAAATTATCTGTCATACACCTTCTTTAAAAGCTATCAGAAGGATCTTAAAAAGCTTTGCACTAAAAAGTCAAAGCAATGGACACCTCACAAAAAAGGAGTGCTGCAGGGGTAAAACATAGGGCACTGAGCTTTGCTGTATAGATGCTAATTTTCAGTTGGCAAGCATTTTCCTATCAGCAGGGAATGCTGAGCAAATGTTTGATCTCTCTCTGGAGAACGTTGGAGAATGCTTATTACTGCATGAGGTAGAACTTATCGTGACTGATTTATATCAGATGCATGGCTACAAATAGACAATTTTAATGGAGCTGCTTTTATTAAAGACCACAGAGCCTGTAGAAAATGATAGCTCTGCACATTTGTTTACTGAGCCTTTGTCATAATCTCTACCGGAGGTATGTTTATTCTGGTCTTTTTTTCCCCATAATGGGAATTTTGACTGGAATTTTGGGTTGTCGGGCTAAATTATAGCACATACAGTGCTGCACCTGGAATTCAAGCAATCATGGGATCAGAAAGAACGCATCACATCTTATTATGTACAACGGACAGATCCCAGAATGGTTTCCTAGATCATGGGTTTGTTGTGAGTGGAAGGATTTTGCTATTTTTTTCTACTACATTGACTGTATTTTTTCATTACAAAAAGCCAATTATCAATAAGTGAATCACATCTGCCAAAAATTAATAATATAAATCTGTGTTGATTGCAGCCTCACTTGTACAAATCATCTCTTAGAGAAGTAAAACCAGGTTTATACTGGCGTGGATGATAAAGGAGAGACAGGGAAGAGCAACAACAACAGTTCTGCTGTTCTGTTTCTGTTGAGAAAACAGCCTTAAGGGTAACTTAACATATTTCCTGACTACAAGAGAAATGTTGCTGGGGACACACAAATGAAGCCATTCTTCTGGGCCAGGATACACATCATCATTCAGAACTCATTAGAAAAAAAATCACCCTATTGGAGAGTCTCCAGATTACAAAGGCTATGGAAAACATGATTATTGGTGGGCAGCACTGTGCTGCAGTGGGTAGTATTGCCACCTTACAGCTCCAGGGCCCCCAGTTTGGATTACTGTGCATGTTCTCCCCATGCCCACATGGGTTTCCCCCAAGTTCTCTGGTTTTTTTCCTAAAAACAAGCCAGTAGGTGGACTGAGTATGCAACTAGGTGTGAATGTGTGTGTGGTGGTCTGTGATGGACTGGCGTTCCATTCAGGGTGTATTCCTGCCTCACACCCAGTGTTCCAGGATATGCTCTGGATCCACCACGACCCTGACCAGGATAAGGCGGTTACTGAAGATAAATAAATGAATGAATGAGGATTATTGGTCATCACCTAGAAATTCATGCCAAATGTAATTTCTCCTTAAATGTTGTTTTTCACTGAGCAACTATTAATTCTACATGATCAGTCTCTCTCACAGGCAAACATTTTGTATCCTTCATGTTTCCAGATGTGGCAAATGCATTATGTATGAATTGGATTCCCTGCATATCACAACACTTTATTCTTGATCTGGCTTTGACAAAGTGTTCCTTTGTTTTCACAAACTCTGTCTTTTGAATGGGATCAGGCTCCATCTCCAAGCAGCTGTGAAGGGATTAAAATTAAATTATGGGAATATTTGTTCTGTACACTGTCAATAGGGTCAGCACATTGATTCTGTCCATCCTTTCTTCCTCTCCAACTTCTGATTTTAATTTCCTGGATACACGATACAGCATGAAAGTGCTTTATGCATGCATTCCTTGCAACAAGGCCTTGCCAGATTTCAAGCAGTATCACTGCTGGAAAGATGGTGCTCTCTGGTTGAGCTGAAATAGAACAGTCACAGAGATCCTTTAGGCCACTGGCCAGTGGTTTCTTACTTTCAACTCTGCTCATTTTCTGACAGTTGCTATAAAAATACACTGGAGTATAATGCAAGAGAACCCTTAACTAAATTTTGGCACTTTTTAAATCTTATTTGGCTGTTTTTTTTTTTTAAACCAGGACTGTGTACCTACATAAGGGACTTGCTTATCATCCCAAAACAGAAGTATAAAGCGTTATATAAAATGTTTAATGCTACCATGAAAACAAAGCATTTCTGAGGATGCAAGGCTTGTGAGAGCATCAATAATCAAATTCATATAGATAATCCCTAGACAGTACAACATTTGGCGACAACATCTTTTTTTATCTGACTGTTTCTTTGATCCTCCCATTCTCCAGCTGTGGTGATGCCCAAACATTCCACCTCTAATATTCAAGCAGCACTTAAAAACAGGAAGCAGGGCGAAGCGATCACGTTCAGCCAAGTCTGGAATGTGAGTTTCCATGAATCAATTATTTTCAGGGCTCTCCCATTTTCTTCTACAGACACTGCTCTGGGCCTCCCCAAAACATGAATTATCTGTAGACATATCAGAGAAGAGCTTGAGCCATGGTTGTCATGGATTTGGAAGGGTCTTGGATGCAGCCGTGGTTTGTTCTGTCGTGTCTTTGTTGGCGGGTCTCCATGCTTGTTCCTTCAGAATGAATGAGACACGGTTGTGAGAGGCTCTGCGCAGAGGAGAAGAAGAAAAGGCAATTGTTTTAAAAATGATGTTGCCCTCCAAACTCAGTCAGGCAAAACCAAAAACACACCATCAGCCAGACAAGCTCTGATTGGTTACCATGAGGAACCCCTTTGTATGGTACCATTTTTCTTTGACAGAATAATGTGGTTAAAAATTGCGAATGGTTGTGAATAGGCCTATGTGCAAATAAATAAACACAGTTTGCCACTGTTTTAGTCTTGATTCTGATTAGTCATAAAGTGTTGATTGTTTTTCCATAGCATCTTGGCTCTGACAAGTAGTCAGTTTTGCTGCGAGGCAAATCACAGGTTCAGATTAAAGCACTCATTCTAATATGTTATTGTTTCTACAGTAACAACTAATACACAGAGACTTCTTTGGCTTTGTATAATTTAATATAACTGAACAAAAACATGGGCTAAAACATTTATCCTTTATCATAGAATAAACTATGATTATATACATGTTAGTATGTTTAAAATTTCTATAAGATAAATGTTTATTTAACATTTATGAAAGAAACTCTAGTGTCAGCACTTTGTTACAGTCAAATGTAAAGTTTTCCATCATATTGACAGTCTTCAAGACGTTGGTGAGGGATTGATTATACACTATATACTATCTGGCCAAAAGTTTGTGGACACCTGACCATCACACCCATGTGTGCTTTTTGAACATTCCATTCCAGATTTAGTCCCCCTATGCTGCTATAACAGCCTCCACTCTTCTGGGAAGGCTTTCCACTAGATTTTGGAACGTGGCTGTGGGGATATTTGTTCATTCAGCCACAAGAGCATTAGTGATGTCAGGCACTGACGTTGGGTGAGGAGGCCTGGGGTGCAGTCAGTGTTCCAGTTCATCCCAAAGGTGTTCAGTGGCGTTGAGGTCAGGGCTCTGTGCAGGTCATTCGAGTTCTTCCACTCCAACCTTGACACACCATGTCTTCATGGACATCACTTTGTGCCCCTTAGTTCCAGCATGCAAAGAAAATCTGTACAACAGTTTGGGGAAAGCCCACGTATGGCTGTGATGGTCAGGTGTCCACAGATTTTTGGCCATATAGTGTAGGTGCTATAACTTAAGTGATAGCAGGGAATAACTATATATATATATATATATAAATGTGTATTAATCAGTGGCAAGTTTCCATGGTATGAGTAGAAAAAAGCACTCCAGGTGGAAAATAATAAAGTCTGGCATTTTAACAGCATCACAACACCCTGATGTTGATTACTTTACTATAACTTCATTGCTTGGTTACTTACATATACAATTTGAGACATTATGCCAGTAAGCTAACAGGACATTTCAGGACATCTTGCTAGTCATAAACAAATGAAACATTAACTGTCCTGGGTAATTAGGGCTTGTTTTATTGGATATGTAAAAAAAAAAAAAAAAAAAAGATTATATAACTATATAACAACAGTTTAGGGAGATTATGTCTAAGCCTTAGAAGCATCTGACGCAGTTTAAACATGCAGAACTAATGGTGAATAATTATGCTAGATGGTTCCTTCATACTGTACAAGAAAGCTTATGGCGGCAGCGTTGACCTTCAGCTTAACAATTTGCTATTGGCCTGCTATTCTCTTTAAAATTGTCCTAGTGTTTCCAAAATGTAATTTCCTGAATTAGGTGATTTATTACTTTTACATCAGCCTAATGGATTGTGCTGTTGGCACAACAACGTTCATGAAAGGATCATTAGAGATTGTGAGCAAAAAATGAACAAGTTAGAGTAACAGTACATATAAACTGAGTAGGGGTCAAATTCTCTCAATCTAAAGTCAGCCTGGTGGTTAATGGGTGGAGGATACCTAAGAAATGTGGCTTGTTTCCAAGAAATCGTTTGGCCTTACAAGACAAACTGATGGCTTGGTTCCAAGAGCAGTGAGACAAGCTTTAGTCTTAAATCCCTCTATCCCAGCCTGAAGATTCAGCTCAGCATAGAAGCGGAGCATAGCAGGAACAACAAAAAGGGTGACATTGGCTTTGTAAGTTTTAGTGCCATGACTCAGGGATGCTCCATTATGCGCCTGTCAAAGAGTGTTAGATGAGAGACTGGGCACTTTCATGCCTGGCTTAACATTTAGCTGATGCTGAAAATGGATTGTTGCCCACTAATCTCTTCTCCCTATTGATTTTTGCCTTTAATAAGTTCTTGCAAGCAAGCAAAATTTCATAACTGCAAGAATGCTGACAGCCAAGCAAATAAGACAAAGTCCATTGTCTGTGGTACTTTGTAATCATGAATTATAATTTCATGTAAATCCATACACAAAAGTACATTATCATGCATGAAAGTAAATCCATACATTGTGTAAATCTACTTAAAGCCTTTATATAAAAGAGTGACATCAAATCTTTATTATATATGATTTACTAGCCTAGGGCAATGTTGCAATTTACTTTACCTTTAAATAATCAAAATTCAATGTGGTGAGAAATAATTTTAATGAACTGGCTGATACTTTAACACTGACACCTGTTTTGAATAAAATAAATGTAATATTTACATTTACTGGTGTATTACATATATACACCAGTCATTTTGTATTAGCCCTAATGTTAGCACACTTTCTTACAGTAATTAAAAGATTGTTGCACATTATACATTAGAAATTTGGTTGTTGTACACTGTGATTTGTCTGTGATCTGTAATGAAGTAGTTGCCATCATGATCATGGAAGATTCACAATTGATGCAAGTGACTGACTTTGTTGTGGTAAAACAGAACACAGTGGTTGTGGTAAATAGATGGCTGCTGTACCGGGTTTGACAGGAGCTCCTACATGTTGAAGGCAAATCGAAGGCCTTTCCTTCCAACTGTCTCCACTTCCCCATGGTGAGCCTGATGTCCAGGTGCTCTTTTATTGCTTTGACTCTCTGCCCCAATAAATTAGGTTTGAAATGATTTGATTCATGTAAGAATAAAATGCTGAATGTCACTTTTCATAAGTGGGCTATTCAGTTAAAGTAATTTGTAGTGGATGGTCCATGACAATGAAAAAAATAATGATTTCAATACTTGAAAAATGCATGGAGGACAGTAATAAATGGTGATGGTACTGGTGCACAGGATAAATATTCCATAAAATTTGGGAAACAATAATCAGTATTGCAATTATTCAATGATTTTGCCATTGACCAACCAAATATCATCCAGACCTTGTTTCTCTCGCTTAGACTTCACTCTGCAAATCCACTCTTTTTTGCTTTTATGAACAATCTGTGCCCATGTAACTTAGCCAGTGCTACACTGATGTGGATGATGCACCATTCACCATGGATGGATCCTCCATCATTGTAGATCACCAGTATATTTAACATTACCAACTACTCATAATGGTGTTAAAAATGGTCCTCAATTCATTAACATTCTGAATCTGGATGAGGTTGGATAGCCAATTGAAGATGCAGACTCAATGCGGCAATTTGAGTATAGCAAGCAAGATGATGGCAAGCACGTGTCATAGTGAGCCAAAAGGTAGTCCAGTAGTTCTCATTAGTAGGTGAACGCCACTAATGCTACACTCCCAGAAAAAGGGTACTAGACTGTACTTTTCCTTGTTGCAGGGGTGGTACCCTTTTGCACCTTTAGTATGTATCTTTTACCAAGAAAGTTGCATGTAGTGTACCTTTAGCTTTACTTTAAAAACTAATTAAGGTCCATTTATGTACTTTAAATCATTTTAAAAGTATACTATATCCAGGTATACTACTTCTAGGTGAAAGATGCATATTAAACATTAAAAAAAAATAGTTGTACTCTTGAGTGTACCATATCAGCAACAAGGAAATGTACAGTTTAGTACTGTTTTTTCTGAGAGTGTATAGTCTGTCTTGACTGAGATCATGTAGGCCTCTGAATGCTGTGGAGTCATGCCAACTCTGCATCCACTGATATAGGAACATGCTACTTAAATAACATGACTTAATTGTAGGAAATGGCACTAAACACAAGTATCTGGTTCACTGTCTAGACAGCCTGCTATTGGTGGCAACCTCAGAATCAATCTCTGAATAATGGATGAGAATGAATGATCTATGGTAAATATAGATTTTTACCCATTATATTCTTACACAATTTGTAAATCAGTTTAAAAGAGCTTGAGTTAGATTTTTTTGTTTTATGGCAGTGAGGGGCAGCATGGTGGCGCAGTGCGTAGCAGTAACACCTCACATCTCCAGGGTCCCCAGTTTGATCCTAAGAACTGTCTGTGTGGAATTTCTACATGTTTTTCCTGTGTCCACATGGGTTTTCTCTGGGTTCTCCACTTTCCTCCCACCTCACAAAAACATTCCAGTAGGTAGATCAGCTATGATAAATTGCCTCTTGGTGTGAATGTAAATGTGTGCATGGTGCCCTGTGATGGACTGGTGTCCCATCCAGGATGTATTCTAGACTCAAGCACAGTGCTCCGGGCATAGGTGATGGATCCACTGTGACCATGACCAGGATAAATGCTTACTGAAATTGAATGATGTCAGTGAGAGTGATATGCGAACTGATACAATTCATCATGTAATCTGTTGGAATATTATGGACCATTTACTCAAGGTAGAGCACACCAAAATTTACAGTCAGTGGGAACATATCACTGCCCAGTTATACCAGTTTTACCCAGAACATAAGAGAAAACCATACAGCGTTCAGCAATAATGCACGTAGAAATTCACATAGGGTTCATGTTCATATTATAGCGCAAACATAGTGGTTGCTGGCATAGTTAAGGGTCTGTAATACAATTGTATTCAGCCCTCCTGGGAAAAAAGTGAGAACAATTCATCTCTCCATATAAGGCCAAGAGGGAAAACAAGCTCTTTCATGTAATACTGTTTGATGTCTAACACACAGTCATTGCTTATTCTGCTGCTTTTCCGCTCAGATCAGATCGAGACACTTTTCAACCAAGCACTAACCACAAAGTGACCTCTAGATAGAAACATTCATTGCACCTCAGGTTTATCATTTCATTTAATAATTAAAAATAATAGATATCAGCATAGACCTTGCCTCACAATTCATAAATCTAAAAACACATATCCCTTTCACCTTGAGTGCTGATGGAATCATGTGTAGTGCGGATTTTTACACAATCAGTTCCTCAATCCCAAAATGGAAGAGAGAGAGAACACCTGTTTCTGCACATTCACTCACTTTTACTTGCGTTAGCCCTGAGGGCTTTTGGGAATTTAGAATGTTAGCTATTTAAATAGCAGTGTGTGACAGCTGTGCACAGAAAGCACTGTCAAGATTATATGTTAAAGACTTACCGTAGAGAGAAAGGTCTGAATTTATGTGTAAGGATAAGTGTAAGACATATAAGAGTAGTTGTGTATGTGAATGTATGTGTGTGTTCAGAGGAGGCAGTACCATCATTAAGTGAAACAGAGCTGTATGTGCTTATTTCTGCATTTAGCTCTGCCTACCATTACTGTCTAGTGGACCTATAGCCATCTAGATAAAAATATTTATATTGAGTATCATGCCTATCTTTTGCCTAATATCATGTCAGTCTCAGGAATTCTCCCTGTGGATGAGCCACATCAACAAACATTCAAGCACTGATGCACAACACACAAAAGAAACTGTTGAACTAGAGAAAATGTTGACACATCCAGGATTGATTTTATAAAGCATAGTGGAGAATGAAAGTATGATCCAAAATGGGGACTCGACTCTATGCCACATCCTATTACTGCCATTTGATACATAGCTTTTATTCATCAAACTAGCCGCAATGAGGATTAAAGCATGTGAATTCTACAAAATATTGGAAATATTGGTTTCTTTAAGACCAATTTTCCCTTAAACTGTTTCCAAACTCATTCTCTAGTCTAACCCAATCATGTGTAAAATTTAGAGGATTTGAATGAAAGTGATTTTGTTAGATTCATACAAATGTCATAAAATCACAAGGAAATCAATAAGCCATGACTATAAACATATTTGATATTTCAGTTCATCTTTAATAATGATATGTATTCATCCATTTTCAGTTACCATTTAATGCTGATTAGAGTCATTTTACTAGATACACAGCATATCCTGACAGCCCTGGATGCTAGGCAAAAACTCACCCTAGATGTGACACCGATCCATCATAGGCACCACACACATACACACTCATTCACACTTACAGTGTTATTCACATCTAGGGGCAATTCAGAGTAGCCAATCCACCTTCCAGCATGATTTTTGGAAGGTGTGAGAGCATATTGATGATGCGCCCCTGTGATTACATATTATATTAATTACATGCATTACAATAACAAATTAATATAACTGATACTTGCTGTCCAGAGCCTCAACCATTAGGCTGGCACGGCATGATGTAGTTCACACACGCATACAGAGGGACTTTGGACTTTAATCCCTGATTTTTCCCAGTCACTGGGCTTCATGGTGAACCACTATATCTCACCTTTCTGTTATTTAGGCATTTCTGGCTTTTCCCTGTAAAGATGTTATCTCTGCAGTTTGAAGGTTGAAGGCTGTTAAGCCTTATATGCACACAGATGATTCACACATTGGAGTAAAGTTTCCAGTTTCTGGAAGTATTGAATAAATAGTACTTATATTAACCCTTTAAACTCTATTATTAAAGCCTATTATTCAGTTATTCCTTTTAAAGCATATTATTCAGTAACTATAGTGAAACTAGGAACAGTGTGTACTTATGAGAGGGAGGAATGTAAGTCTCAACCCTCTAATGAGTTCCAGGACTGGTCTTGTTTGTTTTGTAGTAGCTAAAAGGTCAGAAATAGATTCGAATACTCTTATGCCTAATGTTTTTAGTTGTAATTAAAATGGAACTTAATTTATACAACAAAAAACAACTTATTACATTTTTTTTCTCAATTGGTTCATTACATTTTCTGAGATATTAATCTCATTATCAAAAAAGTGCAATTCCCTAAATAGTAAACAATTCTTATAACGCTGTACCATTGTACAAAGTACCTAAAACAGCAACTACGTGTCATACAATACAAAGTCATTTAATAACTAGATCACTAAAACCCTACCAAATGGTAGAACCCAGTAATGGAACACTGCTTAAACAGTGACACAATAAATGAAAATCAAAAATGGAAAGGTTTTTTTTTTTTTTATAGTTCTGCTGAAAATACAAACACAGATACAAATCTCTGGCCAAAAGAATGTGGACACCTGACCATCACACCCATTTGTGGGCTTTCCCTAAACTTCTGCCCAAACCTGCCAAACCTGCTCCAGCACAACAATGCTCCTGTGCACAAAGCAAGCTCCATAAAGGCATGTTTTGTCAAGTTTGGAGTGGAAGGGAGGGAGTGGTTTTAAAACCTTGAGTGGTCTGCACAGAGCTCTGACCTCAACCCCACTGAACACCTTTGGGATGAACTTGAACGCTGACTGCATCCCAGGACTCCTCACCCAACATCAGTGCCTGACTTCACTAATCTCTTGTGGCTGAATTAACAAAAATCCCCACAGCTACGCTCCAAAATCTAGTTGAAAGCCTTCCCAGAAGAGTGGGGGCTGTTATAGCAGCAAAGGGGGACTATTCCTCAAATCCCTTATTCTTTTTCCTTTTGAACTGAACCCTGTATAGTTGCCTTAGAGGTACACCTTAGATAGCACCCTATGGCAGAGAGACTCACAGAGGATATATTATGAAACACAGCAGCACTCTTGAAGTCTAAAGGCTTTATTAAGACTCAGCTTGTTGACTTTTTCTGTCTTTTCTGGTGTGAATACTTTACCACCAGAGTGAGGCTGTGGTACAAAAAACAAATATACTGTATGAGTTGGTCAGACACCATTGCTTTGAGACTATAAATGTTATCATATGCTATGACCACTTTACAGGGATACAGTAACATGCAGTACTGTGTAAGTGATAGTACTGTGTAACAGTTAGTACTGTTTAACACCTGTTTTCATTCCCGAACATTTATATTATCGAGGTTACAGAAACCCAGTTTAGCTGAGGCTGCACTCTTCCACCTGCTACATCTGTGTTTACACCGTGGTTGATTACATGGTAGTGGTGTGGATCTCAGGTGAAATATTCACATGCATTCCCATTCCCTTTTTCTTGTCCTCTTTAACACTTGCCATAACACCTTACACCTGAACACGTTTTCCTTGGCCATGTGCTAACATGTGCTTATGTTGGTACTATTACAATGTGGCCTACACCTACGAACTGGAATTGACAGTAGGTGTGCACTTTCAGTTTTCAACTGTCAGAAGCTTACTGACAATTCTACTTCACACCGGCTTCTTCTTTTCTACAAACATAATGCTCATTGTAAAAAGCATTTTGCATTCAATGAACAACTGTGTCTGTGCAAATGGGAAATGGGAGCAGCATGTCGTAGTTAAAACAGCAGTGCACCACTGTAATGACAATTGTGTTTTTGCAAAATATGCTTTAGCATTTGCATTTTATACAAAAACAGCAAGAACTGAAATAGCAATTGGACCAGTTATGCAATTTTGATAAGGATGTTAGTATTTTGAGAAATACATCAAAGCTACTGAGAAAAATTACGAATACAAGTTGCTCCTATGATTTGCATGCATCATTATTTGATACAGTTCCCACACTGGTAAAGGAATAGACCAGATGAGATAAAATACTTGTTCTTAATTAAAGCAGAATATCAGATCCTCTGGTATCTGTGGAATGCTGGAGTTGAATGACCTACTTTTATACACACTAGAGGTGAAGAATAAGACTAAGAGCTCCATTATCATGATCATGAAATGCACGCAAGAATAATGCATAAGATTGGTGCATTGTGGGTAGCATTGCCACCTCAAAGATCCAGGGCTGCAGGTGTTCAATCCTGAGCTTGGTTTCCTGTCCATGTGGAGTTTTATATGTTCTCTCCACGTCCATATGGGTTTCCTCTGGGTTCTCTGGTTTCCTCCCACCTCCCAAAAAACAGACCGGTAAGTAGATTGCCCCTAGGTGTGGATATGTGTACATGTTGCCTTGCGATGGACTCCTGCTCTATCCAGGGTGTATCCTTGCTTTGCGCCCAGTGTTTCCAGGATAGGATCCGGATCCATGATGACCCCGACCAGATTAAAGTGCGCGCGCACACACACACACACACACACACACACAGTGCAAAGGCTAATAGCACTAAAAGTACCATTTACACTTAGGCTTATATTTATACATCCTAATGGCCTTGTATTTATGCTTTTTGAACAATCACAGAACCAGGAAACTTTTATTAGAATTAGACAAGAGAGCAGAAGTCCCTGCTTACCCTTACAGCATCCATGTCAAAACATGCACAATGTGTAACAATAATTACAGCTTCACCAACAACAAAAAAGGGAAGCCCCTGTAAGGAATGATTATACATGGACAAGTGAGTATAATACAAAATAATATTTTTTGACCAGCACATTTTTATCTAATAGGTTTATTCCAAATGTCTTTGAATACCCGAGCCCTCACCTAGCAACTTCACCAGTTGTCTTCCTGATTTCCTGTGTTATTCCATTCCATATACTATGTTTTATAAATTGTTTCATTCTACACTTTTCTATCAGAATTTTTATGTTGTCCTTCCCTATTTGTCACTTCTGACAAATGTGACAGTCCTACTTTTCTTAGTTTTTTCACTAATTTTATTAGTGAGAGAAATAAAATGTGTTTATGGGTCTAAAAAGCCATATGAAATGCTCATATTGCTACTGTGTGTGTGTGTGTGTGTGTGTGTATGTTTGTATGTGTACAAAGTGGGTGGTCTTATTGGTAGGTGGGCTTTAACTTAACATAACATAACACATTTTATGGATCTCTTTAGGCATTTCGTCACACAGCCTTCCAGCAGTTCACAGCCAGACTCCAAAATGCAAACCAACCACAGGAAATAACAGTCCAATTTTCCACTTGTTTTCCACACTGCTCTCTTCACCCCGGTTTCCTGAATAGACACCCATACACACCTCATCTACACTGACCCTAGACAGCAAAACCAACTTCTGAACTTACACTGTAATGTGTTGAATGTATAACACATTTTAGTGTATTTTAAGATTTTATACCACAGCACTGTTGAATTCTTGATTATGATTGGTCAGAAGGTGTTGATTAATATTCTACAACAGCATCTCTGGCAAAGACCATTATTAAGACCATTAAAAGCTTAATATTTTGCCAGTTTGGGCTTGGCCCATCTTTTTTTTTTTTTATTTTCGCCTAGAAGTGTAGTGCAAGCTGTAATGCAGATCACAGGTTTATTTTACTGTGCTTATTCTAATATATTTTGTGTCTATACTAACAACTTGTACAGTGTACTCTGCACAATACACTAAGAGTAATAAGAAATAGATAAAAACATGTTATTTAACAAAGAAAAATATAAAATCATTGATATGGTGAAGTTTTCCATAAAGATACATTTATTTAACATTTAAGGAGGCTGTCTCCAGTGTCTCCGCCTTGTAACAGTCAATATGTTTTTTGACAAGGGAGAGGCTTCAGGACAGAGGATGCGCTTTGTGGTTTTTAAGTAACAAGCTGATTTTTGGTCTTATTAACTTTACGTGAGAAAAAAAGAGAGGCTGGTATTGGACTGACTGTTTTTAGCTGCTTTAATGTCATAAAGTAATATAGGAAACTAACTCTTCTTACAGGTATTCCACAACATTAAATGTAACTATAAGTGGATAAAAGTACAATGTGTTGTTCCTTAAAAAAAAAAAAATTTAATCATTGGCACATTGCTGTGGTATAAGAGGAAGAAAACAATTCAATGCCTGCTTTTATTGGAAAATTATCAGGCCTAGACCCTGTTGTTGATTATTTTCCTGTAACAGCACATCCAGTCATGTTTTACTTTAGTACGTTTATAATAAGGCTTTGTTAACATGTTCACATCCCTGATGAAGGCTGTGGTCATGTTGAGTAAATCTCTCACCCATGTTAAATGAACACCTACACAGCTCCCAGCTTACTGTTATATTATTGATATTGTATATCTATATTGTATATATATATATATATATATATATATATATACACAGTATATATATATACACAGTATATATATATATATATATATATATATATATATATATATATATATATATATATATATATATATATATATTTAAAAATTAATTAGAAATACACACATAGTCTCAGATCATGTGACCTGAATAGCTGGTTGGACCGTGCTCCTGTTCCTTTCATCGTCCACAATAAGTCCACATCCTCCGTACACACTCTTTTGTTGTATTTGTGTGTGTGTGTGTGTGTGTGTGGTGCTTTTGTTACATTTTATTACACATAATAAATAGATGCAGGATATGGTATCAGGTGACATTATGCTATAGAAGGGTGTGTGTTCAAATCCCTGTGAATTAGTGTAGCTGTGTGTGTATGTGAGCTCACACATACACACACACTTGCTCACTAATGGACCTTACTGAACAAGTAATTGCACACACATGCTATAGATACATACTGTACATGCCAAAACCTAGACATAATGACGCTGATGCTTAATGGAGCGGAAATTTCACACACATACCACAGATGCATGTATGCCCTTAAATACATAAACACACACACACACTTCCTAGGAATTGAAATTCCTAGGAAATAAACTCAGGATGTGCTCATTACTCACTGGCATTTTCAAATGGCTAATTGTCCAGCATCCTGTTTTTTTTTTTTTTTTTAAGAGGACAGGACATAAAACATCAATGTGGACATGTGAAAAGACAGCAATGCAACAATAGCGTGTGATTTGCAAGCACGCATACACACATGAACATTTTACACGTACAGTACAGTGCTGTTGAATTCTCAATTCTGATAAGTCAGAAGGTGTTGATTTTTTTCTGAAGATAATTCTGACTGCTAATTGAAGAACATTTAACTGAACAGCTTTAAACAGCTTTAAAAAAAACATGCTGTTATTTAACAAAAAACAAAAACAAAATGTAGATTCAATGATTTGTTGAAGTTTTCTGTGAGGAATTGTTTATTTACTGTAGCACTTATAGAAGGAGCCTCTAGTGCCAGCGTTTTTGTAACAATCAGGAGGTTTTCCACAGGAAGGTCTTCAGGAGTTTTTATGCTTTGCGGTTTTTCGGTGACATGGCAACCTGTGTTTTATTTTTGTCTTATTAACTTACACAAGAGAGAAACAATAAAGGCTGGTGAAAAAATGACTGTTTATGGCTGCTGTAACGTAAGCGATAATGTACTAACTTGTTTCATAAGGTGTCGCTCTTTAATAAAGAAAATAACACAATCATTGGCAACTTGCTGTGGTGTAAAGAGGAATAAAACACATCGACATGGTAATGGTAACTTCGCTTCATTGTGCCGTGCATCATTGATTATTTTCCTTTAACAACACACCTCGTAGTGTTATATTCCTTACATATCAACTCTGTTGTTACAGTGCATTCAAATGCATGTTTTTTTGGGAAAGAACTAGCTGTCACACTGACCAGAAAAAATAGCTAGCTAGCTAACATATTTACGAATACTCTTTAATAGATTTTGAGATCCAGATGGAGCGAATACACACTGCTCACTCAGGGCATAATATTTTGATTGGTGACTAGTTACAGCTTTCATGAGTCATGAGAGAATATCAGTGAGGACACCGAACACAGCAGTCGCCTTATGAGAAACAAAAGCGCTCATTTCTTGGTGGTGTTTTGCAAAAGGTTCAGCTTCTGGGCCGGTTTTTGTTTTTGTCTTGTGCAGTCCTCCTTCATTGTGGAAATAAATAAAGGGAAATATCTTAAGCCATCGTGAGATCTCTTTAGTGAAACTGTTGAGGTTGGCAGGAAGCACTACCCTGGGTGGATCTAGTTTGAGGTTTCAATACATTACTATTGTTACACAGTATTTACAATGTAGATAAACAAACAATAAGGTCAGTGTGGTGATGCATTGTGTGTCGTATGGACTGTAATCGGATCTCATGGGCTTCAGAGATCACAATCACAGAGCGGGGTCAGTGCATGCTGAGGCTCACAGTGCGCAGAAGTCACTAATTTTCTGAAGAGTCAATAGCTACAGACCTCCAAACTTCGTGTGGCCTTCAGATTAGCTCAAGAACAGTGCGTAGAAAGCTTGGCCGAGCAGCTGCATCCAAGCCTTACATCACCAAGTGCAATGCAAAGCGTCAATGCAGTGGTGTAAAGCACACCGCCACTGGACTCTAGAGCAGTGGAGACGTGTTCTCTGGAGTGACGAATCACGCTTCTCTGTCTGGCAAAGCTGCAAAGGGTGGGACAACTCCATATTAAATGAAGTGAAGTGAAGTGTGGCCAAGTATAGTGACCCATACTCGGAATTTGTGCTCTGCATTTAACCCATCCAAGTGCACACACACAGTAGTGAACACACACACACCCGGAGCAGTGAGCAGCCTTTTTTGCTGTTCGTGTGCATGTAAAAGCAGATGTCCCAAAACATTTGGCAATATAGTATATATTATTATATAATATTATATATATATATTATTATCAGTTATCAAAAAGTACTACAATTTTGGGAAATTCTATATCTCAAACAAGAATGTATTATTCATCATCCCCTATATATACTTAGTGCTGCCAAGGCTGCAGGTGAAAAAGCAAGCCTGTTGATTTTTGAGCTACTTTAAAAATACTCAGATCTTGTTTTGTAGCAAATAACAAATAACAAATAAATGGCAAAGTGTAAATATGAGCGAGCGCTACATCTTCCATCAGCTGAAGTGCTTATGGCTTGCGACTCTGCGCAGACAGACTGGCCTGTCCTCCATTGAATGATTGATTTTATTTGTCTTAATTTATGGGTTTGTATTGGCTGCTTCCTTTATTTCTTATATTCTTTTTTAATGCCAATAATAAAATGACTGGTTTTTACAAAATGTACTGGATGGTACTCTTAGACCTTGACCTAGTGAACTAGCATGAGTATGTGTTTTTGATAGAGACTCCAAAGCCCTGGATAAGGGCTTCTGCTAAACTATTAATAAAAATACACAATTTAAACTCCACTGTATATTCCATAAATTATATGATTTGAAGTCGATCAAGTTGAGGTTAGTCTTCTCATGCGTAAATTTACGCACACTCAGGAGCACAAGTAGGCTATGAACGGTTTTTCTGAACTTACGGTATTTTCATGAATACCACATTTCTTGTGTAAACACTTGTGTGAATGATTTACACATAAATCCGTTCATATCCAGCTTTCATGAGCGAGGCCCAATGTGTCTACATCTTCTGTTGTAAGATATGTTGATGTCCATGAGAAAAGGTGTATTGCAGATACTGAAAATCGGGAAATGCGTGTGCACCACAGTGAACTTTTTTCAGCTATTTTCAGGTCTTTTGTGCAACCCTAACTGCAGGTTCTGTGTTTTAGATGTGTGTAAATATGAGTGTAGTTCTGTATTTTGTGTTGGATTTTATACTTAAGATCATGATAATGCTGTCATGATAATGCTACCAGCGTAGACAAATCTATGAGAAGATTATCTGTCCTGGCTATTAGTTTTTTTTATTTTATTTGTAGCTGTAATTTTTTCCCCCTCTCGATCAGGAACCAGGAGAGAAAAGACCTACACTCTCTCTTTTGACTTTTGCGAAACAAAAGTTTTTATTCGATGCATAGATTTAAACAAAACGTGCTTCATGATGATGCGACACGCCTTGATGCTGTGACTATGGTTCGTTCTGATTCCCACCACCTGCTGCCCTACGCACATCAGCCTTTAGTAGTTGGATAATTTCGTCTGAATTGATGCCAAAGGATCTTTACAGAATCAGGAACAACAGGAAGTTGCATCATCTGAATTTCCTGCAGACCATGGGAAAAAGAAAAGTACGTCCTCTCATTCTTTCTTCTTTATTTTCGTACATTTTGATATTGACTGATGAAATCACTTTGAAAGCGTGACCATGTTACTCAAATTATAGACTGAAAGTAACTTATCAGTTCATTTTTTTCAATGATTGGTACCACAATCATTGAATCGGCCATCTTATGAACTTCAGTTGACCTAAAACAGATTTAAAATGACCCTTAAACGTTGAGAGGCTTTCACTAAAAGAGGAAGTTGAGTGTGTTAAAACAATACTGAATTTTATGGAATGGAGGAAGATATTTGAAACTCTGCCACATGGTGGTGCTGTTGTATACAAAATTATAAAATGTTCTGCCTACAAACTGTGCTTATTCTGTATATCAAATACAGATTTAGCAACAACATACAGTGTAATTAACCTGTAATGCTGATTTCTGTTCCAGTGTATAACTACACATTTATTCATATTCTTCATTTTTACAAATTAAACATTTAAAATTTACTATACACATACGTAGATATACACAACATGGAAATGGTTGATACTTTTAAATATCAGATTTAAAAAATATTAGTTAAAATATTTCCAGTTTGAAGACATGAGCTCAAATGCAAGTAAAATCGATCACCTCTTTAGAATTATAAAAGCATTAAATGATGGTGAATATGATGCGTTTATAAATATCATTTACATCCAGGTAACGCGGATCTGCTGCACTTCTTCTGTTCAAGGCTTCACTTCTGGTCGTTAGCTCGCTGTCTTTGGATCAGCTCGGCGTACAAACCTCCTCTGCTCAGCAACTCCAGGTGAGTTCCAGCCTGCCGAAGGGAAAAAAGAAAAAAGGAGGGGAAAAAAAAAAAAAAAAAAAAAAAAGTTATGCATGAAACACTTCGGGGTGGTAACAGTAATTCATCACACCACCTGTTGTTAATTATTTTCATATAATGCTGCACCCCCAAGTGTTTTATTCCCTAGTAATGGCTTTTACTCCCCACCTCCACCACTCTGCCGTTGCTCATGACACAGATAAGGTCTGCCCCCTGGATGGTACTGAGGCGGTGGGCGATGATGAGGACGGTTCGTCCCTCTGTGGCTCTGTCCAGCGCCTCCTGCACCACGCGCTCCGACTCGGCGTCCAGTGCGCTCGTGGCCTCGTCCAGAATCAGCACGCTGGGGTTCTTCACAAGAGCACGAGCAATGGCAATCCTCTGCTTCTGCCCACCTGACAGGGTCACACCTCTCTCACCTGTATGGAGTTTTACTCAGATAAGTACCAGGAAGGATGAAGTTAAAATGTAAATTGGCCTTTTTTTTTAATATTTAACATTTAAAATGCAACTCAAAGTGCTTTACATTTGTCACCCGTCTGTATTTTCTGTTCCCCCTCCACTATTACTACAGTGTAACCCTGATCTTGTCTCAGAATTCTCTAGTTTAAACCAAAGCACTCACCCACCACAGTGTCGTAGCCGTCGGGGAAGTTGGTGATGAAGGTGTGGGCATTGGCCTGCTTGGCTGCAGCCATCACTTCAGCGTCCGTGGCACCTGGCTTACCGAATCGGATATTCTCCATAACCGAGGTGCCGAACAGGACTGGCTCCTACCATTTACGCCAAAAACAAACAGCACGGTAAATATGCAACAAACAAAAGAAAAGACAGACAGGTAGGTAGATATATACAGATAGAAAAGACGGACAGGTAGATAAGCATACAGGTAGACAAAAAGACAGACAGACAGGCAGGCAGAGATGTTGTTAGACATACAAATGAAAGACAGACAAACAGACAGGTAGACAGGTGGGTAGCCATTTACAGATATAAAAGACAGACAGATTATAAAGAAACAGACAGGCAGACAGGTAGGTAGACATACAGAGTGACAGACAGGGAGACCGACTGAAAGCCATAGAGACAGAGAGAGACAGACAGACAGGTAGAAAATCATACAGACACACAGAGGGACAACCATACAGATAGACAGATTCTGACAGACAGGTAGAAAGTCATACAGACAGACAGAAAAAGAGGCAGATGCCCATGTCACACAGACTGACAGAAACAGAAAGACAGACAGACAGACACAAAGATATAGAGAGACAAACAGACATGTATAAAGTCATACAGACAGAAAGACAGGCACCAATAGAGAGGCATAGAAAGACAGGTACAAAGTCATGCAAACAGACAAACATGGAGACAGGAAGGCAGACAGACACAGAGGCAAACTGAATCGCTGTATCTATCTACAAAACCTGTTTCAAAAGCGTTCTTTTCCTGTTCTGAAAAGATTTACAGTTTATTATAACGTGCCTGACTAATGAATCCAATCACGTGACCCCTGAGCCAAGAGGGGTCCAGCGTCCTGATGTCCAGACCGTCCAGCATGACCACTCCGCTGCTGGGGTCGTAGAAGCGCTCGAGCAGCGCCGCCACGGTGGATTTACCTGAGGCACAAGCACAGACACAAATCGTTTCCATAGCAACTAAATATAACGGCAACTCGCAGTAGTGTGGAATGTACAATAAGCTTCAAGGTGAACATTTCTGTACATTAAACCTCAGCACAGTATGAGATAAGTAAGTAAGTTTGTAAGTAAGTTAAAAAACACATTACCTCCACCGGATTCTCCAACTATAGCCACCGTTTTACATGGAGGTAGAGTCAGGTTGAGGTTCTTTAGGATCTGGTTGCCAGGTCTCGTCGGGTAACTACAAACATTAAAACGTGATCTAAAAATCATCCTTAAACTTGAGAAATGTTACATAAAAGGCAGTGGAGAACGTCTACCATGTACCTGAAGTTGACGTTCAGGAAGTCTACTCTTCCCGTTAAAGATTTGTGTGGAATCCGTCCCCCACCTGTCAGGGAAATGGTAGGTTCCAAGGTCATGAACTCGAAAACACGGGCTCCTGCGCTCATACCTCTCACCATCTGAGCAAGAAAACACATCAATTAGAACATTTTGGTTGACAGCTCTGGTGAAATCTTTAACCTGAGGTTGATTCCAAGTTCCACAACATTAAATGTAGCTATAAACGGATAAAAATTGACGTTGTTTAATAAATAAAAATTGTAATCAATGGCAAATTGTGGTAAAAGAGGATTCTGCTTCATCGCACCCTTCCGTCATTGATTATTTTCCTGTAACAGTGTTTTTCTGCACTACGTAATATGTAGAATTGTGGTTAACAGTGTCAATCACCTGCCCGAACAGAATGGAGATGCTGGCCAGGGATCTGCAGAGGACGAGAGGTGAAGTGTCAGAGCGTTGAAGTAATTACAGATAAATGAGATTGTGCTGAGATCAGGCTGACCTTTGGACTGTTTGCGAGGCGACCAAAAATGACATGAGGTCACCTGGGGTCATGTCGTTGTGCGCCATTAAGGATCCACCGGCAAAAATAGTGCCCAGAACTAAACCTGACGAGAAAAGAATCAAAGATTCATATTAAAATTCATACGACTCTAATGAGAATATTATTCTGTATTAATCGATATTTGTTTATTTACCACTCACAGTTCAATACGATGTTGGAAAGTCCCTGAAACACAGCGATTCCTCTTCCTAAAGCTTCGTTCATCATGGCAGATTTCTCCACCTCTATGGCATACGTCCTGTAACAGACACGATAATGGCTGCTGAACATTTGGACAATAGTTATTTTGATTATTATAACACAGACACCAAGATGATGTTTGTGATTGTAAAGAAAAATGATGAACCTACTCCAGTTCTCGGTCCTCCATGGCAAAGGCCCTCACTGTTCGCACATTCCCAAGCGCCTCATCGGCGACGCCTGTAGCTTTAGATACCTATGAGCAAAACCAGATATATGCTTGTGCTATGCTTATAGAAACCCAAAATCAGGTTGTCTGATGAGCCATTAAATTGGTTAAAGTGTAGTTATTGAAGCTTGCGTTGACCTGTTCCTGGGCTTTTCGTGAAAGCTTGCGCAGAAAGGAGCCGATGAGAGCGCCGGCACCAACAAGACACGGCAGGACCACCACCATCAGGCCCGTCAGCTTTGGAGAGATAACATACAGCGACACGAAGCAGCCGACGGTCTGCGTGACGCTCCGTAAACCCTGAAGATACGGAAATAGGATTGTAAAGTATATGACCTTTTTTTTTATACCACATCTCTGTTGTATTCTGACAGATTTAAATCTCAGGATTATATGAGCTAATTCTAATACGTTATCGTGGAATTACAAAGGGTACACTCCACACAGTGAGAAAAGTGAGAAAAAACGTGTAAACGTTGATACGGTGAAGGAGATGTTTATACAACATTTATGGAAGGAGTCTTCAGTGTCAGCGCTTTGTAATTAAGTTTTCCGACATCTTCAGGACAGAGGAGTTTACACTTTAACACTGGTTTCACTGTAACACGACAACCTTATGAAAACTGTGAAGCATGGTGGTGGGAGCATTGCTGCCTCAGTAGACAGCTTGACCCAACAAAGACACATGTAAATCATTAAGTATGATTGGTTTAAACAATTAATACAGAAATCCAATAAAATTCCAAATGTTTTCTTGCAACTGGAGGAACTGTAGGAGGATATAAGGACTCTAGAGAATCTAGAGGTTGCAGTATGGAGCTGAAATTTTACCCCTTACCTGAGAGATAACCAGCTTGAATGAAGACTTGAACTCCTGAATGTCTGCAGTGAGACGGTTAACTAGGTGCCCCGTCTTATTGGCATCAAAGAACGCAATATCCTGTCTGCAGGAGAACGTAATCACAAACATACGGAGCCATATTTAATTTGAAATATACACTGGTCTTTGTGCTATAGTGCTTTCATATAAGGGATCAAAGCACCAACAATGAACCTGCCAACAATTACAGCCTTTTAAATGTATTGAACTATGACACGTTGTACTTTTTATCCATTTATAATTACATTTAATATTGTGGAACGTCCACGAAACACGTTCGTTCCTGTTCTCACTTAACGTTACAGCAGATATAAACAGTCAAATCTTACTACATGGTATAGTATTGTAATTTATAATCAATAAAGACAAACCTTAGCAATGACGCAAAGAGCGATTTCCTCATCTCGGCAGCTACGCTCTCTCCAACCCGGGACAGGAGGATGATGTAACCAGTGGTCAGTAGACCCTGAGGAACACACACTCGGCTTGTATTCAGTTTGTAGGACATAACATAAATAAAAGTGTGTAAGTGTCCTAGCTAGCTAGTTCTAGCTAGTTAGTAAGCTAGCTAATTAACATGCTGAGCTAATTCAAAATCTGGTAAATGTGTAGGTTGATTGTGTAAAGTATTTCCCCAGTACACACTCCTTCTCTTTTGTGTTGTAAGTGACCATCCATGTGACCACTCAGCTAATGAAGTAGAAAACTGGGAAGGATACAGATTTGAAGAATCTTACCTGTAGGCCGTACAGGCCAAGTAGCTTGAGCGCAGGTGTGCGAATATCCCTCATGTAATTTCCCACGTGTTCCCTCATGTACTGCGCGACAACGTTCACTAGATTGCCAAGCATCAGTGGAATCTGGATGTTCAGAGCTGCTGCTCCGAATGCAAGCTATAAGAAGTTCGGAGGAAGAAAACCATTAATCAAATTATGGCTAAAATCCAGAGGTGACAACATTGCTAGCAAGAAAATCCTAGCAAAAATTTAGCCTAAGTCAGTTAAGATTTAGCAGCTCCTCCATTTTTTTTTTAACTGACCAAACAGGCCACAGTCCCACGATCTTGATTTCTGTTGACTTACAAGACCAAGGCTTGCGAATTCAACCACTTTTCAACCACATTTCTCTTGAATAAGATCGCAAGTGTGTTTTCTAGTGAAAAGTCTCCTAAGTCCCCTTGTGCTGCAAATGGCCGCTCCAGTTTATACACACTTTTCAAGTCAACAAGAATGTAAGCCTGCATTTGACATGTCTCTTAGATCGGATACCTGCAAACCTGTGTTAGATATCTTCTTATTAATTTGTTAATTAATGATGACACTCAGACGTGACGTACAACAATGGCCCCGATTAATGCGAGGATCTGCGGCCGGACGAACTCCCAGAGGAGCATCCAGCTGAATTCTGGGATCTTTTCTTTGGCTTGCGCCTTTGCAGGGTGGAGGAGGTGGTTGTTGTTGAAATCGGCGCTGCAGTAAGCCACAGTGCCGAACAGTCTTGCTGTAAGCGTTAGGGCGGTTGGTCCCACCACAAACGTCAGGGCCACTCTAGGCGACCTGAGGCGATGCCGGGTCGCGAGTCGGAGTGCTTTTTGAGCCTGGGTCCACATCTGGATGACTGCACTGGTGATGGAGTGTTGGGTTGAGGATTGAGAAGTGGTCCATTGTGAGTGTTGTCCATACCTGTAGCAAAATAAAGAAATCATGCAGTGAATCCCAAACAGCAGTCCTTTAGTCCTGGTGGGCCAAAACCCTTAATCCTTCACTAGATATAGAATTGTACCACTGACCCTAAATCTACACTGATGGACCAGATTCCAAATAACTCCCTACTTCCTAGTTAAGTGCACTACAAAACATACACATCATTAAACTTGTTGTAGACTCCCTTTGAAACAGTCTATTACTAACTACAAGTCAGAAGGGCAGCTCCTTTTAAATCAAGTAGCAAACGCTATTTCAATTCCTAGTCCATGTGTTTTTGATAATGGATAAACATATAAAATAAACTGATTTAGTGCTTTTATCGCTGGTACTGTCATAACACAAGGAATAAAACACTTGGGAGCATGCTCTTATAGGAAAACAATCAACCACATGGTGGTGTGACAAGGTAAGAGTTACTTTGAGCACTGGAAAAGTGATTATTTTCCAATAACAGCACATCCTGAAGTGTTTTATTCCATTTTTAAATTTGATTTTTTTAAATCAACATCTTCTGACCAATCAGAATTGAGAATTCAAGAGGAATTAAACTGGATAAGGAACATTCTTAAGCACTGAAAAGTTGTTATATGTATAGTGACAGTATGAACCCATTGTGGATTCTGCTGTCTGTGGCGAGTCAAATGAATCAACTCGAATCAAGTGAATCGATTCAGTAAAGTGATTCAATAAGCCTGTATGTGTAAATGTCTGCTCATGTAGATTTGGGCTGATTTAAAGCAGCTTGTCTGACACTCACACAAAAAGACACATCACAACAAATGTGTAATAGATGTTTCTATTTCCTGTTCAGTGTCTCAATGTGAATTAAGGGGTGATAAAGTCTCATACCGGCTGGAATGCAGCAGCAGCTCCCTGGATTTAGTCACATTATACCGTAGTAATCCACCTGAACCTGGGGTTAATCGACTACAGCGCAAAATGTGAAACATTATCACTGTCTGATTCGGAAAACAGAACAGATTTTTTTTTTTTACTAATTTCTGACTAACAACAATTTCATTCAAGGCAAACCTATAAATCTATACATGCACCGCCATTTTTAAACTGTCCCTCAAGCGTTATCAGAACAAATTCCGCCTCCTGCTCTACGATTGGCTAGGATTTTGTTCGAGTCGTCCCAGTTTCTGTTCTGTGATTGGTTAGTCATTTGTACTCACGCACAAACCGTTTATCAACCCACCTTCCAGCCAATAGGAAGTCACGAGCCGGGATACGGGTGCGATAAGAAATACAGAACGCACCTCTAGTCCGGGTTCTCGGTCAGCAGGTTTTTTATTTTATTTTATTTTATTTTTTACTGCCGTTAGGGGGCGGAGGAAGGTGAAGGTTAATTATTAAAATGGACATATATTTAAATATTAATTTAATTAAAACTACAAATTGCTTTCTGGCTGAAGAGTTTGTTTGATCTTCTGAATCTTCTTCTTTTTAAACTTTTGGATCTTCTTCCCAGTCATCATCATCATCATCATCATCATCAACACCTGCTCACCCACCTATCGCTAAAGAACACTCCATTTTCCTCTTAGCTTTGAAAAAATAGATAGATAGATAGATAGATAGATAGATAGATAGATAGATAAATAGCCAACAATTAAATAAACAAATATATTTCTTGACATATTGTTCTACTTTAAAAACATAATCATAAAAAATGTAAAGCTTTTTCTCGAAAGGCTATTTAAAACTCCTGCCTAATGTGATTTAAAAAATTAAAATAAAAAATAAATAAAAGCACAAAGCGGACGTGACGTCAGGCGGACGTCATAATGACGTCGCGGAGGTTTGTTGACATGTCTGTTTTTGTTCAGGAGAGAACAGAGCAATAACAGAAAAGCGTCTGCGGTCTTAATGGTAAGAGCTGCGGCGAGTTTATAAACTTTTAAAAAAAATGTATTTTATATATTTTAGGCAATTCAAATAATAGTAAAAAAATATAAAGCATGCTAGCTGAGTTAGCTGTTTATGTAAACAGTATTGTTAGTTATTTCATCAGCTAGCTGTTAGCTCACTTAGTTAGCTTGGACAGGATGATTTTATTCGTCAGTTATATATTTTTATATTTAGAAAGTTTTAAAATAAAGTCTAAATGTTTAACGTTAATTCGAGTCGGGTATCTTAGCTCAATTCTATCTTTTATTCTTATTTTCATCTTTAACAGGTCATCGTGTCATGTGTCTGGGATGTTGGCTGTATTTCAAACGACTCCCTGTTGGATATATAAGTGCACTACATAGGCATTATGTTGTAGGCTTTGTAGTGCACTTTCAAGTGGTGGAAGGGGTGATTTCGGATACAGCCGCTGGCAATGTCACCGTGTGGGTGGTTTGATATTAGCTAGGGCAAAAATATTTTGGAAGTTGAATCACTGTCATGAATTAGGAATATCTTATAAACACGTTTTCCTGTGATCGAAAGCAGCCTGTATTTTGTCGGCATGACATGCGTCATAAACAGGATGTTGGAGAATATGACTTCATGTCTTAGTTATTTTTAAACCTCCAAGAATAAAATTTCAGAGAGCAGAGTTGTGGCCTTTCCGAGAGCTGTCACGTAAAACATTTTTAATTCCATCACATTAAAGCATTTGTCTTTTGGTTGTTTTTCTTCCTCTCCATAAGGACCAGTGATGAACGATTGAACGCAGAGGAGAATGTGAAGCACGATGGCTGACTTTGAAACCTACCAGGAGTACCAGAGACTAGAGGATTACGAGGAGGACTCGCCTCCGGGAGAGGAGGATCTGCTGATCCATGTGCCGGAGGGACTCCGAGGTATTGAGGCGATCTTGTCGGTGTTCATACAAGTTACATTCGCTTCTTCAGTCCGCCTGGAACGAGCGATGCGGCGGCACTTTAATGTCATGCTTTAGTCTGTCCAGTTCTCTCACCTCCTTATCCGAACACTCAGCTCAAACAGATCAGCTTTCCAAAGCGCTTCCACCAACACCGCCGGCGACTGCCTAGCTGTGCCGAGTCTCTGCCGTAACTCAGCGTCGTGTAGCTGCATTGCATTCTGGGACGTTGCCTTTGCTCTGATGTCTCCTCTACTTGAAAATTACAGAAATATGTTTCTCTTTGGCGTGTATCTCAGTCACAAGTCTCTCTTGCATTTTAGTGTTGAACATTATGGCACGTAGCTTTACAACAGCTTGATCGAAGCATGACTTTTAGACTCATATTAAAATGTAAAAAAATAAAAAACATTTCCATATCATATTTATGCTTTATTAAAGTCGAAGCGTTAAAGAATGTTATAAGCAGCAAACCTGAAAGCTACTTCATATTTTTTGTGCATTTTTTTTTGTCTCAGTCTTACAGATTCAACTCTTGTTTGTTTGTTTTTTTCTAGATTCCTGGCATCACATCAAGAACCTTGACAATTTCTTCACTAGAATATCCTTCCTGTGACGTTACGTCAGGTTTCTTTGCTTCTCATGTTTTTATAAGCAAGCATCTAATCCAAGCATGCTTCCTGTCTGCTTGTTCCTTAACCAAGTTTGCGTACATTTATCATTTCCATCAGAAGAATGGATTCGCCTGTATGATGTTATCCGAGTTCTTTGAACTTGTGTAAGTAAACGCCATTATGTAAGGAATGAAACACTTCAGGATGTGCTGTTAGCGGAAAATAATCCGCTTTGAAATGTATTATTTTCTAATAGATAGCATGTTTTTTAAGGAGTGTTTTATTCCTCTTATACCACAGCTATTTGCCTGCTTAATATGTGATTTGATGAGCAGTTGGAACTACTCCTGAAAACCTTCAGACCAATCAGAATGGAGAATTAAACCAAGCTGGAATAAAACTGATAGTGTCCTGCGATGTCCTTATTCTTGCGTTTCTCGGGCGTTGTGCTCTTCCAGGCAGTTCCTGTTCGTGGTCACGTTCACCACCTTTCTGTTCAACTGCGTGGAGTACGATGTGCTGTTCGCCAACCGAGCCGTGAACCACACCGGGCCAGGCGTGAACCCGCTGGACAGGACCAAGGTCACGCTGCCGGACGCCATCCTGTCGCCTGAGCAGTGCACGGAGAGGTCAGTGTGACCGGCTTTTATTCCAGGATTCACCCGGATGCTCGAAGGTCCATAATCACTTTACAAAAAATTAATCAGCGTTACCAGTTTGACTTGACCTTGATTATTTTCTACCCACAGCACATCATGAACTTAGTTCTGACACTAGAGACTCCTTCCTTAAATATTAATAAACGTCTTACCGAAAAAGTCACCCGGTATGTCAACAGGTATACATTTTTCCTTTAAAAATGAAATGATGTATCTCGCGTAAGTTGTTACTGGTGTTCATCAACACCTTTTGACCAATCAGAATGCAGAATTGAACGGGGCTCTGATTTTATTTATTTATGTATGTATGTATGTATGTATGTATGTATGTATGTATGTATCACACTGTCTGTGTTCGATCCAGTCCTTGTTTGGCTTTTTTCAGCTCCTCCTCCTCTTCCTCGGCCCTCTCCTCTTCTGCAACATCCAGACTGTAAATAAACACCTTTATTGCGACACCAGCAGAGGGAACTTGCTGTCACGGAGCTTGCTATTTCTGTGGCTCTACACGGAACAGATCTGCTTTCTGAGAAGATCTGTTTGTCCGCACTAGTTTATGTTCATATAAACTCGATCATCTTTTGCGTGAGCGAGAGCCAAGACGTTTCGGTTATCAGAGATGACGTGGTTCCAGCCTGGTCTCTGTCCAAGAACAGCGTGGGCCTGAAGTCATCGATGGCATGCTCACTTGGTTTAAAAAAAGAAAAGAAAAAGGTAGAGAGAGAGCAGCAGAAGGTGAACACACACTCGTTTAAATCCAGTGTATCGAGTGTGTGGTGATAAATCGATATTGCGATTTTATTTACAAATATGTTTTGTGTTCCCTGTTGAACAATTAACAAAACCAAGCTTCACCTTTCTAAAGACTTCTGAAAAAGCAGTTTTCTTTAAGGCGATGTTTATTAAAAATTCATGGAAGGAGTCTCCAGTGTCAGCGCTTTGGAACAGTAACGCTGTTCCTTTCAGTTGTGAGGCGGAGAAGGACGGAGGAGTTTGAGCCTCATGGTTTCTCACTAACATTCTAAACGTAACTATAAATGGATAGAAAGTATGATGTGTTGTTCTTTAATGAATAAGATCGACCTTTTCTTATCCAGTTTGTCTTTCTGCATCAAAGATGCAGCTTTTCTTATCCACTTTGCTTTTCTGTTTCCGTTAAAATGGTGTTTTCGACCACCGGACGCTCATCTTTTCTTATCCGTTTTGTTTTCTGCTCACGTTAAACAGCATTTAAATGTTTAAATGTACAAAATGGAATGGCATACCTAGCTCGGCGTATCGTCTTTGTGTTTTTATTGTTGATTGGAAACAACTGAAAAATGGCATTTGTAAAATTCCATGTGTTAATGTACTAAGACTAGGCACCACACACACACACACACACACACACACACACTATTGTTATAGCTTTTTTAATTAATTTAATCGTATTTTATTATTTGTTTGGATGCACAATACTTGGATGGATGCACAATATTTTATTAGTGTGTGACTTGTTTACAACCCACACACACACACACACACACACACACACACACACACACTTTGCAGCCTCTGGTGACAAAATAAAATGAGAATTACTGCTGCATAACAATTGTAATGTCTTCTGTGACAAAGTGTCCCACAGTTTATAGTCCATTATATTTTTTACGTTGCCAAGTCTGAGGCCTGCGCTCACTCGAAATGTTTACCATGAGCGACCTTCAGTGAAAATCGGGACTGTGAATCCGACCGCCGTCGTATCTTCTGAAAATTGGCAACTGTAGAATGTGTGATGTATTTGAAATAGATGACAATGCACTAGAAAACATCTGGATGTGTTGTGTTCAGGATTCAAGGCAACAGCTGGATCATCTTTCTCCTAATAATGGCGGCCATCTTTTGGATCTATCGGCTCGGGAAGGTGATCTGCAACGTGCTCAGTTACTGGGAGATCCGTCAGTTTTATATAAAAGCCCTGAAGATCAGCATGGTGAGTACAGAATGCACAGCCCGCTTCATGTGTTTACACGAGGAAAGATATTAAGTACACATTAATAAAAGAGCTTTAGTTGGATGTTTAAGCTTTAGCGTTAATAGAACATTATATATACCGCTGATATCCTGGACTTCAGTGAGATTCAAAATTACTGGAAATTTTAAGATAAGGTGCATTATAAAGAACATACAAGGCAAAACATTCACACAGTTCCAATCATGTGACTGTATATTTTCTTGGATGATTATTCTTGTACCTGAATTCATTCTGAAGCAACCCCAGACCTGTCCATAAGATTAAGTTACCCATTCGCTGTTTTTTTTCTTCTGAACGGCAGGACGAGCTGTGCAACTTCAGCTGGCAGGAAGTGCAGGCGCGCCTGATCAGGCTGCAGCGCGAGCAGCAGATGTGCATCCACAAGAAAGAGCTGACCGAGCTGGACATCTACCACCGCATCCTGCGCTTCAAGAACTATACGGTAGCCATGATCAACAAGTCGCTGCTGCCCGTGCACCTGCGCGTGCCCTTCCTCGGTGATGTGGTCTTTCTCACACAGGGCCTCAAGTACAACTTCGAGCTGATCCTGTTTTGGGGGCCGGGTTCACCCTTTCAGAACAAATGGAGCCTGCACCCGAAGTACAAGCGAGCGAGCGAGCGCCTGGAGCTGGCACGTCAGCTGAGCCGCACCATCCTGCTGGCGGGCGTGGCCAACCTGCTGCTGTGTCCGCTCGTGCTGGTGTGGCAGGCGCTGTACGCCTTCTTCAGCTACGCCGAGGCCATCAAGCGTGAACCGGGCAGCCTTGGCACGCGCTGCTGGTCGCTCTACGGACGTCTGTACCTACGCCACTTCAACGAGCTGGACCATGAGCTGCGTGAGCGTCTTGGCCGCGCCTATCGTCCCGCTGCCAAATACATGAACTCCTTCAACTCGCCCCTGCTCGCTGTGCTGGCCCGGAGCGCAGCCTTCTTCGCTGGCTCGCTGCTAGCCGTGCTGGTCGCACTAACCGTCTATGACGAAGACGTCCTTGCAGTACAGCATGTCCTCACTGCAGGGACCGCTCTTGGCATCATCATCACCATTGCCAGGTATGAAGATCCTCTCTGTTTTGTTATTCACTGCAGGACAATAACAACTGCCTTCTGCCTTTCAGAAAGCAATTTTTCGCAGTTTCTAGAAATGGGTAATGGGTTAAACCGCTTATGTAGACTATACATTAGCTGTGATGCGAACCAGTGTGCTATTAATTAAAAAGACCATGATATTAAATGATTATATATTTATAAATAAATAGTTCAACGTAATGAAGGTGTATTTCAGCACCTGTGAAGAAGTGACCTTGTGGCTTTCTGCTCTCCGTCAGGTCCTTTATACCAGACGAGCATATGGTGTGGTGCCCAGAGCAGCTGCTACAGTGTGTGTTAGCACACATCCACTACATGCCCGATCACTGGAAGGGCAACGCTAACAAGAGCGAGACGCGCGACGAGATGGCGCAGCTTTTCCAGTACAAAGCGGTGAGGAATATACAGTGGAGACAGATTGTTACATTGTGCATACAAGAATGCACTAATAGAGCCGGATTGTCATGATCATGTCTGTCATCATTTTTGTCTGTTTATAGTTACGCCAGCCATCCATACTCTTTAAAGGTAGAGGAAATACAATTTCATTCGCTAAATCAAAGCTGTGTGAATGTGTTCTTCAGGTCTTTATACTGGAGGAGTTGCTCAGTCCAATCATCACACCCTTCATCCTCATCTTCGTCCTCCGGAGCAAGTCTCTGGAGATCATCGACTTCCTGCGCAGCTTTACCGTGGAGGTGGTGGGCGTTGGCGACATATGCTCCTTCGCACAGATGGACATCCGCCGACATGGCAACCCACAGGTGTGTGTGTGTGTGTGAAGTTTTTTTTAACTTAAGGTCATTTTTACTTAAGTGAAAAATATAAAAACTTATAATATGTATCCAATGATGATAAAAGCTACATTAAGTTACTTTTGATGTAACGTTATTTCTCCACTCTCAGTGGATGTCAGAGGGCCAGACAGAGGCGTCCGTGTACCAGCAGGCAGAAAACGGCAAGACAGAGTTGTCGCTTGTTCACTTCACCCTGAAGAACCCTCGCTGGCAGCCACCTCAGGACAGCTCGCTGTTCATCAGTCATATGCGCGAGAAGGTGCAGCAGGACGCGCAGGCTGGCCCGAACCCTCAGCTCCTGCTCTCCGAGGCTCCGCTCTGCACCTCGCTGCTCTCCAATGACTCCGCCACTGCTGTGGGTTACTCTTTTATTTTATTTTTTTACTTTATTATAACAAATCTCTCAGAAATTGGCAAAAGGTAAATTGCTTGTTCTGTTACTGGAAAAGAATCAATACTGTTTTGCTGCGGAAACAGTAAATCTGCTTCAAATTGTCTCTGCCCTTCATTGTTTTCCTATAGCCCCAAGGACAGTGCAGTCCGTGTATCTTTAAACAGCTAGTAATTTTTAAAATATGGGTATCATAAATTGTTGAATGAATATTTAATATGCTCTTGACTACATTGCCTTGCTGTTGAGTGACAAATGATGATTTCCCCTGCAGCCTGATACCCTCTTGGCAAGTGTTCTGGCTCATCCGGTCCTGACGGCGTCCGGGTTGCCGGGCTGGAACCGTCGATTTGTTCCTCCGAGCAGTACAGCCTCAGCCGCCGCGAGCGTACTAGCCTCGCTCTCTTCCTCCCAGCAGCCTCACGCTGGGCGCTTGCGCTCTCACATCCTCCAGCCGTCCGTTCATCAACATCATGAAGGTCCCATGTACCACAGCAGTGCCGCTGACAGGTGATTCCACAGAACACACCTATTTAGCAGCAGTGTGGAACTCCCTCAGTCATTTGGATGATCAACTATTAAAAAAATAAATTAGGAGATTAAAAAGCATTGCTAATTAGTATCGGTCTGAAGCTAATTGATTAGCTAATTGATTTTGAACAATTAGGAAAGTTAAAGGAATTGAATATTTAATTAATATAGATGCGACTCGGCTCATCAGAATTAATCTATAGATATTTGATTAAACGCTCTCATTACAATCTAGCATGTGTGCCAGCGAGTCGAAGATGCACGGCCAGTCCAGTTCAGCCCTCCTCTCAGAGTTCACCACAGCCGAGATGAGCCTTCATGCCATCTACATGCATGAGGCAAGTGCTACATTGATGAAAATGATGTAAATCATACACCCCAGCCTCCACACTCACCAGTTCTCACACCAGTTGAACACCTATGTGAGATTTCTAACACTTGTTTTGTTTTCCTTTAATTTGTCACCTGTATGTATGTGATGTATGCTATAATCTTGACTTAACATAAAGGTTATTGCGTCTCGTAGGTGCATCAGCAGAAGTTCCCGTGTCAGCGTGGACCTGGTCAGTTACATCCTCACGTGTCTTTAAGGGACTTTAATACCAGCGCTGGTGAGTTTTTTTAGAATATTTAGGATTACCTCTACTCAAACATATTTATGCTGTTGTATAAGCCATAATTAGTATATACATACAATAGTATCAAAATTTGGTGTATAACATGTTTTGGAAACAAACTCTTAATATATAACAACATTTAATATACTGTTAGTATTTCAGAATATTTAACTAAATAGCAATCACGTCTCCCAACGTTAGTGCCCGCACCTCAGATGCACCCGGCTGGCCTGACGGTGCTCTCCCCTCTCCGGCTGGGAGGCTGGGTGGAGGAAGAGGAGGAAGAAGAGGAGATCAACAGCAGCTCTGCTCCACATCACACGAGTCACACGAGCGGGGCGAGCAGCTGAAGTGCCTTAAAGATCTGGGGTGTGTTATCCGCCGTGTCCGGTCCTGCCGCTCTCCGTCTGTCCAGTCATTCTCATAATCGCTTCTGTCATGTGTTGATGACTTCATAAGAGCTCTTTATCAGCCGAATTAGCTTATGTAATATAAGTCATTGACGGACCAGAAAATGAAATCCTGCTAGGACACAATCAGAGTGAAATTGTACTTCCACAGAGTAATGCTATAAGTAAGGAGTAGAACACTTGAGGGAGTGCTGCTGTAGGAAAATAGTCAATGACAACACATGCCGAAGTGTTTTGTTCCCCTTATACCACAGTAAATTACCAATGACTAACTTTGACTAATTATACACCAAAGCATAATGCTGTTTTTCTGTTTATAGTTACATTTAATGTTGTGATGATGTACATTTAACGTTTGGGGAGCAGTTGCAGCGTTTTTAACGTATCCACTTCTCGTCAACACATATGTAATAGCAGCTAGAACATATCAGTCGTTCCTTCACCAATCTCTTTTTTCCCCAGAAAGCACAAAGTCCTCTGTCAGAAAACTTGTCAGAAAACTTCAACAGCTGTACTTCTGATTATTACAAATTGCCCACACTTCCATAAACACTGCCATAAATGCTAAATAAACATCTATTCACATATCAATAACTACACAGTTTTCAAGCAGTTTATGTGGCGTGTCCACTGTACAACTCCCTGTGTACATTGTTACAAATTATGAGCGTGTTAACAGAAACCTGGAACTACTGTCAAAGCTGCTGTTATAGAAAATGAATCAACACCTTGTGACCAATCAGAATTGTGAGTTTGACAGCATTGTGCTAAAAGGATTTTTATTTGATAGTATTATGGACTACATCTTGACTACACTGAATGGTTAGTTTCAAACTCTTGCTGTTTTTCTATCTTTTGCAGACTTTGCATTCATTTTCTGGAAGAATGTCGTGGCCTTAGTTTAATTTGAAGGTTCTTGATCAAATGAATCGGATCATGGAGTCTTCGCTACACTGGTCTTCCGGCCTCGAGGAGCTGTGGTATTCTGGACCTACACAGTGTACCAGCCACCTTCTCCTCTCGCTTAGATGTTTCATTTTTTATTTTATTTTTTTTTTAAGTTGTTGTTGTTGTGTGGGTGAGTGTTCATTCTCAGATTAAGGATGTAGCTTGTGTGCTAAGCAGTAGGTTGGTTTCAAAAACATCAGCTTGGTGACAAATGTGAACTCACTCATGAGTGGTAGAAAAGGTTTATTAGCGATTTTTAAATTTTTTTTTTTCTGAAGATCATGGGGTTTTGTTGTGTGTATTATTTTGCATGTGGTGCCCTAACAGTGGAGATGTACAAATGTTTTGTAAACGTTCCAGGTTTTTCCAGGTCTGAAAAAAGAAAAACAACAACAACAACAACAACAGCAACAACAAAAACTGCCTCTGCTGAGAACGTTTTCATTTTGAATTGTAACACTTCAGTCTTGGAAGCATTTGAGAATCTTTAGGAAGAACTGAACTATCCTGAATACTTTTTACAGAGGTGCTGAAGTGTACACACAGTTTATGTCTGCTGCTTTTTCATTGTCGAAGTGACACTAAAGCATTTTGTTGGACTTCTATATTCGTCAACAAAGGGGTAAATCATTTACATGAGGAATAATACACTTGGGGGTGTGCTGTTATAGGAAAATAATCAAAGACGGGGTGGTGTGATGAAGCAGAGTTTGATTAATTTTCCAATCACAGCACATCCTGAAGCGTTTTTTTCCTCGTCTGCCACAGCGAGTACATTTATCAGAAAATGACATGATACTTTTTGTCCGTTTATAGTTGCGTTTAAAAGTTAGTTCCTGTTATCACTTACTTTACGACAGCTATAACTTCCTATAACACCCACCTCTCTCAAAGGTCAGAAAAAAAAAATGCAGCCTGCCGTTAACAAGAAACCGTAAAAAGCAATGTGCTGAAGTGTTGAAACTGGAGACTCCATCAAAAATTACACTTAAAAAAAAAAAAATCTGATTATGTCGTGAATCTGCCATGCACTGTCACAAAAAAAAAAACCCTGAAAATTAAGCTGTGGCAAATGAATCAACACCTTTTGACCAATCGGAATGGAGAATTCAGCAGTGCCGCAGTATAACCATTAATGAAAAACTGTTCAGTTCAGATGTCAATTCAGATGAAACCACTAGACACTGTAAATATTCAATACTAATTCAGTGACAAGTATATTTGAGTATTTTTACATTATAAGACATTAATGGTGCTTATATGACAAAGGAAGAGGAAGTGAAGTTTTTCAATATTAACACCTAATTAGTTAAGTGATGAATTAGCTAGCTGTTACTCAAGGCTTAGAGCTTTTATTATCTTGACAAGCAAGGTTCATTTTCTTAATGTTTCATACTGCGCTCGGATAAATAATGTATCGTGGAGAGGCCATTAACATTGCTTTTAAGGATGAGGAAAAACGGCACATTGCCTCTGACATGTTGGCAATGTTTTTTTATTTTTATTTTGTTTTTTAAGTTCACATCAGGGCAAATGCATTAATATTTATCACAGCCTGAAATACCTCTGCACATTCAACTAGGTAATGTACAGTATTTATTTTGGTGCATATAATGTGTTGCTCCAGGGAGAAATCAGAGTATGTGAGTCACCTGATCCGAAACGTTTACACTCGACTCGTGACAGCTGACTAAATGCATTTGTGAAAAAGAAGTGAGTGGTGATTTTACATGTTTGTTATCGTCATGACCACTATAAGCAGTCTAAATTATGACTGTGCAAGGTGCTATATGTTTTGGTTGCTTTTAATATTTATCTTAGTTTTCTGGTTTTTTTTTTGTCTGATCAAAACAACATTATTTAAAAATAAACCAAACCAAAAATGTCTCTGCGATTCATTTTATAACCATGACGCTCTAAAGATGATTTTACAAAGTCTGCATCCTTTTAGACGGTTTCCCCTTTTCTTCCTTTTTATTTACATTTACTCACAACAGTAACGTAACAAAAATGTAATTACATGTACACTATAATGACAAGGTTATAACAGTAATATCTGTACTGTGTCTATGGTAATTACATGGTAATAATGTGGCTATAACAGTAATACATGTAGATGGTAGTAATACGGTAATACAATAATAGCCAGTAATAACCTGGTACCTGTACATGGTAATTACATGATTATAACAGTAGTAACTCAGTATAGTATTAACAGTAAATAACACAATATCCTGCACTGTGTACACAGTTATAGCAAGGCAATAACATGGTAATAACAAAAAAAAAAAATCTCAGTGCTGTGTACATGGTAATTACATAGTTATAACAGTAATAATTCAGAACAGTAATAACATGGTGATAATACAATAATATCCAGGCGCTGTGCACATGGTAATAACATGGTTATAACATTTATATCACAGCATAGTAATAACAGTACTTACACGTAATAATAATAGTGTGTACACTGTAATTAAACAGTTGATGTGGTAATTAACATGGTAATAAATCAGCATGGTAATAATACCCCAGCATTATGTACACGGTAATAACATGGCTATAACACAGTAATAAAGTAATAATAAAGTACAGTAATAACATGGTTATACATGTATATGGTTATAACACAGTAATTAAAAAAAAAGCAAGAACATACACACAGCATGGCTCACCAGTGAATGGTCTTGATCCCCTGTGCTTGTAGCAACAGCCCAAACGTCACACCCAGTGCTTTCAGACAAGAAGACCTTTTTTTTGGGAGGATCATCTTTTAATTTACAACACTAATGGGCTTACAAAGAAAACATTTACCTGAGCCACAACTTGAACCCTGAACCTCAGCACAAGAAACCTGCTTACCTACCAGCTGAGCCACTGACAGGTGCTGTGGTGTTAAAAAGAAAATGGTGAAAAATAGACATTCATTACAGTCGCATGGTGGCATAATGGGATACAGCTGTCATATCACACTTCGTATGAAGTGCCTCATGTTATTGGCTGTGTGGCATTTCACATGTCTGGGTTTGTCTGTTCTATCTCTAATGATCAGGTCTGTGTCTGATCAAACAAAGCAATGCTTGTTCACCAGTGAATCTCAAAAAAGACAAGTTAGTGAGATTAAATCATGTGCACTGACATTGTGAAATAAGAGTGTAGCTTATTTGATTAACAAGCTGATGAAACACATCACTGACAATGTTTACAAATGTTTAAAATAATCTGACCAAAAAAAAAAAAAAATCTGATTTTACCAAGTAGTCTGACAATGGTCAACATTTTGGGCTATATCCTGGAATAAGCTTTCATTAAAACATTTAAAATCTATGAAACAAAAATAATAAGCACCGTCAATGAAGTGACATGGTATAAAAATGATGAGGCCTAATCACAATTTACAATTGAAAGTAGTGGAAAATGAAAAACATTTTTAAAAGATGAAACCTGCTAAAGTAAGCACTAGCTAAAGTAGTGAAAATGGGGAACTTACTTCAAAGAAAAAAACCCAACCTAAAAACATTGGGTGGCACAGTAGTTTGGGTCTTCGCCTCGCAGCTGCAGGGTTCCTGGCTTGATCCTGAGCTTGGGTTATTGTCTGGGCAGAGTTTGTGTAGTTGCTTCCTCTGGATTCTCCAGTTTCCACAAACTAGCCATAAACAAATAAAAGGTACCCTGCAGAAAAATTCACTGAAGGGGAAAGGACATGGAAGAGCTACATTTGCTTGTGATAGCGCTTACTTTTTCTTTAACTTTTCCTAGTTGAATTTTGACCTGCAAATTCATGAACCTCAGCCTTGTGAGCCAATAGAAAACAAGTGGGCGGGAATGTGGTGTGGTTGGTGCGTAAAAACATGGAGGAGCTGATAATTATTAAGTAGCTTCACACGAAACTTCTGCTTCGCTATTTTCTTAATGTTTCTTGGTGCACATCTGGAACAAAAAATATTAGCCATCTCATCCACTGGCATACATTAAGAGGTTTTTGTGGTAAAATACGTACATTTTTTCTCTCTGCTTGCTAGGATCTTCTCGTTAGCAATGTTAACACTGTTAACACCTGAACGTATATGAAAGACAGACAGACAGACAGACACACACAGTACTCATGAAGAGAAGGTTAAATATGTTTATTATATAGGTTCATTTACACTTCACAATTGACTCTTAAAATGTGGATATATGTGCTAGAAATCCTGTTCTACAAAATAATGCTATTAGCTGAATGCAGAAGCGAAATTAAAGAGAGGACGGATGTTTTGTTTTTTTAGTGATAATATCCCTCAGCCTTCGCTCGCAGCATGTGGCACGCCATCAAATAAATCCTTCATATGCAGGAAATATGTGCATGCAAGCAAAGAAAGGAATACGCCTTTGGAAAATCTAGTTTTTAACCACAAGTTGCTGAGTATACTTGCAGGGGGCGGGGGGATGGGGGGGGGGGGGGTTGATGTAGGAGCAGTGTTTCATGAAAGACGCAAGGGGATTATTATGATTAAAGCTGTCCTAAAGGAATTCTGCATCATTTATAAATAACTATATGATCTATCATTGCTGCGGACTAATAGGATGGATAAATTGGCAAAACTGGACTGAAAGCAGTGTGTACATGTCTCATTTATTCACACAATCAGGCCACTTTTTGATATTCGACCGTAACTTGTTTCATGAAAATGTGATGTGCTAAAACCTGAATCTTTCAGACTGCACTCTCAAAGTCTTGCGAAGGATTCATAATTCCAGAATATATAATAGAAATGATTAGAAATACGATGCATATCAAAAGTAAAATGCTCCTCGGAGCGGTCAACACTGAACCTGAATCTAATCTTTCCTTTTGACTAACAGTTAAGACTTGAGGGTATTACATTGGTTATTCTAACACATGATGCATATTATTGCACTTATATACATGTAATGTAAACAGACAAACATTGTTCAACTGCATTCAGAGAAATAAGTTCAATTACACATCATTTACTCCCTAAAGATTGACTAGGCTTGTGTTGATATTTAAGATATACGTCACGCTTATAGAATACACGATATTGCACTAAAAAACAAACAAACATGAATATGTGTTTACAAATAAACAGCCTTCATTTTTGTGGACAACATTTTTTGTTTGTGTTTTATATGTCCTCACCATACCACTTTAGTTACTGTTGCTAGCTATGAAGAACAATGCGTTTTGAAAGATTTGAGTCTACCCTGATAAAGAACTTTATGTATGTTCCATTTCCCTGGTTCAGTCCTGAGTTCGATTCAGTCGCTTACTGAAGATGAATGAATTTTTGGTACTCAATCACAAATCCACAAACTAATTTCACCAAACTTCACACCTACTACCAAATATTAAGAACGTTAGCTAAGAACTAGCTAGCTGTTAACTCCATGCCTTAACCCCTTCGTAAAGTCCTTCATAACATGAAAACATGTTGTCAAAACTTAAGTATACAAAACTTATACAAATGTTTCTTATTCTCGATTTGACTTTTCAGCAATTGGTATACATCCAACAGTCTGCCCTGAACACTTTGCCATAGTGGAGAACAAAGTTACAGCTCTACCTTTGACTTATTTTTTTTGGTAAAGTTTACATGGAGCGTCCTCCACACAATGTCATAAACCTGTGATTTGCTGTCAGAGCTGCTGTTATACAAAATTAATCACCACTTTCTGACCAATCAGAATTGAGAATTCAACAGTGCTGTGCTGTACATAGAGTTAATTGATGACTGAATAATGCAAACATACTCTAGCTAACTAAACATAAAACCAAAAACATAGTGGGTAAAGACAATATTTAAAAGTGACGTGTCCACAACACTGTGTTAAATATCGCCGTATATCGTACGTTGAATAATCAGAACAAGCCTAGTGTTTAACAAAAGGAAATGTTACTGCCTGTTTACGGTCATCTTGTGCAGTGGTGTGCCTTGTTTAGTTCACTTTCAGTAGCAGCCTTAATAACCCAAGTTGTTAATGCACAGTTCACAAAAATGACAATCAGTTGCTCTATGTGTCTCCGGCATAGCCTTTAAATCATCGAAAATAAGTATTTACTATCATTTTCACAACATGAAACAAACAGTTGGTGCTGTTGATACTGCGTTATGCTAATATAACCTGAGTATTGTTTTGGAAAGTGTTGCCTACTTGTACTTTTATGGTGATATCTGATTCTATTCAGGAGTTTAATTATTCATTGACCAATTGAACTAGTCGTCACGTAGTGTGCGTGTAGATATGTACATGTATGCAAGTCAGAATCACAGTTTGCCGTCAGACCGCTAATTATCCTCGCCGCCTGTGTCGTCAACAAGCGAACTCCTCGAAGTTGCCTAGAGTCGGGTGACTAGGTAGCACGTTCGGCGCGAATCCGAGGCTGTCCGAGTGACTCCGGAGTGTGTCACATGTGCTCTGGAAGAGAGGGGAAATGGGGAAGGAGGGGAGAGATGTTCAGATGTGCCGGAGGATGCACAATGAATTGATGGTGGCGCCGGAATAGACAGTGGGAAGTGAGGGGGAAAAAAAGGGAGAGGTAATGGAACGGAAAGATACAAATAGAAAAAACATCCATAGATGGAGCATGGATAAGAAATATAAATGGAATTATGGCAATAAATTTTTTTTTCAGATGATTGTATGAGACATTGAGGTATAAAATGAGATGGGGTGGATAAGATTGAATGAAAGGGGAAGAGGGGGAGAAGACATTCTTACTTAATCCTGGATGTAGGACTTTTGCTTGGTCATACATCATAGAAACATATCCAATCATGTGCAGAACATTTAAAAAAAGCTCATCCCTGTTCCCAAACTTGAGGACTATTTCCTTACTCTTGGTTTCAAATTCATTGCGTGTAGACCTGTGATGACACCACAAAGGGATGCATCTAGTGATGTTATTAGACACAGGTTCCATCACAATGTCTCGCACAAAGAAAACTAAGAGCGTCTGCCAATAGGAGCTTTGGCACTTGTACATGGTTTTAAGGGCATGATTTGTAAAGTGCTCAATGATGAAATGTCCAAGACAACAATAAATCTTTGGACTTTTTTTTAGGATGGTGCATCAAAGAAAGCTGTTCAAGAAGAGGCATTCTGTTTAACACTTGTCAAATCGTGCCCTTTGTAGCCTTTCAGGCTCAAATTTTGATGCATGGAATGGTCCCCTCCCCAATTCCAGTTTAATAACTAAATCCACACTTAAGTAGCAAAGGACATTATTTATGTCACTTTATTAGGTACACCTGACTTTATTAGATACCTGCCATCAATGGCTATTTTATGAGATACAACTACCACATAGGTGCACTATATAAGCATACAATTATTGATACACTCATACCATCAACTTCAAATTAGTGTCACTGCTTCACTGAGATTGTTCAACCACCCAATGGTGGTGTCCTATGGTGGTCCCATTCTTAGACAGATGAGGTAGAACAGACTGACAAATTAGCAACGTGTGATAGATGTAAAATGCCTTGCATAAGTATTCACCCTCCATAAACCTTTCCTTATTTTGTAGTTACAACCTGAAATAGACTATTTTTTGTAGTTGCAAATGAAATAGACTAAACTGGGATTATATGTCACAAACCTACACAAAATAGCCTATAATATTGAAGTGGAGGATTATTTATGGAAGAGTGGCAAGCCATATGAAATCCTGGTTTGCAGTTTGCCAAAAAGCATGTTAGAGAGTCAGCAAACATGTGGAAAAAGTTCTCTGGTCTGATGAGACAAAAACGGAACTATTTGGCCATGGCACAAAAGCACCCTGAGATCACTACTCCCACAGTGAAGCATGGTGGTGGTGCCTCCTTAATGAGTTGATGACTTATTGCACAGCTGCCTGTCCTCTCTAATAGAATCTGGGGCCTTCAGGGAACAGGTGTATTTGTATTGAGGTCATGTGACACTAACTGCACACAGGTAGACTCCATTCAAATAATGATGTCACTTTTGATGGCATCTGGTTGCACTAGAACTAATTTAGGGCTTTTACAATGGGGACAAATACTTATGCTATCACAATGTTTACATTTGTTTGGTAAATAATTTAGCAAACCATATTACCTTTTACCCCCACTTCAATACTATGGGCTTTGTGTAGATTCATGACAGATAATCCCAAATAAGTCAATTTCGATTCCAGCTTATAGCGCTACAAAATGAGGAAAAGTTCAAGGAGTGTGTACTTATTCAAGGCTCTGTACTTGATAAAAGTGAGTGTAGACACGTGTTTCTAATAAAGTGGCCACTGGAACTCTCTGAAATGTAAATAGTGAAATAGTGCAACAACCATTTATTGCATTAGTGTAGTGCATTTGGACTAAACTGATGATTTCCACCAAAGAAGGCTATAATCAGTTTCAAACAGGACAGTTTTCATGCAGACCTCTAATGACTAGCATAAATCAAGCAGAGACATCAAAAGATTTAAAAAAAGATATTACTAGTTTTATTAAGAGTACATATTTGGTGCAGGCAAAAACATCTAGCACTTCTTTGGGACAGGTAAACCTAGTAATGCCTTACATAAAAGGTTATGTGATAGTATTGGGGAATATCATTTAAGCCATTCAAGCATCATAAATAGAATGCTCCAGTTTAAAGATACCATGCACAAATCTCGGATGTCCCTGGAATATATCAATACTTTCCTCCTACCAATATATGGAAAGATTTATTTGCATTTGCTCATTTGGCTAATGTATTTATCTGAAGTGACTTACAATTGAAACAGTATACTACTGAGCAGCTGAAACGAGGCTCTTGCTCAAGGACCCAACCATGGCAACTAGGTGTTGCTCGAATTTGAATTCATGACCTAATGATCTATAAACCAAAGCCTTAACCACTGAGTCACCACTTCCCTGTTTATGCTTAAATGCTTGCCTGTTTGTAAAAGGTGGAATTTGTAGTTAACCAACTGGTAAAGATTCTCTTAGGATTCATCATGATTTCCATACATGCAGTTTATTAAAAAAAAATAGAATTACATCTTTACTAGAAAATATATTTTTTGCTGTTAATTTGGGCATTTAGGTTGTCAACCTATGAATATCTTAATGTAGCCACATGCACCAAGAATTTGATGTATGTGTGTCAGGGAATACTGATTGTATGACTGTATGCCAGCAGTTATTGTCTTCATGTTACCATCTTCTAACCTGATGTCAGGTTTCGTTGATGTAGTCCCCATTGGCAGATATGACCAACAAAACAAACAGGATCTACTTCCTGTCCCTGGCACAATGTTTAGTGAAGTGTCTAAACAGTAGATCATAGATAGACATGATCAGCATGTCCACTGAACTAAACTAGCTACCCAGACTCACCCCGTTGACATAGACAGTGGCCCAGTATAATGCATGCATGACAGGAGAGAATTTGTACTGGAAAGGATATGCAAATAGGGCAACCCTGACAAATATGCAGTGGGTAAAGTCCAAGACCTTCAGTTTCACCACCAGCCTACAACATTTCTGAAGACCAGCAAACCACAGTGACAAACACTACTCAAGCTCAAACAATATTAAAGGTTCATTGAGCAATAAGACAGTTTCTGCTCTCCACACAGTGAGTTATACACGACATTCCCAATTCCCAACAGCCTATGGTGGAAGCATATCAATGTCCTCAGGCCTAGATCTATATTTCTAGCACCTTTCTGAAAGGGTAATGAAGACAGACGACACCTTTGTCAGCTACCACATAAACCATCAGAGTAGAGTGAGGTCTGATTAATTGCTAAAACCATCTGAGCAAATCCTCACATGGGCTTTATTTCATTTTCCTGTGGATAGTCCTGAACAGGGCTGCAGATTTCCTAGCCCAGCAGAGAATTCACCTGGAATGGTATGTAGTTCCAGAGGTATTGGAGTTTATAAAGCAGAAATTTGGTCAAGAGCACATGGACCACAGACCTCATAGCACACACCACAAAGACCAAATCCCTTAAGATGGAGTGGGTATTACCAACATTGGGAGGCAAGTGCCTACCAATGTTAGGAAGGACAAACTATAAGTATTACACATGTAACCGTGGGTTTATGAGGTCCAAATGACGATTAAAGATCAGGGGCTTGTGAGAGTCGATGGGATGAGAAGTGTTCTGAGGATGTGAACCTGTTGTTATCCCAATTTTAAAGAGGCGGCTATGATAACTGTTAAGATTATTGATGCATGTGGCTACAGGAATGTATTGTTTGTAGGTTGATAACCTAAAAGTCATCCAGAACTCATAAAACTACAGTTACACACAGTATATAACCAACTCATTCATGACTACTACTTTCAATTCTGCTCCTCACCACATCAAATAATGTTGAGTTATATTCCACCCCTCCTTGTGCATGTGCCCATACATGCTGTCATTTCACAAAAAGTTATGTAGTGGTATGATGCATTATTTGAACTACACATGTTGCTGCACATGTTGAACTACATAAACATGATAGCGTGCTATCTGCTTAGCAGCTTGAATGTGATCATGAATGTACAGGTCTTTTGTCCTCATCCCATTAATTTCAACCTCTGTGAGTAATCTTTCATCTACATTATGGGCATTTTCATAATATGGTGCTGTAGCATCTGTTAGCATTAGCTAGTCAATCCATGTATATGGATGGCAGCCTCATCGGTTATCCCATTAGACTTGGTAGAGCTGCAGGCAGTCCAGAAGTGGGTTATCAGCCTGTGACTGGACCCAAGATACTGTGGACTGAAATGTGTCCTTGTCACAGTGAAAGGAGCCCAAGCACTGGCCTGCTGATTTTGCAGAGCGTTCTAACACAAGGAGTCTGATTGTCAGCAGTGTGTAGCCGGAAAGAGAGACAATCACTACAGATGCCTCCCCTATATGCTCACTTATGGTGTGGTACCACAGGGGCATTGAGTGAACATGTTCCCTTAATGTAAGGTGGGAACACGTCAACCAGTTGGAATTGAAGGTGGACTGGAAGTTGTTTTTTTTTTTTTTACTGGTTCTTGTCCTCTCCTCTATAATCTCAGCTATAATCCGGACTGTACAAAGTTCATAGGCTTTCAGCATCTTGCACAGAATCTCCTCAGTTTGGCCCATGTGTGATGGACCTCTTCATCAGTCTCATGTCAACACAATGCTGGTTGTGGTTCTCAAGGACAGGATGACCTGTTGTATATCTTTAATTCTCTACTGCTGATTCTTCCCATACTGTAACACAAATTCAGCAACTAGGCCAAAGAGTCTTGCTTGTGGCCCCATGATGGCTGGGAAGACATTGGTTCCCTGGAGGTTTCCTACCCGAACAGAATGACTGTCCCAAATGGATGGCGAAATCTGTGCACCTGTACCCAACCACCTGTATCTGAGGGTTTGGCCCCTAGGGCAGAATTGCCAGCTGTGATCTGTGGAGGACTGTGATCAATCAGTCCAGGAATCTCTTCTCAACACAAGAGCCACTAGCACAGGTCTCCCATCTAAAGTGTGTGCGGCAGCCAGCGTGGCACACCGCAGTACTGTGGATGGGTCTCATAGGCCTATTACTGCCTTTCTAAAGGAGGCAAGGTGTTTCTACCTGCCACAGACCCCAGCCTGGGACATTTTAATAATTTGTGAATCATTTGTCTGCAATGTCAACTGACCTTGCAACTTTCAGTGATGGTGAGCCTGCAGAGCATTCTTTGCTGTGCCTGGTATGTGCCCTTGTGTGTTATTTGGACCAGGTGTCAACCATTCAATCCCTATTGAGACATGCCGGTGTCTCCTCCACCTCACTAGTTACATATGTAACTATGGTTCTGTGAACTCACCATAACTGCCATGGTTCCTTGTCAGTTGTGACCTGGGCTGGCTTGGCAAGAAGGTTCACAGGAATGTTTGCACTATGATGGCGATATTTATTACAAATACAGTGTCATACATCACTACACGACTTTGTGGATCTTGGTATGCATATGCATAAGGAGGTATCTGGTGTTTCACAAAACTAGTTATGTATGTTAGGCTGCATAGTAACCTCATTATGTAGGGTTATATCCAAGATTAATTAACACAAAGACTATTTAAGGGCTATGCAAAGTATGCAAAAAAAAAACCAAACAAAAATACTATGTCACAAAGTCTGTTTCCCAAAAGCTTCAATGCTAACAGATTTGGAATGATCACATATTTAAAATTTGTACATGTAAAAATGCCAATATAGTAAACATCTTTTGCAACCATCCATAGTCTTAAAGTTTTTGGGAAAGAGGACTGCTACGAAAATAGCAAAAAATACCAAAAATGAGGCAAGACTAATCCATTCATAGCACGGATTTGCTTTACCTGAACTTGTGCAAAACATCATCTCCGTCTTGAAGGCTATAGGATTTGAAAGACTTTCCTTAGAATGTTTGGAAACCTCAGTTTCCTGCATTAATTTATTATTACAGGAAACATACTCAATAAAAAGGGAACCTCAGAGAAGGATATTAAAGGGGTTGATAAATGAAATGCTGATGGGAATGGGTTATAGTTAGACAGGTTAAGAGGATGTACAGTATCTGCAGGATTGTCAGTGGCCAGCTACCTGGGGGTATGATTAGGCGTGACACCAGGGCTGGTGGGGTTCTCAGAGTAGTCCTGGAAGACACATGACGGGGAGAGACATGAGGATGAACACACCAGGTATGGGTTCAGTTCAGTTTCAGGTTAAATGTCAATGTGGATCCTTCATCAGGCCTCCATTCAAGTCCTAAATTTGCTGAATTGAATCTGAACTGACCCCAACCCTGGACCAAACAAAATTATACAATGCGGAGTAAGTAATGATCCATTCATCCTTTTTGAAACAATTTTGACTTCTGTGAAGTTTAACGAATAATAGCATTAACATTAAAAATGAATGAACAAGTCTTAATGAACTGGATCTTACAGCATCCACTGGTGAATATAAAGGATGAGGAAAACAAGGATAACTTTCACTTAAGTGTCTTATTTTAATACAGAACTTTTAAAATGCAACTTTATTTAGTCAGTATATCTGAATAAATGTTAAAATATTTTCAAAACTATAAACCCAGAAATATGTATTTAGAGGTGACATGCAGTGGATTAGCATAATGTGGATGAATCTTGGCATGAAACCCCAATTAAGCACAAACCAGTTACCAACAGAACCTACATTCATTAACTATATTCAGGTATTCCTGCCACAGATAGTAAATGAGAACTTAGCAGATATGAAACTGCTTTGTTGGTCCACATCCTCAGTGGTGCTTTTGTAACACCAACAGACTCATACATTTTTTTTGTCTAGTTAACTGTCTTATACCTTATAAGGTCTTAATTTAGGATGATGATAAATTACACAAGAACCTATCAAGCCAAATTAAACCAGAAGCTTGAAAGAGCTTTGCTCTTGCTTGGTACAAGTGCTTTTTTGGATTCATTTCATAGACTGTTCCGTAATGTAATTACAAACCTTGTATAAGCTACACACACAAAAAAGTGAGACAGACTGGAATGCCTCCTTCTTTTTTCTCAGAGGTTCTATTTTAGTGATCGCTAAATCAATGATCAGGATGTAATGGTACTTTAATCGATTACAGCAGCTTTAACACAAACCAATTAATGTGTCACCCAAAGTGTTTTGCCTATTTCAGTTCAGAGAAAGTATGATAAAAATCCCTACAGAAATAATAAATTTACATTGCACAAGTTAAATAAGTTTGTATATACATCAGTGGAACTGCACCCATTAGTAATGAAATATAACCTAAAGGGAACACCCTGTTTTAGGGTGTTTGTCTGGTGGTATCATTAATAAAGAAAATTATTTTATAACAACTTGGCCATAGACATCTCTGCTTAATCACCAGGATCATCATATCATAAAACTTATATATATATATATATATATATATAAATTATTAGTTTTTCTCGTATATTCTTGTAGTTTCATGTGAATGCACACGAAAAATAACTTTCACTTAGTGGAAGATATCATTGACTAATGCAACTGTTAGAAATCACCTCAATTCAACCACAGCCCTGTTTCTTCTGACAAATTACCATGTTTTTATTATAATAATCTGCATTTCCCCATATCAGAATTTGAGCCAAAGACAAAAGAAATGGCAGCAACATGCAGCAGTAAATATAGCTATGCTTTCAGATGCACATTTCTAACCACAAAACTAACCTTGCTGTTGTTTCTGTCATGTTATCTCAGCTCCAACTAAAGCATGCACATGCAGGTGGTATAGAACGAGCTCAGTTACCAGATTATCACTTGCACTCCGACGTGGCCGTCCTTTACGTAGAAAGTAGCCCAATACTTTATCCTTAAAAACCTAAGGAAACAAGATTATGGTGTCGAGTTATAAAAACATTAGTAAATGGCAGATTACAGTAGAGTACACGAAAATTCAAAGCTAACTAAATGAACTAAAATTCAGTCAGTGAACTTGGTTGTAAAATATGTAACCGAATTATGGACGTGGTCTTTACACGGTTTTCATGTTGGGATTTGTTTAGCATCAACTCAATACAATCATTGCAACACAGAAGGGTGCATATGTAACTGTGATTCAATGATAAAGTAGAGAGATGCCAGGCTGCTGTCCTTCAGAACTAGTGGAGTATTGCCATGTGCTCATTTCGTTGTGCCAATAACAAAGCCATCAAAGGACCATTTAAAAGGTCCTCGCTACATCATGCTCGTCCTCTGGCTATTCTCATCAACCCGAGAAACCCTCCATTTAGTCAGCAAACCATGGTTACATACATAACCTGTTTTATATCCTTATGTTCCAGATCATGCCATATATCAACATCACCATGAGGTTTTGTAACACATCCTTATCTGTTATAGTCTGGGTATGTTCTCATTTGCAATAGCAGAAGTAGATTGAGCATACACAGTGATGAGTGACCCTGACTAGTGAACATGCTAGTATGCTTGAGTCATTCCCAGGGGCCAAACTAATAATTTCATAATATGTGGTCTGTTGTACCATATTGACCCTTGCATCTGGGAGAGAAGGTCTGGTCTGATGGGTAGTGGGCATCAGGAACATCAACAAGAGATGGAACCATGGCCTGTTCAGCCAGAATGTGACTAAAAATAATACTGATTGCATAGTCTTTTGGATTTTGTCCAGTGTCATCTATTTCAGACTGAAGGAGGCAGCAATCTGAGGTTGCATGTCCCATTGTGGCCATTATTTCATTAAGCGCTAGTACCAATGTACTCAGCCCTATGGCTTATGTATCTGTCATCGCAGCCACTGTGTGTAACCTATTATCAGGTCATAGCTTTAATCAACTCTTGCAGAAGAACTCTTTAATTCTGATGAATACCCCAGTCACTTGCTTGGGCAGATGTATTCCAAAATGACATTTGTTCATCTCTCCAATGGAGGATCCAGCTTTAGTTTTAAACCCTTAATTCCAGCTTGCAGTGCATTATCCTCTGATCATCAGAACACTCTGGGACAATCTATCAGCACTCCCTACTGAGGTCTCAAGTTGAAAATTTCTCATCTTTGTATGCTAGCAGGCTGCATTAAACTCCTGCAAGCTCCTCCAATCTAACCTTCTGCGTGTTTTTGTTCCTGCTGTGATAATGCAGTAAAGGAGCTTACTTCATTTCACCTAGATTTTTCCTCAGCTGTGTCTCCTGCTTGAGGCTGAATGTAATGTGGTGGGGACCTTTCATAGGCTACACACATGAGGTCACAGTCACAAGGTGATGATTCTGGTACTTGGCAAGGAAAAGAGCATAGGAGTAATACTCCACTAAAGTAAGTCCTGGAAACCCTGGTGGTCTGGAACTTAAGGAAGCAGACCTATTTAAATGTAATTAAAATGGTTTAAATATTTTTTCATGACATATTTTCATGTTATATGACTAAATTAAATATCTTCAAGACACATATAGAAATAACAACAAGCTGTAAAAAAAATTATGTGCATATTGCATAAGTATCCAGCTCCTAGTATTCAGTATTTGGTTGCATCAAGTACAACTTAATGACTTGCTCAAGCTTGCAAATGTGTCTTGCCTCAAGTTTTAATATTTGCCATATATATGTAGTCCCAGTGGGATTCAGATCATGGCTTTGACTGGCCACTCAGGACCACTTAAACTGTGAAGCCAGTTCAAGGTAGTGTTAACCTTGCCTCTGAAGTCACTGTCCTATATAAAAATGATTTCCCCATAGGCTTCAGCAGATGGAAATGTGCTTTCTTGTAAGCTTGTAACAAGCATTCTACACCCCAAATCATGATCCTGAAGGGATGTTGTTGTTTCAGAGATGTTGGGTTTGCTGTACGCCATTCCATTTGGGCATTTGTTTTAGGCTTTTGGGGTAGCAATGAAGCTTTGTGCAGAGTTCAAGAAATTGTTGGCTGATGCACATTTCTTTTAAAGCTGTTTTTAGTTCCTCTTAGTCTGGCAGCTCAGTTTGGAGGGATGGCAATATTTGACTTGTGTCAGGCTTCTTCTCTTTCTTAATTAAGTGCTACAAGGTACATACAGGGGTTTTCAGACATTTTCATATTTTTTTTGCCTACTGCTCTTTTGACTTTTTCATACCTTTATTTCTGTCTGGTTTTGATTGTTCTTTGCTCTTTTATTTAATGCTTAACCTGACAAGACAAGAGAGGCAGAGGCCACTGAACTATTTGGCTTCCTCATGAAGTTACTATTAACTTAAATCTTAATTAAGATTTGCCAGAATGAAAGGGTTTGGATATGTATGCATTGTTCATATTCCATTTTAATCTTTCTCTGTAACACTTTCTATGCACGGCATCTCTATAATGATAATGCATTATACATTATGTTATACTTATTTAGGAAAATGCATTGACTTTATAGCAACATATATTATGCATTACGAATGGTTAATAAAAAAGCATAATACATACAGCAATGTGTTGCTGTATGTTGCTGTTTATTTAAAAACATTTTTTTTTCATATTTGCTGAACTCACTACAAGCTGTAAGTTGGACATATTTTAAAAAATGATCATTAAACCTACAATGTTTCTAGTATTGTAATGTATATAGTATAATAGAGATAAAACACTGAATAAAAAAGTCAACTATACTACAGATATTAATAGACACAGATCAATAAACAATGAATAATAGACTATTCAAGCTTAAACCATGCTTCTTTGCTAGTAGCGTTATAATGTCTTACAAACATGCATATCTGCATTATGTTAACAATTCATAATTCTATAATACTTAGAACAATGTGTATAATGCCTTAGAATGCATTATAACGTGTTAGGAATGTGTTCATTTTTCAATATATATGGCCTTCATAGAGATTGTTAACAGATTTTTCTCATTTTTGACATTTCTCTGACATTTCTGTTTTCAAAAGCTACATGCTTAATGTAGCTTAAAATCAGTATGGTGTGAACATCTGCAAGCCACTGTGGTTTAGTGCAGATTAATGATTAAAAAAAGAGACAGAAATGCAATTTACCTCATACAAATAATCAAATATTTCCAGTATCGTCAGGACACTAGCTCCTATAAACAACCCCATCTGACCGCCAATGTCACCTGAAAGAGGAAATTTACACAATAGCAAATGAATTACATGGAGATTTGAATCAGTTAAATGTGTTTTTTTCATCCATAATGTCTCACCAAGTAGACCAGCCACTTCATATGCCTTCTTCTGCTCAATCTTTTCATAATTCAAGGCCTCGAAAAAGATATCCAGAACTAATATGTTTTCTCTGTAAACAGATAGACAAGCAAAGAAGGAAATGAGTGAATTGATTTTGTGGGCTTTAGTAAAAGTATATTTAAAACACCAAGATCAGTGTTACAGTCAGGACAATTTTAGACTGGTTTATTTACAGCACTTATTTATTATACATTCACTGGCCACTTTAATAGGAACAACTGCACACCAATTATCCAATCAGCCAATCATGCTTACTCAAAATGGACAGTTGAAGAAAAATGTTCTCTGGTCTTTTTCCAAACTTTGACAGTCCAGGTTTGGTGAGTCTGCGCTCACTGTAGCCTCAGATTCCTGACAGAACCTTATGTGGTGTTCTGCTGTTGTAGCCCATCTGTCTCAAGAACGATGTGCTGTGCATTCTGAGATGCTTTTCTTTTCACCATGGTTGTATAGAGTGTTTATTTGAGTTACTGTTGCTCTACTGACAGCTCAAAACCATCTGACCATTCTTCTCTGACCTTTCTGACATGTCTTTCATCAGCTACTGCTTCTCACTGGATGTATTTTGTTTTACGCAATGTTTCTGTGTAACCTCTATAGATGGTGTGCGTGAAAATCCTAGATCAGCAGCAGCTTATGAAATACTCAATCTGGCACCAACAACTGTGCCATGGTCAAAATCATTGAGATCACATTTTACCCCATTCTGGTGTTTGATGTGAATATTAACTGAAGCTCTTGACCTATATCTGCATTTTAAGCTGTCCTGCTGCACACATCACATCATCACATTGGCTGATTGGATAATTACATGAATGAGCAGGTGTACAGATACTCCTAATAAAGTGGTTTGTCAGTGTATGTCATAGTATTTAATTAAAAGGGGTACTAGACAAGTTTTATTCAATTTATATTACAAAAATATGCAGCTCCTGAAATTAAATTCCTAGTCCTTCTTGGATGATCTAATCTTAGATGATTGGAATGAATCTTTATTTGAAACTGGCATATTTCATACCCAATGTACTGCTCTGATTTGTTGAACTTCTTGGCCAGGTATTTGGCAGATGCTTTGCTGGGTATTTTCACCATGGAAAGCTCCTTGCCATAGCGAGTCATGTTGCAAGGTGTCTGGCAGACGCAATAGTTGTTGTCTTTTTCAACAAGAAAATCTGTGAATTGTGACAACATAGAGTAGAGTGCAGATCAGTTTAAATTAGTTAATTCTGAATAGTAATATTACATAACTACACAACACAAGTGTGAAATGCATGCTGTTTTAAAAACTGTTTTCGATTTTAATTGTTTAACATTTGGATATTACAGGCAAACACTACCCTAAAACACTTTAAATATATTTATAATAAAATATGTGTGATGTTTTTAGCAAACAACATAAGGGGTAATGGTCAGGTTTTGCGGTTTTGCAAAAACATATTTACATTTCTGTTATTTTTAAGCGACATTCAATGGCACATTAGTAAGAAATCCGGGGTAGAATTTGTGGAGACACTGGTGTAAAATGCTGGAATCAAAGTTCCAGTGTGCAATGAAGCTACATGATGCAATTAAGAATCGGCTCATCAATTTAACAATCTATGAGAGGATGAGCGTGATGGCGTTGATGGCGGTATTAATATGAAAGTTTTGAAAGCTTTGGAAGCTGATCTGTTTGAGCAGTGTACAGATGAGGACAGAGCTGGATAGACTAAGGGACTAATGCACCGCCGCATTGTTCTGTTTAGGTAAAGATGAAGTGAGGGCCAAAACCCACAGCACCACTATCAGCAGGTAGTCGAACTGCATTGCGGGTAACATACAAAACCGTTAACCAAAGTGAAAACAGACCGAATTGTGGATGAAAGACATTTTATAATGTATTTCATTATAAAATAAATATTGGAAGTCATTGAAGATTGTGTGTTAATCATAAAGATTAATATGCAAGTTCTTCAGGGTGGAATTTTCCTTTAATTGCTTCCGACAGTCTTAATAATTGTTGAGGTTTTAATGGGAAATTGTACCTTATTGTATTTTTGATGCTACCTAAACTATTAATATGTTCTCTTACCCAAGGCAGGGTCTGCACAGTCCTTGTACTGTTCTGGGGTGCATACAGTGGAGGTGCCTAATAAAGTGTTCAAATCACAGTAGACAATAACTGCAGTGATTCTAAAAAAGCCAGATTGTCAGAGTCAATATAGAACAAGATTTTATACAACAGTAAACAGTGTGTGTTTGTACCTGGCATGTGTACCATCCTGCAGTTACAGTTCTCCAGCAGATACCGGGTTTCACAGTCAATACGACACGCTGTTATACTGTAGGTGGAGAAGTACTCTGAGCTCATAGGAGTGGATTTGCAGTCGCCCCAGGGCGGTGGAAGATACTGAAGCTGAGATACACCACACGGTTTTATTCACTAATGGTACGAACGTGCTGTTCGATAACAAATCAGTCATGAGCAGCCAAGCAAAAGAAAAGACATTTGGTAAAAGGAGACATCACTGAGTACCAACTGAACGACGACATAAAGATCAGTGGAGCCAAATGTAGCCTTTTTCATCCAAACGTGTGTTTGAATAAAAGAAATTGCAAAGAAATGCCACAGAAGTATAAGCATACCACTAAACATTGTTAACAATGATGTGGAGAAAACCAGAGAAAATTTAAACTAAACTCTTAGATCCAAGTCAAAAGGCCATGAGAATAGCCAATTTAGTATTTTAGAACCATACATACAATTTATGATTTAGATGGAGTCAGACCAAAATTCAGTATACCTGACTAGAACATGAACTAGATCTAAATAGTGTTTATGAAGGGGTTTGCAGGGTTTTATTTTTATCCCTTTTGGCCTAACTGTTAATAGGTTTAATCTAGTCATTCTGTTAAAGCCGCTGGGCCTTTTAAGTATGGGTGAAAGTTGCAGAAGTGAACGCAGGGGTTAGTGTACATACAGGCAGCAACAAACTAAGATAATCCATGATCGTAAACAGCAACACAGATGAAGGTTAGAATAAAAACTAGAAAACACAAGGCTCAGAAATGCATGTCTACAATCGACAAGACTTTGCAATGAAACACGAAATAGCAGGGTATAAATAAATAGACATACTAATTAAGGGCTAAACACAGAACAGGTGTACACACTAAGAGAACAAACCAATGACATGACATAGGTGGAGACAAGACCTAAACCAAAACAAATGTACATGGCAAAACACAAACAAAAGCATGTGCAGAATGAATAACAAGCACAAGAAGCATTTGTGGTGCTGGGAGAGGGAATTTGTAGGGAATTATCATGTTTTAACATATTTGGACAAATAAATGTGTATGCACAGTCTCCCCAGTTCTGTCAGTGTTTGATTGAGAAACCATCCTTCCCATGCCATGAAATCACAGCCAATTCTGTCCTTAGAATCCTGGAATATCTCTGGTAATCGGATGCACATTCTTAGCCAGATGTGCCATTTGGAAGCCATGCACGCCTCATTAGATCTGAGCAAATTATATGATGGTGCATTTCACTAAAGTGCTAAGGATCTACATATGGACCTTTCAGAAGAATCTCAAACAAACATTTACAGAGTACTCATGAACAGCTTAGCAGTCACAAAAGAAATTGTGGGGTTATATTGCAGTTTCCTTTCTGAGCTAGAAAAGTTTTCTCCATTTTCTCATTTCCTTCAGTTTACTTGCTCAAAAACCTGACAGTATCTTTTGGACAGTCTTGAGATTTGAGCTCACAATCAGCCTGAGTTGTGATGGTTAGTGAGGTGCAAACAGTTCTTATTTACCTGGTATAAATTTCTCAGGGTGAGGTCATAATATATGGAGTCTCAGCAGGTGTCTTGTTTCAAACATGGTGATATCATTGCAATATTGGATTGTGAACTTATTTATAGAAATTATGCTTGTGATATTACAGCATATGCAAACATAAAGACAGACTAACTGCAATTTTTATTGCAACATCTCATTTAATTAGGCTGAGGGATTTTATTGGCACCACCCTGGATATATGCAAAAATGTCACATTGGTCAAATAAATACTGTCTGACACAAGACGTGCCCGTAATTTGGAATCTGCCTCTAAAATTGCAAGAATGGCTGTGAGAGAGGCACTAAAGTATCAGTTGAAAACAGTAGAGATGAAATTTTTCCAGGAGTGGACGGAGAAAATATAATGCCTGTAAAAGGTGTAAATTACATCTGCTCCCCAAATGTAAAAAGAATGCTGTTTGTATCTATAAAATTGGATGACAAAGGTAAAAAGAATGCTGTCCATATCTGTAAATTAGGATCATAAAAATGAATAGTTTTTGTTCCCAGTGAGAAAACAGTGCTTGTATCGATTACAATTGATGACTGATGGTAATCACAGGTATTGATTTCATTTTAGCTGCCACAAAGTGCCTCAGGCTGATGACCATGGAAATAAGAAACCAATGGGCTGCAACTTCCAAAGGACTCATGTCCTCAACAGTGCATAATGAACATGCAGCTGGTTCACAGAAGGGGTCCAATTTCTACAAGAGCATCCTAGCATAAAGGCCGTTGTTTATCGAATGTTATTGTTAGTGTCTCTTTGAACAATCCCTCAATTAAGACGGACATATCACTACAGTGCTTTTTCAAAACTGAATCTAATCTCATTGTCGCCTCCAGCAAGTGGATTAGGACATCATCCACTACCCTTTCCTCATGTACGGTATAGAAGACAGGGCTGTCCCTGAATGTCAGAATGGAAAATTTCATTTCGCAAAATAAAACCTGTTTTAGGCCACACAATTTCAGCAGTCTTTGAAGGCTCATGCAGAAAACAGCCCTGTATAAATACAAACATTCTTCAAAGTGAGTGTGAGGTAATAAGGATATTTTTTCCCTGTCCATTAGCAAGTTTTGTTTACATTTCACCATCACCATTACCGTATTTGTAGGTGCTAATAAGTTTTCATAACCCTATGGCTTTTAGGCAAGTGTCATAGCAGGTCTGACACTCTGAGTTTTTAATCAAAATGTTCTACTAGAACTTTGTCGTCGGTTGTCTTTGGTACATTATGCTTTCTGAGACTGCCGATCATGAACCAAAGTCTTTTACAAAGCATGATTTTTGTCAAAAATTGGGCTAAACATCATTCACAAAATGATTTTATCCCAATACTAAGTAAATGCCTTGGCGACCTTATCAGAATTCTATATAATGCAAACTAGTATTATTTACTATAGACTAAAATAAGCTGTCCAGCATAAGGATTTATCCACTTACAGGAATCTTTCCCCTATTTTTAAGACATTTAAGAAGTTAAATGAAAAATTATAAATTCATTGGTTAAAGGCAAAAAAAATGCATATGTTTGATGCATATCATCTATTTTAGCATGCTTTTAATTCACTTTTTAATAACCTATATATGTTTTTTTTGTTCAATTGATGTGCTCTCCTGTAATGAAAATGTGCTCACAGTTTGAAGGATAAGCTGACCAAACACTGATCTGCTATAGTTTAAGTTTAATCATAATTGTATCCATAAAAAAGTAATTCCTTTTGATAATGCAATGTCTCCGATTAAGATGCTGTTTCCTCTGATGTGCTTCATACAAAAAAAAAACAAAACTTTTTGTGCACTTTGAAGGGATGATACTATTAAAATATTATTAAGAGAGTCGTATTTATGCATTTAATATTGGCCTTAAATGGTTTTCCATAGTTATTTTGAGTGTATTTTTAGCCAAAATAGGAATTTCAGGGTGACACACTATGGTTACAGCAAACTGTCAGATTTAATAGTACTCCCCACTCGAGCTGATATCATGGAAAATGTGCAACATCAGAATTAAAAAAAGGTTCAATGTAAGAATCATACATAACTGAGACATGACTCTGTTTTACTTGAAAGCCACTCTGTGTGTAATTCTCACATGAATAGCACTTACATCTGTGGTCTGAATAGTGATGTGCACAATTTTGGTATTAAATCTTCATTCTGCGTGTGTAATTAAATACTCTGAATACTTGTTTGGCCTGCTAGGTGAGACACAGTTTAACCAAACAATATAAACATGCATACCACTTAAATTTAAATAAATTTTAAAGGTAAATTCCCAAATTCCCTTTGGCTCTGAACTGTAGGTATGTTTGTCTTTGGTTTTCTCCAGGACTAACTAAATGAGTTAAAGGAGTTAGAGTATGAATCAAACAGGTGAGCACAGACAGACTGTGAAAATGGGGGTTGTGTGCAATAGGCATAGCATTAGGTACCAGTTGCTGCTGACATGAAACAAAAGTTTGAAAACCAGGGGCCACACCAAATCCCAGCTGGTCTATGAAGGGCGGCTCATCCTGGCTGTGGATCTGGACTTTGATGCCTGCTTCATACGACGTTTCATCTGTGGAGGAACAGCATGGCAGGTCGTTAGAGAAGACAGACAAAGAAACTGTCATATTTTTAAAAAACTGACATTTTGTAGAGCTGTACTCATCAAATATATGTTGAATATATGTTTATTCACATATTAGTTGAGTGATATCTGATCTGGTACTTTCATATCATACCTAGTGTGTGACATTAGATAGGAGGCTACAATCTAATATCTATCAACAGCTTGATGACATTATGAGAAGGATAAATCTACAGTCTGGGCTAGAAAGAAATCAGCCCGAGCCTTGCTTCCTGCTTCTTCATATCATTTACTGATATTAAAATCATTTGTAACAACAAATATGATATCGGATGTGAATGACAACAAATGAAACCTGATATTGATGTCTGTTTATCTTTAAAGACAGATGGCTTAGCCCTGCTAGGACACTGACACCAGCTGAATCTGATCTTTCCACTCCAAGTATAAAATAAAATTCTGAGAATGTCTAATGATGAGGTAAGGATAAAGAAAACAGCAAGACATATTGGATAAAGATAGTAATCAGTTTCTTTCACTGAAAAAAATGGTTATAAAGCATTTTTGGTGATTATTCCATCAGGAAATGAAAAGCACCTGGCTAACTTTTAGATTTAGGATGACGAGAGGAGTTAGGAGTCTCTGAGCTATCCATCAAAACTTGTCACGAATGAGTTTGCTTGCTTTTTTTCCAGTAAAGTTTCTACAGAACATAACGTTTTCTTTCCTGAGTGCACCATTAGATCAGTGAAAAGCAAATACTGAGAAATGCAATAAACGGTCCTCCATGAATGATTAATGCATGGTAATCATTATGCTCTCAAGCACATTAATCAAAAAGCAGTACAACAGACATTAGCAGGGTATTTGGATGGGGTTATGCTGGCATCTTGCTCATCTAATTACTTAAGTTGTTACCGCAAAACCTTCTGTCTGATGCCAGTGAAATGGTGATCTGTCTGTGTGAAAGTGGACATCCAAGGCTTTTTATTGGGGTTATTTTAATACTTAGCACAATCATTTTTAAGGATTTAAAGTGCCACCCTACCTTAGCAATGGGTACAAAATGGACCAGCGATTATAAGAGTGAAAATCTGTGCATTTAATTCGTAATCAATTACCTTAACCTTAATGCACTTTATAGCACAGCGTAGCTGAATTCTCAATTCTGATTGGTTAGAAAGTGTTGATTAACAGCAGCTCTGACAGTAGTTCCAGCTGCAAATCACAGCCACCATTTCCATAGTAACATAAACGGATTAAAAATGAATGTTTTTGATACGGTGAAGTGTCCTATAAGGAGATGTTTATTTAACATTTATGGAAGGAGTCTCCAGTGTCAGCGCTTTGTAACAGTCACTAAGACAGAAAAAAAGAGAGATTGGTGCAGGAATGACTATGTATAGCTGCTGTAACGTAAGCAATAACTGAAACTAACCTGTTTAACACAACATTAAAAGAAACTAAAAACAGATAAAAAAGGATATAATTCTTTATTTAACAAACAATAGTATTCATTGGCAAATTGCTGTTGTATAAGAGGAACAAAACACTTGAAACAAAATGATTAACTTCAGCGTGCTAACAATAACTCTGCGTTGGGCTGCATCACGTCACCCCGTCGTTGATTAATTACCTATAACAGCACACCCCTCTAAGTGTTTTATTCCTTACTTAGCAGTTGTTATATATGATGAAGCTCACTGGAAGGATGCCGTATAATTAGCATTTCATAATACAAACATATCCTAAATCTAGAGTTAGGAAGACTTATTGACTGTTACAATGTGCTAACACTGGAGACTCCTTCCATAACTGTTAAACAAATATCTTCTTCCAGAAAACTTCACCACATCAACAATTATACAGGTTTCCAAATCCTTTCACATGGCACCTCTGCTGTGCAAGTCCCTGTGTAAGTTGTTACTGTAGAAACAATGACGTATTAGAACAAGCGCATTAATATAAACCTGCAAATCAGATCAGAGAATGCAACAGTGCTGTGATACAAAGGACGTTTATTATACTCAAAGTGGAACTAAATGTAAAATGACCGCTGGTTGTTGTTTTGTTGTTTAGGGGATTGATATTTACCTGTGTCTCCCCACACTGGCAGGTATTCATCTTGCTGAATATCCAGCATTATCTCCAGGCCATTTCCAGTGCCACCTTTTAATGTCGTCAGCAAGGGGTTGCCATCCAGGCCTGAGTTGAAGGTGTAACACTTGCCATATCTTGTATAAATCTGGGGAACAATAGAGGGTGACATATTTAATAATAATAATAAAAGAAACAACAACACGTGCACCATGATGAGGAGGTGATATTTTTTATTTATTTCAAAACAATTTTATTACTATGAAATCAAATAAGAGCTAGATCAATAGGACACCCATTGCTTAGCAGAGAAAAAAAAGCCTACTTTTTACTTTCATTCATTTTAAAGTGGTTAAAAATGATCCATATATTATTAAATTGAAAAAAATAATTCAATCCAGCAGGCTGAGACAGCTGAGGTGAGTATCATGGCGTCCTGATCAAAACGAGTCATTAATGAACAGCGCTCTGCCTTTACCTTTAACAAGACCCACCCGAGATTTTACAACCTTTTCTGAGCAGCTTTTTAATGGCTTGGTGTGCACACAGTGAGATTTTTTTTTACCTCTGCTTTGTTCCTTGTGCATCGCAATGAAAAGCGGCACGATAAAAGATAAGGTGAGGATTTGGCAGGTTGTCATTTGTTACGAAATAATGGCGTGTAAAAAAAATACAAAAAAACCCTGATAATAAAACCCCCATATTTTCAATAAATTGACAGCAGACTTGTTCTAGTCTAAATATAACTGTTTAAATGCTGGAAGGGATTTGAACACTATTACATAATGCAAATAAAATAATAAAAATGGTGTCCTAGAGGTATGGTTGAGATTTTGATCTAATTTGTGCTAGAAGAATGGAGAGATATTTAATTATTCATGTCTTTTCCACCCAAGGAAATTTGTCAGGGTGCTGTTTCAGTGCAGGCTGGCACTGTTACAAAAAGCAATAACTCATTTTTGGAAAAAAAAAAAAGGTCCAATAAAACTTTATAATTTACAACATCTTGAATGATGGAACTGTGTGATAACTGGACCACACAAATAAGAAATCCAGCTATTAAAAAGACAATAAATGGCATATACTGTACACTGATTGAAGGTATTTCAGTTATTTGGTTAGTGGAAATTTTTTTAGAATATTGGAAATAACTTGCACTCTTAAAAATAAGGTTACCAGAAAATTGCACTATTCCAAAAAAAACAATTCTTTAACCATGATTCTTGCCACAATCTTCCCTCCATTTTTATGGTGTGATTTAATTTTTTTTAGTTCTCTGTGGCACCAGCAAGAAGAGTTAAATAGTTTCCTGGCACCATTAGTAGTTTATAAGAACAATATAATTTCATTCAATGTTTAAAAAAAACACTGCATGGCTGAATTCTCGGTTCTGATTGGTCAGAAGGTGTCGATTCATTTTCTATAATATTTACAAGGCAAATCATAGGTTTACATTAATGCACTAATAAATTAATTTGTTACTTAACAAAGAGAAAGGATTCTAAATCATTGAAGAGTTCTGGACTGAGTCTCCAGAGTCAGAGGTGAACTTTTCTGACGCTTTGTGCTTTCTCGCCAACATGACAAGCTGCGTTATAGCTGCTGTAATGTAAGTGATAACAGGAACTAACTTGCTTTTTGAACATTCAGTGTAACAACAAACAGATAATAATTATGATGTGTACATACAACATACAGATTGCTGTGGTATAAGAGGGACATGCTGTTACTGGAAAATAAATCAACTTCATGGAGTCTGCGTCATCTCACCACCCTGTCGTTGATTGTTTTCCTATAACTGCACAACATAAAGTGTATTATTCCTTAGGTAGCTGATTTCAAGGGGATTTCAAATACACAAGAAACATTATGCAAAGGAAGAGTTAGTGCTTGGACCTTTTCTAACAACACTATTAGTATTTTCAGATTATTACAGTACAACAACAGGAAGTATGTGACACTTATGAAATAATATACATACTGCAGTAAAGTTTTTATGTGTGCAGCTTTCTCCCCTGAACTTGCACTCCAAAAGCATGTCCTCTAACTGGTGGCTCAGTCTGCCAATCATCTCAGTGGTGTTGAGGTGGAAGCGGGGAGGCGGGACATAGTCGGAGAAGTCCAGCAGATGCATCAGTTTCTCTCTGTGCCGGCTGTGCTTCAGCATCGCCACACTCTGCCTGTTCACCGAATGGTTCGCGTGCATAATGTCCATCCAGTAGCCGCTGTGGTAAAGGTCTGCCTTGGTAAGGCTAGACACACGAAAGAGATTCTGGTTGCACAGCGTGACGGCAGGAAACGTCATGCTCTTAGCCCACACCATGTAGATCTTCGTGACGGCGGGGAAGGAGAGAAGGTAGAACAAGCGGTTACAGGACCATACGAACAGAAGCACCAAGCAGATGCAGATCGCCAGAAGCCAGAAGAAGCGTTGAGGTTTGGATTTGTCCGGAGCGAAAACATACCTCAGTCCATGGACCTTGGTTCTGAACACAAACGCCAACGTGATCTTCGTGATGCTGGATTTTCTTTGAAAATACGCCTTCTGAGGTTTTGACCCGTTATTTACGGGTTCTTGAGTCATTGTGAGCCTCACCATAGTTTGACAAGTTCGTAAGTTCCAGAGGGAGTCAGGCTTTGGGACTGATTTCAAACTCAAATTCAAGCCATCAAACAACCAACCAGCATAAGCAAACTTGACAGGTGTCGATGCACTAAAAAATGGCAAGACCTCATTAAGCTTTAATTAAGACGTTCCCTCTAAAAATAGAAAGGAAAAACAGTACGTACTTTACCAAGTGTAAAAATTCTTACAACCCTCCTAAAACAGATGTGTAACAATCCATTAGATTTCGATTTCTAGTAGCCCCCGAGGTTCCAGATGCCATCTGTGCTTCAGATATCTACATTTCTTCCTTTAAATCTGACATTCCTCACTTCGCTTCCCTCTCCACCTGCTTGCTCTCGGAGAAGAGCCAGTGTGTGGCTGCAGATTCCCGTTGCTTTCCTTTTGTGAGATGGAGCCCAACCCCTCACTCCCTCCCAGATTTTTCTATTGATGGACTTGCAGCAGGGGTACTGATCCTCATTTTTCAGCTTCTTTTTTGAGACACCAAGTTCATAAATTGCCTTAATATGGCATGTATCTATGACAATAGTGAAAGGAATTACACCTAGTATAAAGACTTAAAGGAAAAGTCTACCTTGAAACACATTAATTATGATTATATTGAAATATTTGTGGTATGTTTTGTGTTTCTGGTGCTAATTTGTTGCTTGGTGCTGCATTTTCATTATTCGCATGAGAAGTTGGGGTTGTGTGCCATGCTGATGTCACACTGGGACATTGTTATTGCTAGCACAATTCAGGTTTTGCAGTTAGCTCTGAAAAACAAAACAGCAAGAGCTTCTTTTCTCAATCCTCATTTTCCAGCGATGTTTAAGGCCACATTAATGAGAAATCCAGCGTAGAAGTAGAGGAGACATTGGTGCAAATGCTAGACTCAAAGTTCCAGAATCCCACGCAACTATATGACACAGTTGCAGTGCAGATTAGCTAGTTAGAGATTTACTAGATGACGAGCGTGATTAGCATGAAAGCTAAAACTTTGGAAGCTGAGCTATTTGAACAGAATGTACAGATGTGGAGGTGAGAGAGCTGAACAGACTAAAAGACTAAAGCACCGCTGCATCGCTCTCTTTAGGTGGAAATGAACTGTGTGCATTCTCTTTCATTACTTTTAATTATTATACATTTTTAAAAATAATTTTATTATTCATTATTATTTTAAGTCATTCAGTGTGGAAAATGTTCAATGAATGCAGTATGTATTAACATTATAACACTATCAATAAAAAGATTGCTGAAGTATCGGGAATAATCTCAATGCTTAGAAGTAGAAGCTTCTTATATATATATATATGTATATACACTGCCCTCCAAAAGTTTGGAAACGCCTGAACAAAATAGGGTTTTTGGGCAATATCAGCATAAATC
>CM075003.1:11905588-11920198 GCA_037576675.1 Pangasius sanitwongsei
ATTAGGCAGGTGGTCATATCACTGCATATATATATATATATATATATATATGCAGTGATATGACCACCTGCCTAATATTGTGTTGGTCCGCCATATTATCGCAGGAACAAATAACAAAGACACAAATCCAATGTTATGACTGAATTACAACAATTCTACTGACAAATAAAGGATTATTTTTTTGATTCTCGCAAAACAAGCTTGACAACATAAGACTTCATTTATTATTCACAACTGAAGAGGAGTTTTATCAGTAAACAAACAGTTTTATCAGTAAAACTATGTTGATAAAACAATAGACTTACTTTTTTCAGTGAAGCCTTTCTGTAAATGCATTTACTGCTGCTAAGAGTATTTTCAAAACTCTCAAGTCATAAAGCCAAAAGGTCCCCAGCCTTATATCCAATTAACTACTGCCTGGATCAATCATGAAGCCGCATATAAATTATGCTATTACTGCAATTTGGCCGAAGGCACAGAGCGGAGTGCTTGACCATTAGCCTTATCCACACAGCTAATTAACCAACTGCTTGAATACAGAGTCTGTCTCACTGTTCAATGCTGACTACCAGTCTGTCTGTAACTGATTATCTCCTCCGTAGGATTGTATTGAAAATTATGCTTGGTTAATTTTTAAAAAACAAACAAACAAAACCTACCGCACACAATTAACAGCTTTTGCACAAATGTGCCAAAACCTTTTTTCTAAAATTTCATTTTAGAGATGGAGCATTGCTTAATGATTTATTATGATTCCTTAATGCAGTTTAAATGGAAGATGGATTGTAGGAGTGTTCCCAAACTGCATTAAGTAAGGAATAAAATATGAGTTTTTATTAATTCATTCATTAATGAATTGAAATACAGTTTTTTATAGCAGTTAATGAACACCACATTGTACTTTTTATAATGCATATACTTTTGTTTAACATTGGGAGCACCCATAAAAAAACATTATCACTTGCATTATAGCAGCTATAAACAGTTGTTCCCTCATCTGCCCCTCTTTTACTCTCTCTTTCCCTAAAACCAAACCAAAAACCGCAACATCCTCAGTCCTATAAAGTTTTCTCCTTACAAAAAACTCCACAATATCAACACACAGTTTTCAGTCCCTGTGTACGTCGTTACTAGAAATGATGATGTATTTGTACAAGCACATTAATATAAACCCATGATTTGAACTACTGTTAGAGCTGATGTTACAGAAAATTAATCAACACCTTCTGACCAATCAGATTCAAGAATTCAAAGGCAAGGTGGTATAACTACTGTTCTCAAATTCTCAAATCTGACTGGTCAGAACAAACAGATTAAAAACATGTGTAATGATTGTTCATTGCGCTAATGTTAAGGAGGCGCTCTGTGAACTATATAGGGCTATTAGCGAACTGCAGAACACACACACTGACGGACTGTTTATTGCTGCTGGAGATTTCAACCACGCAAATCTCAAGTCAGTGCTCCCTAAATTCCATCAGCATGTGGACTTTGCAATGAGAGGGGAGAACATGCTGGATCTTGTTTACACATACATCCCCGGCCTGTACCGGTCGGAGACCCGCCCCCACCTCGGGTCCTCAGACCACCTCTCTTTTATGCTAATCCCAGCATACAGACTGCTTGTCAGATGCTGCAAACCGGTTCCGAAGCAGGTGAAAACCTGGCCAGCAGGAGCCATCTCTGCTCTTCAGGACTGTTGTGAGCACACTGACCGGCACATGTTCAGGGAAGGTGCAACCTATGGTGACCTAACCAACTTGGAGGAATACACGGCATCAGTGACCAGCTACATCAGCAAATGCAATGATGACATCACTGTCTCCAAGACCATCACCACACGCTCCAACCAGAAGCCGTGGATGACCGCAGAGGTGCATGCACTGCCGAGGAGCTGAGACTCCACCTTCAGAGCAGGCAACAGGGTGGCCCTAAGAACAGCGAGGGCCAAACTGTCCCGGGCCATCAGAGAGACAAAGCACGCATATGCCCAGACAATCCACAGCCACTTCAAGTACAGTGGCGACGCGTGGTGAATGTGGCGGGGCATCCAGGCCATCACCAACTACAGGACATCATCATCTGCCTGTGACAGTAATGCCTCCCTTCCGGATGTGCTGAACAACTTCTATGCTCAGTTTGAGACACAGAATGATGTGACGGCGAAGAAGACCACCCCCTTCCCAAAAACCAGGTGCTGTGTCTAACCATGGCTGATGTGAGGAAAACTCTACACAGAGTTAACCGAGAGAAGGCTGCTGGATCAGACAACATTCCTGGGAGAGTGCTCAAAGGATGGGCAGACCAGCTGGTGGATGTTCTCACTGACATCTTTGTTCCAACGTGCTTCAAGGCCACCACCATCGTCCCCGTGTCGAAGTAGTCTTTAGTGTCCTGCTACAACAACTACCGTCCAGTTGAACTCACACCCATCGTCATGCAGTGGTTCGAGAGGCTCGTCAAGAGCCTTCTGCACCCCCTCACTGGACCTCCTGCAATTCGTGTATCGTCCCAGCTGCTCAGCAGATGACCCCATCACCATCACCCTCCAACTGGCCCTCACCCACCTGAACAAAAAGGACACAAACATTCGAATGCTGTTCATAGACTTTAGTTCAGCATTCAACACAATCATTCTGCAGCAGCTGATTGGAAAACTGAACCTACTGGGCCTGAACACCTCCCTCTGCAACTGGATCCTGAACTTCCTCACTGGGAGACCTCAGTCAGTCCGGATCGGGAACAGCATCTGCAACACCACCACACTGAGCACTGGTGCCCCCCAGGCCTGTGTGCTCAGTCCACTGCTGTTCATTCTGCTGACATCAGCAGCAATGCACGGCTCGAACCACATCATCAAGTTCTCCGATGACATGACCATGGTGGGTTTCATTAGCAAGAACGGCGAGTCAGCATACAGAAAGGAGGTGCAGCAGCTAACGGACTGGTGCAGAGCCAACAGCCTGTCCCTGAATGTGGACAAAACTAAAGAGATGGTTGGTGACCACTCTCCTCTGAACATTGACCGGTCCTCTGTGGAGATCGTCAAGAGCACCAAATTCCTTGTTCACCTGGCCTAGAACCTCACCTGGTCCCTCAACACCAGCTCCATAACCAAGAAAGCCCAGCAGCGTCTCTATTTTCTGGGAAGGCTGAGGAAAGCACTGTCTCTTACTGTGCCTATTGTCCTATTTTAGTAGTTATTGTACTGTCTTGTGCTGTTTGCACACGTCTGCATGTGCACTTTATGTAGTAGTCTCTTGCAGTGCTGTGCAGTTTTATGTAGCACCATGGTCCTGGAGGAATTGTTGTTTTGTTTCACTGTGTACTGTATTAGCTGTATACGGTTGAAATGACAATAAAACCACTGGACACGGTGAAGTTTTATGTAAGAAAATGTTTGTTTAATTTTTATGGAAGGAGTCTCCATTGTAATAGTAAAGCTGTAACAAAAAGTTTGACTGTTCATTCTCTAATAACTTAAATGTTGCTTGTTTTGGCAAATTGCTGTGGTAAAATGTGCTGTAACTCTTAACTCTTTTAACATGTTTATTCCTTACTATATTAATAATGATCTCCATAATGCAGTTGTAGCCAAGCCACTAGGACGCGCTGTTGTATCTATGATAGTAGGCAGGATTCCCTTTAAAAACGCACTTCCGATCAGCAGACGAGCTGTGTTTTAATTGTTTGGCATGCAGGTGGTTGTCTCTCGCTGGAAGAACAATCGCGGGTAGGTCATTTTATGAATGTTATTCTTTTTGAAGAGAGCGTTAGCATTTCATTCGTTGGTCATTTGTATGAATAGATCTGTGAGGTATTTAAATTAGTGCTGGCCTACGCATCGCTGGTCAAAAGCCAGTGACTTATGTAAACTGTATGGGATGATGTTATGGTGTGTAATCATGCAATTTTTTTTTTAGTTGACTTTTGGATGTGTGAATCGTTTTTTTTGTAGTACTTTCTTTTGTAGAGAAGTAATTTTTAATTATGTGATTGCTTTTAGTCGATTGTAGATGTCTTAAATTCTCTCATGCCGGTTATCTTGGGATGGATGAGTGGCAGACGTTGAACGAACGGTACAGCATACTGCACAACGTATATGGTGATGATTGTAGCCCTTTAATGGTGTGTGATCAGCTAAAAGTTTCAAAGGTATTTATTTTGATTTTTATTCTGAGGCTAGTTTGCCTAGCATTTTAATATTGTTGATTGTAATTAAATTAGTTGTCCTGATTGAGAATGTGGGATTGTATAACATGGGTTGACAAATTGTGTTTTGTTGCTTAATGTCGTTTTCTCTTTTTAGAGTTGTTCCTGTCCAGCTCAGTTGATCACTGTTTTCCCTGCCTTGATTTTGTTTTTCTTCGTTTTTTGTGAATTGTCTATTTTGTTTATTTTCCTTTTTGTTGTTGTTGGCCCATGACTATTGTTTATTGTTTGGTCTGTTTATTCTGTATGTCAACTAAGCTATTACTGGCAGCCTTACTCATTGTAACTGTATAGGGAGGAAGCATATTCACTGTCATTCACATGTGTGAAGTGGTTTGGTTTATTCTATGCTTTGAGGTGCTGTGTGTGAAAATTGAAGTTTGTTTTTTTTGGGTTTATTGTATTAATCTATTTTGTGTTAATTTCCTTTTTTTTGAGAGTGATATACTATCCTCTGTAGTTATTTGTGTTTCCATCTTGTATAAATAAATTGAGCCAGTTTTTAAGCGAAACTACTTGAGATTAATAAAATTGAAACTGTGTTTATAGTAATTTTGCCGTAAGGATATTCATTGATTTGAATAGCCGTGTGGGAAAACCCTTTACACGGCCCAGGATCTCACACCCAAATAAAATCGGAGTGGCGTAGTCAAGAGCAGTGAATAAGAGTACTTACTGTGCATCATCACATTTGGCGTAGTCGGCAGGATCACCCTTAACGGCTTTATTACTCTTTTGTTGTTGTTGTTTTTTTTATGGTCTGGGCCTGTTTTTGTGTATGTGGGTAGTTTTTTTTTGTTTGGAAGGTGGGAAAACAGTGGTCAAGGATTCCAGGAATTAATCATTGTGGTCAAGCCAGAAGATAACAGCGCTGTCCATCTAGTTTTTTTTTGCGTGTCTTTTTTTGAAAGCAAATTGCTTTGGAGTGTATTCATTATTATCATTATTATTATTTTCTTTCTGTTTTTGTTTTTTTTATATAGAGAATGGCAGATGAGGATGTGACAGCTCAGCTTAGGGCACTTACTGAATTGGTACAGCAGCTTCAGGTAGAAAATGCTAAACTCAGATCAGAGGTAAGTCAGGGTTCATCCTCTGTTTCTACGGGTGTTCCCCTGGTGGGGGAACAGCAGCCCCTTGCTGCAAGTGTTGGTGCCACAAGTGGTTCTCCAGTGCCCAGTCCCATGGGGACTATAGAAAGTTACGTTTATGTACCAAGAGAGCGCAAGTGCCCTAGGTTTTTTGGGAAATTATCCCAAGACTCTTTGACAGTGGAGGATTAGGTCGAAGAGGCCCGACGCCATCTGTCTATGCGTCCGATGTCACGTGCTGAGCAGGCTTTGGCCATTTTTGATTTGCTGGATGGTGAAGCTAGGACAGAGGTTAGGTTTCGCCCAGTCTTTGAACGAGATGACCCTGAAAAGATATTTAATATACTTATTAGCGTTTATGGGTGCTCCCTGTCTTATATTAGTCTTCAGAAGCAGTTCTTTCAGCGACAACTTGAAGGTGAGTCATTGAGAGAGTATTCTCATGCTCTCATGTCCCTTATGGATGTGATTAAACGTAAAGATCCGGTTTGTTTTGCAAATCCTGATTCTGTGCTACGAGATCAGTTTATAGAGTTTGTGAGAGATGGCATGCTTCGTCGTGAATTACAGCGGCATGTTAGACTGGATCCTACTCTTAGTTTCCTAGATGCCCGACAGGAAGCACTGCATTGGGTGGAAGAGGGTGAAAACCCTTGTGTACAGCGACCTCATGCATAATCTTGTAGTATCACTAATGTTACAGAACTTGCTGCCCACTCGAATGCAGTTTTTAGTAAACTTTCAGATGAGTTAGCTGAAGTTAAAGAGTCCAGTCCAGCTAGATACTATTTTGAAGTGTTTGGAGTCTTCTGTCCCCCAAACTGTTTCAGGATCTATCTTGTCACCAGCTCCCCCTACTTTGCGGGTTGGGACTCGTAGTGCATAATATTGGTATCATTCAGATGGTAGGCCTATATGCTTGCTTTGCAATCAGCCTGGTCATATTGCGAGATTTTGCAAAGCTGAACTTGGTACAACATCGAGGGTAGCTACAGGGTCTAGGTCTTCTACTCAGTCGTCGGAAAACTAATGCCCACTGGCAGCACGGCCCATGCGTCGTGTGGGGAATTTTTGGGCAATGCCCCTGCAGATAAGCTTCGACTTCTAGGTAAATGTCCCATAGTAGAGATTACTATTGGTGGGGCAACTGTAGCATGTTTGCTAGATACCGGATCTATGGTGACTACGGTCACCCAGCAGTTTTTTTGAGCAGTATTTGCAGCCTCTGTTTCAGCTGCAACCTTGCCAATGGCTTAAGCTTAAAGCAGCCAATGTTCTTGATATCCCTTATTTGGGGTATTTAGAAACTACCATAGGTATACTTGGGAAGACTTTGCCCAAGATGGGCATTCTAGTGGTGAAGAATTCTGTTGATCCTGCCATCCAGCAGAGGAGAGAACAGGTTCCTGGCTTGCTAGGAATGAATGTTATCAGCCGTTCTTATCAAGAACTGTTTTTGGAGCATGGAACCGCATTATTTAACTCTTCACGTATATAACATGTAGGGAAAGCATGGCAGAGAGCTTTTTCTGAGTGTCAACTTTGGGATGTACTTTAGAAACTGGGTATGTAGGTCCAGCTCGGGTTCAGAGGGGTCCGGCTGTGCGAGTGCCAGCAGGTACCATGACGTTGGTTCCGGCCACTTGCCATCAGGGGTTGGGGACTACATTTAATGCTTGTTTTTTGGAACCAGTATCATTTGTAGAAGGCCAATTGCCTGGGGACCTTTTAGTTCCATCTGCCTGTTTGTCAGTTACCTGTGGGGTGGTGAAGGTGCCAGTTATTAATGTAGGGAGTCAAGACGTTGCCTGCCCCCTTCTCAATTTGATCTGTTTAAGACTCATATTCGAGAATTGGTTGAACAGGGTATAGTTGAGCCCAGTTTTAGCCCATATGCCTCACCCATAGTGGTGGTTCAAAAAAAGGATGGTTCTATTTGATTATGTGTGGATTATCGGCAACTTAATGCCAAAACTCGCAAGGATGCTTTTCCCTTGCCTTGAATAGAAGAGACATTGGATGCGCTTAGTGGGCCCAAGTGGTTTAGTACATTGGACTTGGCAAGTGGTTATAATCAGGTTTCGGTAGTCCCTCAGGATAGGGAAAAAACTGCTTTTTGTTCACCCTTTGGGCTATTTGAGTTCAAACGTATGCCCTTTGCATTATGCAATGCGCCAAGTACTTTCCAGCGCCTCATGGAATGTATTTTCGGCGATCAGAGTCTTCATGCTCTGTTGTTATATCTGGACGATAATGTAATCTACTTACTGTGCATAATCAAACAGTGTAAAACTATTATGTCATTATCATCATTTTTAGGATATGCTTTACATTTCCATCAAAATATAAAGTTTTAAAGCTCCTTTTGCTGTTGAGACAAATCAACCAAGTGCTAATGTGCTAAAACATATTTATATTACTTTAAGGTCAGAAGGTGTACTGAAAGCTATATTGACCTCCTAGCTCTAACACAAAACTAAACAAGGAAACATCATCTTGGGGAGGTGGAAAATTGTGTGAACATATACTGTGTTGTACATCATAGTTGATTTCACTGCTCACAATGCTGTTGTCAGTCTAATTCACAGACAGTGCTCTTCTAATAATACTATAATACTCTGAAACCTGAATTTAAACATGGCAAGGCTTTTTTTTCTCATAATTTCACCACAAATGAGTATCTGAGCTACAAAATAAATAAATAAATACTAAATATGTAATTACTCTTTCCATCTGCCTCTAATTGCACAAGTATAAGCAAGCGGCACAAGCATCTGTTCACACATACTATATATGCATAAATATTCAACCCCCTTGAAATTTTCCACATTTTGTGGTGTTGCAAAAATCATAGATGTGATTGCACACAATCATGGTGATGTGATACACCACTGTTGGTGTGAAAAGAATACAGCACAACTGTGACTCGTCCCAGAGGAGGCCATCCACCAAAGTCAGTGTAAAGAGGGCATTAGTCATTGGAGAAACAACCAAGAGGTTACTCACAAGATGCTACCACCAACATGCTTCACCATGGGGATGATTTATCACATGTTGGGCTATTTTGCATAGATCTGTGACATATAATTATGATTAAGTCCATTTCAGTTCCTGGTTGTAACTCTACAAAATGTGGAAAAAGTTCAAGGGGGATGTGTGTGAATACCTCTCCTTGAACAGGCACTTATTGTGTCTGTGAACTATTGTTACAGGAAACAAATATTTAAATAAAGCACTTTAATAAAGGCACTATTGCATTTTGCTGGTTTCGAATGGCATTATGAGTCTACACATCTTCATAGGGTTTCACACTTGAGCAAATTGTTCAGGCCTTTTTCATCTTGGTAACAGTGCCCTCTGGTGGTCAACTTCATGTAAAGGCAGAGTAAAACATGAGCATTCTCTCTCTCTTTTTTTTTTTGTTGCTAATAATGTTGCTAATAATGTTGCTAAAAAAACACTGTAGGCCTACTGGCATGATGCATCCACTTTCAGGCCATTGGTGTCCAGATGTCTACTGGCTGTTTTTGTTTTTGACTTTAGGTTAATGAGAGATCTTTAAGACAGATGTTTAGTTTGAGCTATGCCTTCAGCTGAAACGACTGCTAGCTTTGGGATGCCTGTGCCAATCCCCCATGACGCGGTCTCTGCAGAGAGAACATTCCATCTGTATCAGTGAATAACAGCTGCCGCTTCCCCCCTGCCGCAAAAGCCCTTGTTGTGCTCTCCTCGAGCGAGAGCATGGGAGCCGAGTGAACCCTATCAGAGGAAAACAGAATGTTTCTGTCACTCGGTGAGGTGGCACGTCGCCTGCAGACACACTCCGTTGGAGACAGGTTTTAGACCTCCCCCCTGCTGTCAGGGCCACTGCTTGAGACAATCTGGATCTTATGATTGTGTGTGAAAAAGAAATGAAGACATTTAAATTAGAGTTGTTAAGAGAGTAGTTAATTAGTGCAGCACATCTTTAGAAGCAGGTGCCATAATAAAGTCTCAGATGAGATGTGCGTCTCACAGGAAATTTGAAGTCGCCCACAAAATAAGACAACTCAAAATAAGACATCACAACAAATGTGATACGTGACCAAATGTGAGAAATGGTTATTGATCAAATCATGCTTTCATCCAAAGAATCAAATGGCTCACAGCTGAGCCCAGAAATTTACCGTCTCCTTTCCTATTGCCAATATTAAAGCTTTTCGCTTTATTAAAGAACAGACCGAGGTTAAATCAGTTCCTATAAGGATTAGGAATAAAAACTTGTGTGTTGTGCTGCTATAGGAAAATAATCAAGAAGACATGGAGTCACTGTTTCCACCGCGAAGGTGATTATTACCAATAACATCATGTTTAATCTTCTATACCTCAGCAATTTACCAACACTAACAATTGTTTATTTATTAAAAGAACATATACATGTACTTATTATATGTTTATCATTACATTTAATGCTCACAAAGTAAGTTAGTTCATTTTATCATGTACTTTACAGCAGCAATAAACAGTTGTTCTCAACAGTCTCTCTTTTATACTCTCTCAAAGTTAATAAGATAAAAAAACTCAGCTTATCCTGTTACAGAGAAACAAGACAGTGTAAACAACTCTCAAATCTTAGTTACCTCTGACTGTTACAAATATAATTTTAATATTAAGGTTAATATTAATACACTCATTCTAATATGTATATACTATAGAAACACCAGTAATATTAACCATAATATAAAATTCAATTTGTACTATTACTCTGAATGACAAATTTGCATAAATCCTCTGTAAACCCTTTTGTGATATAATAGGAAGTGAATTTGAAATTAAATGACATAATATTTATGCAAACCTTTTTGTAAACCTAACACCTTTTGATCATAAGAGAGACATATCTTGTCTTTGACCTACGCATAAATATATTATACCATAAAACCCTAATACATACAATAAATGAATTCCTTTGTATGAGACCTACAGAAAGGCATCTTGCTTTTTTTTTTTCTATGAAAGCTCAGTTTACACAGAAGATTTGGTGCAATGCTGGAGAAACACTTCCCCCCTATTGGCCAAGGCCAGATATAGATCAGTATGAGAACGGCGCTGACAAAAGTAATGCTAGACACAAGGTCACTCTGATCAAAACCATCAGTCATTTCTTATTCAAGCAAACTTTATTAAAAATGGTGCTAAGTTTATATTTTATAAACCCCAAAATCTGTAACACATACAATGGATATACACTCACCAGCCACTTTATTAGGAACATCATCGAAACTGGACAGTTGAAGAAAAAAACAATTTGCTTGATCATTTTCTAATCTTCAACTGTCCAGTCTGGGTGAGCCTATGTCCTATTGTAGACCATCTGCCTCAAGGTTTGGTGTGATGAGATGCAAGAGTCAAGATTCCGTAGCATATCCTTTCAGTTCCAATCAGTCTGTCCATTCTCCTCTATCAGCAGTAAGGCATATGTGCCTGCAAAACTTGATGTTTTTGCACCATTCCTTGTAAAGTCTAGAGAAAGCTGTGCCAAAATCTCAGCAATTCTGAAATACTGAGATACCAGCCTGTCTGGCACCAATAACCATGCCATGGTCAAATCTCATTTTTTGAGATCACATTCCCCCCCCCCCCCCATTCTGATGTTTGATGTGAACATTGAAGTGCTTGATCTGTAACTGCATGCTTTTATACATTGTGCTGCTGCCACATGATTGGTCGATTGCATTGTAATTGCATTAATGAGCAGGGTTACAGTTGATTATTTTTGGCTTTCCATCACAACAAAGATAAATCTTATCAGACATTTGTGTCTGTGTTGTCTTTGCATATCTTTTAAGTATAGAATTAAGTTTTAAAAATTTCAACCTTTTTCTCAACAGACCATAAGACATTTCCCCCCTGTGGTTTAGTGATTTAATGTATTTTTTATTGTTTTGCAAAATTCAGACAGGCTTGGATGCTCTTTTGTGAGAAATCGCTTCTGCTTTCCCACCCCAAAGCCAAGACAGTCCTGCAGAAATTCCTGCAGCTCCTTTCCATGTCCTGTCATCAACTTGGCAATACCACATTTTCTTGTCTTTTTACCTCGTTTTCCTCCAATTTTGCCAATTCCCACCCACTAGCCAGCTATCCCCTATCACACTACAGCTACCAACCAGGGAGGATGAAGACAACACATGCCTACTCTGAGACACATTAAGCCACTGCATCTTTTCCAAACTTCTGCTCATGCTGTGTCACAAGGTAGCTGAACACTCAGAGGAAAGTGCTATCTACCCTCTTCCACATACATGAGCTCACAGATGCCCATGGTTGGCTAGTGTCACTGTGATTGACAGGTGAGAGAGTGAATGTCCCTCCCACCCAGAGAACATGGCCAATTTTGCACCCTTATACTCCCAGCCAGGAGAGGGCAGTGGCACGAGTGAGATTTGAACAGGAAGAACTGAATTTTTATCTGGGGTTAATCAGACTACTTTCATTGATAGCAGCATATAGAACCTATGTGACTGGTTAACCCTGAACTTTTTTGAAAACAAAAATAAACACATACACACACCGGGTTTAAATCCAAATAAAGATTGTGGCATTGTGTCACCTAACCTACTTTGAACACAGCTACAGCCTCCACTATTTCAATTACTTTTTGTCTAAAAATTATCGACTTGTTTTTCTATAGAATCATGCTGATTTCAAGGACACATGGAAAACAAGATTTATCTTGATTTATAGCTTATCATTACAAAAACCTCATTCAATTGGAGTGTGTAGACTTTTTATCTTCACTGTATTTAGCATCATACTTTGACTCTGTTATGACTGATGAGCTTTGGTTAGTGAATTCATTTTGTTGTCAATTTAACAAAGCTCATTATAACCAGCCAAGCGGAGACAGATTAAAGATGGATGGATTGGAACAATCTGATTGATGTTTTGGCGCAATATCAAATTAACAGCCTAACACAGGGTGTAATCATGAACTCTAGAGTGGCTTTTAGATGAGTGTGAAACATTACCCTCATTTTAATTAAAACAGTGCAGGCTATTAAGAGCAATTATGGTTTCCTTTGGGGGTGGGGTGGGAGACATATCAGACACCTCTCTCAAGTCCAACATCTCTAGGTGTGAAGTATGTCTATCCGATAAAGTCAAACACTGAACGTGGTTAATCCCCAGGTCTCAAGTCAATAAATCTCAGGCAGATAAAGGTGCAGCTTTGCTCTCTTCAGAAATCTCTTAACTTAATCTCAGCCCAATCACAATACACCATGGCTGAGTTTCAATTTTAAGGTTGAGGCAGAGATCAGTGGGCGAAATCACATCACAAAATTAATGAATTAGTGACAAATAAAAACTTTAGGACAATGTGTTGAGTACTCGGATGTCACAGTTGTCACTTGTAGAAAGTTAATTAACTATAGAAAGATAATTTCACTACTCTCATACTGCTGTCTCTAGTGACAGTGGAAATGCATGTGAAGAAATACTTATTTGATTAGTGACAAATAAAAACTTTAGGACAATGTGTTGAGTACTCGGATGTCACAGTTGTCACTTGTAGAAAGTTAATTAACTATAGAAAGATAATTTCACTACTCTCATACTGCTGTCTCTAATGACAGTGGAAATGCATCTGAAGAAATACTTATTTGAGAAATCAGAGATAAAAGGGACATAACGATATATCACAGTAACAACGAGTATACAAAGATGAGGGGAAAAATGTTCACCTTTGTCCAGTCAAACTGTTCTGATGCTATCTTTTTTTCCATTCAAGAAATGACTTTACATTTTGTCATATACTCTATGGTAATATATAATATTATTTTAAGTAGAACGTTGAATTATTATTTAGTTATTGTGTAGTTTTCATCATGGAAAAATATATTTAACACCTTATTTTTAATACACTATTAATACACTAGTAATATTCTTTAAAATAACAATGATACAGCGACATGTAATATAAAGATTAACAACCAAGTAAACTACAAACATTATGCATCAAATATTTCAGGCAGGATGTAGGCCTCATCACATTACTATAATAGTACTGGTTACAGTAGTAAATGAACTAAAAGTGGGCTCAGTGCAGATTTACATACCATAGATCATAACATTCTACACAATACTCTTCAAAATTTTGTTAGTCTATCTCTTTGCTGACTAACCACAATCAGCTTGTAAATGACTATGCATACAAAAGTACATTTTGGTGTTCCCCCAATGCTGTCTTCTAGGGCTACTTCTTTTTTTTCCCCTGTATATGCTACTTATGGATATCTCTTCACAACAAATATAACAGTGATAAAACATGCAACATATAATATCTAGATCAACAACCACTAATCAAACTATAAACATTACAGTGTATGGTTATGATGGATGAAAAACCTGGGAAAACAGGAAGGATTTAAGGTCAGCTTTAAGGATGGCTGCGCTCATACCTGCATAGGAATCATATACATGAAATATTTTAGTCAGTGTTTCATCCCTGTATTGATATACAGCACTGGTTAAAGTAGTAAATGACCTACTACAGACTTCAGATCAGGGTTGTGTCTACTTGATCTGCAGTGCAGAATTTGATATATTACATCGCAATATTCTTCTAGGCAGATTATAAAAGTTTATTGGAGTTAAGGGAACAACTCTTTCCTGGCTCCAGTCTTATCTGACTGACCACTATCAGTTTGGAAATGTTAGTGATGACTTCAGTATGTTCCACAAGGCTCTGTTTGTACCCTTATCACAACATACACCCTTTTAAACCACTATAAGATAAGATTGTCCATAATAGTCTGTTCTCTGTTAAGATGTACGTGATGCCAGTGCCTGAGCCTGAGACAGCCATTCTACTGTTCTGATGCTTCTCCTCCTCTGGACCTTCCTGATCCCTCCTGATTCTCTACTTCTGTGTGGAGCTTCTGCTCTCATGATCCACCTTCTGCTGCTGTGGATAGTCACACATGGATACCCTAAAGATTTGTACTTCTCAAAAAAGGTTGATGTCCATGGCTCACCCTTGCTTCACTGGATAATCTGTAAATTTGTAGACTGTACCTAAGAAGAACTGCTGTAATCATAAAGACTCTTCTGTACTCTTTATTCACACCCACATACTGTAATAATTTATAAATCCACTAATCCAGTGTCAATCAGAAGAGGACAAGTTTCCTTTTGAGTCTGGTTCCTCTCTCAAGGTTTCTTCTTGCCACCATCATCCCAAGCTTCCTCAGTAAGGATAAATTCACAGTGATAAATTCAAATATTTATAATATATTTTTTGTTAATCCATTTATTTCTGTAAAGCTGC
>CM075003.1:11920298-11937651 GCA_037576675.1 Pangasius sanitwongsei
AAGATAGGGATAGGTGGAGAGTGATGATTCGCTGTGGCGACCCCTGAAGGGAAAAGCCGAAAGAAGAAGAAGAAACATTTGTTATGTTATCTGTGTTCTATTGTGAATAAAATATTGGCTCATGTGATTTGAAATTCTTTTAGTTTTCATTTTATTCATTGAAAACTAAAAGAAAAAAAATCATTTCCATTTTAGGCCACATCCAAATTGTGTTAAATATGAACACAGGATATTTGGAGGACTCAACAGATACAGCTATTGCGTCACACCTCTATGAGACACAAACACACAAAAAAAAGTTGATTATTCCAGAATGATAAATATTACATAGAATTCAAATACAAATATGAATGCTTCCAGTTTCATTATATTATTCCCCTTTTTTTTTTTTTTTACAAGATCACAGGGAGTTGTGAATCTGATATTCCATGTTTAAAAAAGGTTAATATTAATAATAATGGCAACATCAAGATCTGAATGCTTGCCTGAGATCAGTATCAAGAGCAAGAGCTAGACTTCAACCAAGAGTGACAAAATCCCTACTTTCATTACTCAAATCACTGGCGCATTTTATTGAATTGCAAACTTTCTACCACACGCAGTGCTGGAGGTGAGAACTTTCCGCTCACGGAGGACATTCAATCACTTTTAGATGCAATATGAGACCTTTATGATTGGAATTTATTGTTACTGTGGTAAAAAGATATTGGGGTCAATGCTGGGCTTTATATATCTTTGACTCTTGGAAGTTTTTGGGTTTAAGGTACTTGGATTCGCCTGTGCACATCTCTGGAAGTCCTCTTTTCTCTCAGTGCGAGTCTTGACGGAGTTGTAATTACTCACTGTGGATTAATGCTTGTAGACTTAGAGTATTCTGGCTAAAGATTTTGATATATTCTAATATTTGTATAGTTAAAGTTTATGCTCAAAACTTCATGGCCATCATTGCTAAACATGATGTAAATTCATCGTAAATATAGTCAAATTTATATAATATTTCAAAGATGATTACAAATCCTATTTTAGACCTTTATTTCTAATATCAAAATTATTCTATCAACGTGTTCTTATTTCAAGCATTTATTTCTAGAAAGAAGCAAAATTAAAATAATTAAAATTAATTAAAATTATAACAGAATGGGCTTAATAATCTTATATTTAAATTGTATATTTATCAGAATATCATAAGAAATATTAAATATATTTGACTATATTAAAGATACAGAAGCCCTGAAACACAAGTTGTGAAAAAAAGTGTGTAAGTGCCATGTCATTATTTCGACTCAATATCTCGTTACTTCATCATAATAACTTATTGTTGATATTTTGACTTGAATTCTTCTTTTTTAAAATTCTTCTTACTATTTCAAGGTAGGTATATCTTTATATTTAATATCTCAACTAATTTAAATTAGTGAGATAACTTGAAATAACAATAGCTTGAAATAATTAAGTAATTAAGTAAAAATAATAAAGATTTAAGAGAAGTCAAAATAATGATTCAGCATTACAGTTAAAATAACCACATAATACGCTACTTCGTGATAGTAAGCTGAAATAATATATTAAGTCAAAATAACAATATGTTAAGTTAAATTAATGACATAGTAACCATGAAGTAACAAGTTATTAAGTCAAAATAACATAGCACACACATCTTGCATGGTTCAGGGCTTTCACACACATACACATTTTTTGCAGCGTCAAATCATTTGAAAACATAAAGAAGCACTGCTGCCTCACAGTTCCAGAGTCACCGGTTTGACCTTGAGGTTGGGTTATTGAACTGCAAAATGCATCTTCCCCCCGTTCACATGAGTTTCCTCCGGCTTCCTCCCAAAAGCATGCCGGTGGATGAAAATGAATGAATTAATTTATATTATTCCAGTTGTGGTTAATAATAGTAGTAGTAATTGGAGAACTGGGGTCAATTCAATATCGGATGTCCTTGTCCATCACCTTAGTAATACAATAGGTAACAAATACATCTAAGTACTTACCTAATGACCTAATCATGTTTTGAAACCAACCAGCGGTATTTGGCAAACGATTAGTGAAAAGAAGACCACCGGAAAAATTTTTCCTTAAGTAGAGAATGTGCCCAAGCCTTTACTTACCGTAGTGAAGTTCTCCGGTCCACAGTCCTTGCCCCGGTACTTGCAGTCCAGAAGCATCTCTTCGATGTTATGGCTTGTCCTCTGCACAAACTCCAGCATGTTAAACGTCTTGCTTGGAAAAAACTTGCTGTCATCCACCGGTTGTCCCAGGGCAGCCATGAAATCATCGAAGTCGCTCTGTTCCACACCGAGAAGCCCTGCCATCCAAAAAAGATCATTCCGCTGCATCTTGGAGCGCCGGAAACTGTTGTAGTTGCAAAGGGTAATGGCTGGGAAGTACATGAGTGGGCTGTCCATCTCGTCCAAGATGGTTACATGAGGATACCGGTAATACTCCATCACTGCTCCAGCTACCTGGTAGAGGAAGATGGAGAGCGAGCTTATGAAAGCAGAAGCCCAGAGCAAGCGACGGATGGTGACTCCTCCGGGCAGGAAGATGTGGCTGAGCCCATGAAGGGTGCAGTTGGCTCCGAAAACGGTGATGTCTGACGGCTGAGGCTGCTCGTTCTCTTCAGGAGTGCCCATGGTTTCAACCGGAGAAACTGGACAGATCCTGCGATCCTACCAGAAGGTTTTTGCTACTGTGACTTTTTGGACGGAATGAACAAGGGCTGTCTGAAACACTAGATGCCCACCCTTGTGCATTTATGAAGGGCATATGCAAGGCCAGGGTTGAGTTTCTTCAGGGACCACACATGGTCCCCTAGTGGATCAAATGGAGGATAAGCGCACAGGCCAATTGGAAATAATATACAAAATCAATACAGGCTCTAAATAAATCTAATGGCAGTTTTGAAGAATGGACATCGATTATATTTTATCTCTGCGTTTCCTTTTCATAGGATTCATTTAGTGGATTTAATGGAATGAACTGAGGAAAATGTTTTTCATAGCTTTCCATGTCAAACTGATACTGTAGACCATTATGTACTTTACAGCCAAACTAGCATGAAATCCATTATCATCTCGAGCAATTTCCAGAATGGAACTTACCACTTTGTTGAAGACAACTGCCACTGTGCAGAGATTGGCCTATAAAATGCTCTACAAAAGATTCACAGTTGGCTGCAGAATGAATAACAAAAGGAAGAATAGTAGCAGTGCATTATTTTAAAAAATTGATCTCATTCAATTCATTCTAAAATGGTTGGCATGTTGGCATTTGCCTAAATAATAGACCTGTCTGAAGATCTTAGGATGGAGTGATTCAGCACCAAATAAAAACCAATACATGAAGTACATAATGAAAAACTTAAGTATTAGGCAGTGTACTTGTACAGAAATCGTTTCAAGTCCTGGGACCAGAAATACTGTTTGTCCGATGTCAACAATGACATTAAAATTGTCCATAATGAAGTCCATGTAGAACAATGCAGGATGAAAAAAAAAGGCTACACGTCACCAGTTTCAGATGGAATCTGTGGATGCTAGAACCTAAAGGTTCTTAGTGTTGCTATTTGATCCACAGAATGAATAAGGGACCTCAGAAACAAGAGATGCCCAACTTTTTGCATTTTTGAAAAGAGTTTATCTTTAAACTGATTATCTTTTATTGCTATCTTTAACCAAACTATCTTTTATTATATCACTGCCAGAAAAAGGATGCAACCATTTTTTTTTATTTCTGCAATTCACCTTAATGTCACAGGAACTCGATGGAAAGGGTTCTGCTCCCATCGCCTAGACAGAGGCTGTGAATGGACAGTGTCACTTTTCAGCCTGTTCTGATGTAGATTTAGATCCCTAATGAGCAAGTCAGAGGTGTCAGTGGCAAGGAAAAAGCTTTCTGATATGACATGAGGAAGAACCCAGACTCAGAGAACTCATCATCTTCTGGGTGACACCCTGGATAGTGAGATTATAAATCATTACAGTATATAGGTGTAGAAAAGTAAAGACAAACAGCGGTAAGTGTGTTAACAGGATTTTTAGTATGAGCAGATTGTCAATAAGAGCACAGGACAGACTTTACAATTACAGCAGCAGTTTTGAGTGCTGTTTTGTTTTCCAGCGTTTGCATTTTTGGTCCAAGAATATGTGAATTTTTTCCCCATCCATGAGACAAAGAAATGGTTGTCTTACTGCTCACTGCTCAAGGGAAACATCTGGATCTGACTTGTCTTGTTTCCCCCATATTTAGGTTCATTTGTAAGTTTAAAAACTTAAATGTTTATAGTTTTTCTTTTCTCAACATTGAATCTTAGAAGACATGCATTTAAGCAGTCAAAAACCCATCTCAGGCAACAATGCATCCATGCTAATGATATTTGGACATTGTAATGATTTACTCAAAATTTTTTAAATGTATGTTTTACCGCCTATGTATAATTGGGGTAAAAGGGTTGACCACCTCAGTTAATATCACAATATCATTGAAAATAAAGAGAACACATGATCATCAGGAAATTAAGGAATGACGCTACTTCCTGTTGCAACTGTGACTTGTGGAATATTCCAAATATTTCAAGGGGGTGAATGTGTTCAGGTAAGGTTGAGTGAAATAAAACGTACTTTTTTCATAATGCATAATGGACAATTCGTGAAAAAGGATGTTTCAAGCACGAGATTCAGATATATGTTTTTATATGATGATATGTTTTTTTTTTTTTTTTTATGTCATGGTAAAGAGTAGACATAGATGGCTAGAACAGTAAGAAATGCTTTTTTTTTTTTTGTTTAAAATGTTTTCATTTTCTCCTTTACATTACATACAGATATGTAAGTGTAGTATCAGATATAATATCAGAGAGACACGGTGACACATGATTTTCCGGAAGGTGAAACATATTATCTAGGATCTAATTACAAAAAGGTAGGGGCGGTCTGGAAATATGATCATGTAAAGATAGTCAAATGCATCCATTAAGGAAGGACAAGAGTTCGATCAAGGACAAGGCATTTAATGTAATGTGTTAAGTGAAAATCTTCAGTCAGACACCTTCCCATCCTGCAATACACCACGTTAACTCAACACCCGAGTGGATTTGCTAAAATTCCCTTAAGGCACATTGCACACTGAAGCTCCTCTTACTGAAAACCCTGATTTCACACAGTTTAGCCAAAAAAAAAAAAAAGTCACAGGAGATTACCTACATTTGGATTTAGACTCATTCTTGGTTTATAGCGCATGTATCTTAAAAGGTTTTTAACGGGCTCTTATCTGCTGAGCATTTTATTCTCCTTATGGAAAAATGACATACCTTTCACATGGGATCATGTATTTTCCAAACATGGCCAGCATCTGAATAATATACATGTGAAAATTAACTGTGTGAGAAATTGCATGTTGAAATAAATCACATTTGATCATAAAAATCACACTATGTAAGAATCACATTTGGAAAAAAAAAATATTGAGAAAACCATGTGGTAATTGTGTGTGTGAAAATTGAATGAATGAATTGCATGAAAAAAGAAGCAAAACAAAACCAAAAAACAAATCACATGTTAAAATCAGATGTGAAAATATAAAGATATGCCCTACATTTTAAAAATGTTAAAGTAAATGGATCATGTGTAAGAAAAAGCACATTTAAAAAATAAATGAATTGTGAAAAAAAACACGTGAAAAAAGAATCTTGTAAAAATGACATGTAAACAAAAATTAATAAGGCAAAAATCACGTGAAAATCAATGAATCATCTAAAAATCACACATGAAAAGTGAAGTGTAAAAAAAATTACATGTGAAAATGAATCGTGTCAAAATCACGTGAACAAAAGTGAATAGTGCAAAAATCACGTGAAAACAAATGAATAATTTTAAAAAAATCATGTGAAATATAAAGCTTTAAAAAGTTCACATATGAAAATAAATAACATGCCTAGTACATGACATATTAACATGTGAAAGTAAATAAATGATGTGGAAGATTCATATTTCACACATCAATCATGTCAGGGTTGAGCCGGAGCATTAAAAGCAGTCTCCCAAAAGAGATTTCTGTGCATGATTTAAGCTCATCACTGAAGCCCAGCAAACTTGCTCATACCACAGGCAATAAAGCACTTTACTAACATCAGCATTTTCGGACCCAAATATGTTTTTCTCCCTCTCTGTAATGCAAGAGAAACCCGCTGCATTCACACGTGTTCAGATTGCTGATCTCTACAGGGGCTTAGCTTCAGCATCACACCCTCATGATCGCTGATATGTAGGAAATGTCAGTGCCAGCCCCTGAAAGAATCCATACCGAGGCGGCTCGAGTGCTAACTAGTCAGAAATTATTGCGCAATATGCATGCTAGTTAGAAATAAAGCATAATATTGTTAGTGTACAATCTCTAATCAGTTTAATCGAGTTACTATGTTAACGTTTTGGCATCAGCCATCAATATCAGTCAACAGCCACAGCAAATTAATGCAGTGTATTATAGCCTGCTTGTTAATGTAATGGCTTTTCTAGTACATCAGCACATGTGGGTTGAGATCGGCGCGAATCAATACTGCCGTCTGCTGGCCACCGCAGCGCAGAATCAATTCTGGCTCTTCTAACCCTTAATGGAAAAAAAAATATATCACACACATTTCACATGCGATTGTGTGAGTAATATGTGACTATAGGTGCATTTCAACATGTTATGCCCTGGAATTCGAGTACACACGTGACAGGTGAATAATGTGTTTTCCCGTGTGCAAAAAATTATTCATCCAAGAAAATCACATTGGGGAACTGAAATCACATGCCCTATATGTGAAAATGTACATAAATAAGTGAAAAAAGCAGAAGTAATGAAAATAAATAAATCATGAAAACTTCATGCGAAAATCAATGAATCATGTAAAGATCACATGCAAAAATAAGTGAATCATGTAAAGATCGCATGTGAAAAATGAACTATGTGAAAAACAAATCATGAAAATAATCATGTGTAGAATTTCCTGTGAAAAACAAATTATATAAAGATCAGGTTAAACAAATTGTGTAAAAAAATCACATGTGAAAATGAATGAATCGTCTAAAAATAACAAGGGAAAGATAAAACCACATGCACTATGTTGAAATAAATGTGAGAAACATAAGATGTGAAGTGTCTAAAAACCATGTGTCATCGTGTGATTATGGGACTTTTCTGTAGGGGAAACACAAAGCAGCTTGGTACAATGCTTCCACCATTTGTGTCTCGTGGACAGTCCTGTGCTACCTGCTGATTGCTAAACACCAGGTTCTCATTCAGAAAGAGCAGCCAGAGTGTCACAGACTAGCATGAGCAATCACACAGAATACAAACTCGGATCGCCAGGGCTTCTTCAAAAGGTCGCTCTCATAAACACACCGCTCCAGTGCAGCGAAACTAATTAACCAGTGTTTGAAAAGAAACGAGATGACTTTTCATCCCGATGAGATTTGTAGATTTGAGAGGGAACTCATTTAAAAATAAAAGAGAGCAATTTGAGTACGCGGCTTTGTGCACTACTGCTGTTATTGTGAATCGTTTTGGGGCAGAGGTATAAACGAAGATTAAAGACTAAGATTGTTCTCATGATAAAAAATATTGCATTAAAATGAGGGGGAAAAAAATCACATTTTAATGTATCTAAAATTAAAGAAAATAAAGCATCAAAGGACAAAATTTATCTAGCATAAAGGTGCTAAAATTGGTAACAAAACAAAAAAATCCTAGCAGGCAGACAGAAGAAACAGAATTTTACAACAAAAAATGGTAAATCAATGAACGAGGGAGCTAATTTTTTTTCCAGATGTATGCCAAAAAAAAAAAAGAAAAAGCAAGACAAACAGCTCCTCCGTTTTGTTACCGACCAGAGGTCACGGTCCCACCCACTTGCTTTCCATTGGATCACGAAACTGAGGCAGATGAATTCACAGAAAAAAGTTCACCTAGATAAAGTTGGAAAGCAAAAGTAACCACTTAGCCTTTCTGACCTGTGAATTTATTTTCACATTTTGTCTGGAGTTTTAGCTGGAAAGACAGAAAAGAATAGTTTTCAGGTCTCTCCCATATCGCTATAACAAGGGGTCAAAAATCATACATGCTACATCTAAAACACAAATGTTACTGTCCTATCTCTGGATAACTTTTAGGTCAACTGTTAGGTCACTTCAGTATCTCAAAAATGCTATGGTTCAGACACAGTGCTATGGTTTGCTAACAGTGATACAGGAAACACCTCAAAATGACACTTTTCTGCTTTTTGAGCTGAAGCAGCTATCAGACCAAAAGGTGGAAGTGTCTCCACTTTCACCTTCTGACTTGATCTAGGTGAACTCTGACCTGTGAATTCACAAACCTCAGTCTTGTGAGCCAATAGGAGAGCAAGTGAGTGAGCATGCGATATCACTATTTAGGAAAAAAAAATATGGAGGGATTTGGCCACACTGTTTTCTTACTTTTGCTTGGTGAACATCTTTTAAAAAACAAAAACAAAACTAACAGCCATCTTGTCCACAGACATGCTAGGGTTTTGTGGTAATTTCTTTTTCTATTTGCCTGCTAAGATTTTTTTGTTAGCAGTGTTGCCACCTCTGCATGTATAACTAGTATTGCAGATGTTGAAAAAAAGACTATGTCTAAACTGTAGATATTGGCTCCTTTGAGAATTCATGAGCCATGGTTTTGTGAACCAAAAAATAACAAGTAGTACTTTGTTTGGTTGGTAAAATGGTAAAATGGAGGAGCGGCTAATTATTAAGTAGCATCACACCAGATTTTTTATTTTTTTTTGCCTCATTGTTTTCACATTGTCACTTGGCTTTTCTTGTGTCTTGTACAGATTTTCCTGTTAGCAACATTGGCAGATCTGGAGAATGGTGTGAATGGTGCAGATGGCTACTGGGCAAGGAAGAAGCAAGAGAGAGAGAGAGAGAGAGACGAGAGCTTATTAAATGGAAAGGCAGGTGGGAGTAAACATATTCTACCAACTCTCACCGTCTGCAAGGGGCCAAGCAAACAAGCACACAACCCACACACTCATTCTACATGACCTGTGAGTTTTCGAGGGCCATCAAAACAGATCCTTTCCTCAAGCGCTTCAGGAGAGAAAAACGAAGGCAAAGCTCGAATTGCATCACACAGCTCGTCTACATAATGCGTAGGATTCATTGTGCCAGTGGTGTTAATTTCAAAAAATACGTATCTAGCATGGGGTATAAATCTGCATCTAATAAAGTTAATCTATTCGTAGACGTTTATGATTCATTTTAGTCATTTGACCACAAAAGCCCAAGTGGGTATAGCTTTAAAACCTTTTTCATAGGAGCCTCTGCATTTCAGTAAAATGTCCTGGGGGTGTTTACTTTAACAATAATATAGTTTCTCATGAATAGTTCCTGACATTTCACATTAAAAACAGATTATGCATAACTTCTGTTCAGAATTAGCAAATGGAAAACATACTTTGTACATTTATACTGTTTGACATGCCTATTTTTTTTTTTTGAGAATGATGGCTACCATACCAAGAATTTATTCATGAACGTGGGCCTGATTAACGCCTCAGCCCATAATTTTTACCCTCTTAAAAAAGGATAATCCTAAATAATATGTTTGTTTCAGCAAATTGAGAGTATAAAAAAAGCTCATGGTATGGCCATGCTAACATTACTCCAACATTAGTCAACTCTTGTGTAAAATAACCATGATCTTTCTGGAGAATATGCAAGACATCATTATGATTTTAACGTGTAAAAACTAACCTCGGCATTCAATGAACAAACCGTGGTTCAAAAAGAAAGGCTAGCTTGAGGAACTAGCTTGTTTCTCAGATGTTCCACAACATTAAATGTAACTTTAAAAACAATGTGTTGTTTAATAAATAAAAGTTGTTAGTTTTGTCAAATTGCTGTAGTACAATCATTTCAGAATGTGCTGTTTTAAATCATTCATCTTTCAGGATCGTAACAGTAACTCCGCTTCATCATATCATGTCTGTTTGAACAGCACATCAGATTTGTTGTATAAATGCCTATATCAAATACACATCTTGGAAATACTGCTTAGACTAATACAGTAATATTAGAAATCAGACAAAACAAGCTAATCAAAGCCTAATGAATGTGCCATCACCCTCAAAACAGTTGTTAGTTCAGCTAATCCAAATGATGACACATCCGAGACTGGTTTTAATCACAGGTTTGTTTAGCACCCTAACAAAATAGAGAACAAACCAAGTGAAACAAAGACATGACCGATAATTTGGGACATTTGGAGATAATCACAGGCCCTGAAATTGGAAGCATGCATCTGAGAAGAAACAAGCTCATCACTTGTCAGTCTAAAGAATATAATATTAATTATGCCACTGAAATAGCTCCTGCAATGTCCTCATTTAACCTGGCACCATACAGTATACACCATATAAATGAGGAGGTGGAGATACAAAAGACACCATAAAATAAGAATTAGGCGACCTTTCGTCATTTAGGATTCAAGTAAAATCGTTCACGATGGGAATTTGTTTCCCCAAAAAATTACAATTTCACGGGTCACTATGTATGTGATGTATTTTTGATTTATCTTAAAGTCAGGGTAAAGTCGCAGTCCTACTCCCCTGCATGAGTCACCTAAATTAAAGTGTCCTTATCTTTTCCTCTCACATGGAGCACATTCAAGCAGCTCCTCCAAACCAAATTTCATGACGATAGGTCTGGAATTAAATTTTATGGAACGAGGAATTACAAGTTTTTACGTCGGGAAACCATATCTTTGCTGCTTTACAGCCAAATCAGAATTAAGGTTATGCAGAGCTCTTCATGGGCTAATTTCATGTACAGTATATGTTAGACTTATTTTAAACAACAACAACAAAAAAATGTTTTTGTTTGAAGATGAGAAAAAAAAAACTTAAATTGCCCACTCTGGTTTCACTTTTAAGGAAATTATATCTGCCGTTTTTAATTAAGGAAAACCTTAGTGTGTTGTGTGTCCTTGTGAATGAGCTGTTACAATAGAGTTAGTATAAATGTGTGATTTGCCTTGCAACTATTGTCAGAGCTGCTGTTATAGAAAATGAATCAACACTTCCTAACACTCATAAGACTTAAGAATTCAACAGCATTGTGGTGTAAAGAAGAACATGAAAGGAGCTGACATTTAAGAGCAAGTTAGACCATTGACTGGAAAGTGAAATGACTGTTTCAGTGTCACAGGAGAAGATATAGAAGGTGAACTAAATAATAGAAATAGAGCTCAATTACAATTACAAAAAGGCAGCTATGCAGAGAAGTTGTTAGGTTGAATGCCAAGTACCTGTGTGTCAGATATAAAACAGACACAAGAATAAGCCAATTTCAAAGCAACATGTGGCAACTGAGTTCAAAACAACTCATAATCCAGTTTACAAAATCTGTAAAAGCAAATTATGTAAAAGATCTTTAAAATCATCTCACAAACGTCATCAGCAAATAGGAATCGTGGTGGTAAGTCAAACATCGGAACCAACTCTTAACCGTTCTTGTTTATCCATAATGGTATCTCCTGGGAATCATTAAATACAACAAGGAGTTTCCAAGAATGAGACCATTTTACAGAATGAAATGCATCCTGTGGTGAATACACTCGCTACATTAGCAGCAGTGAGAATCACTCATCCTATAATGTAATTAAACTGTTGAATGATACATAAAACTGCAGAAATAAATGTAATTAAAAAAATAATCAAAGGGCTCTGCACCACATTATCTATGCACCCTGATTCAGACCTACACACCTCCATGTCAACATACAGTATATGTAAGGAGACAGGATTATTTATGCTGTCAGGGCTGTAGTCAACCCAAAAATTAGACCGATATTTATGTAGCGAAAGTCACTTTGTGGCTTGATTAAGTTGTGTGTACAAGTAACCATCGGAGCACGATGCAAAATAATACATTTACATTTGGCAGACGCCCTTATCCAGAGCGACTTACATTTATCTTATATTTATACAACTGAGCAGTTGAGGGTTAAGGGCCTTGCTCAAGGGCCCACCAGTAGCAGCTTGGCGGTGCTGGGGATCGAACTCGTGACCTTCTGATCAGTAGCCCAACTTCTTAACCACTGAGCTACCACTGCCCTGGACGCACTGGATCAAGTGCTATTGTATAGGCAGCTGAATAATGACAATGGAAGTCATATATTCAGTAATTAAGTAAATAGTTAAATATTTAAGCAGGGAAAGTGTTCACTGTTGGGTTATGCGGTTCAGTCCTCCAAGGCTTCCAGATTGTTCTTGAGGAGAAACATCCGAAACTGTGTTTTTCAAGAACAGCTAGACCAACACCTTGCCTTAAAGCACAAACAAAATCAGGGATAGAAAATTAGGACTGAAGAACATAAATAAAAACAAGACAATTTAAAAATGAAATAAAGACTAATGATGATGCATGAAGGTGAAAATGGTGAGCATTGAGAATCTAAACAAATCCAGTAGAAGTCTAGTATTGCTGATATATTGCTGTATGAATAGTCCTAGTTGTAATGATCACAAAATATTGCTTCTACATCCTGTAAAATAGCACTTGATCCAGCACATCATATTAGTGAGCTTTTTTTTTTTAATCTCATGTTTTGACAGTTAATGCAGCCACAATTTTCTTCTCTCTGTTTTTTTTAATTGTGTATTTTTACATCGATAAAGGCATAGGAATGATCGGTGTGCACAGGAAGCTAAGCTGATTAAATCCTGTTGCCTTCAATGCTTTTTGTACACAGTCCAGGCATGAAAGATAAGTTGACTTCACACACCACTGATTATCAATGCTACACTGTGTGCTGGGACTCGTTTATCAAGACCTCCTCAGGCAAGACCTCTTCACAAGCGAGAAGGTTCTCAAGCATGGCCTGTTGTGGCAGAACCACGTTTCTCCTGTCAGCAAACAGCCTCTATTGCTCTTCCTTAAACAGCAGAATGGAGGATGTAGATTTTGCTGCACTGTTCAAAGAGACTATTTTAAATCTGCTGCCATAATACAGACAAAAGCAAAGGCAATTTACAGTCATTTTAAAGGTTTAAAACCATGCAGTGATGATATCAGGCAGCTCTGTGCTTCAGCAAGACAGGCCCGAGTTTGTGACAGCAAATAATTACCCCAGGCTAGCACAATATGTGGAAATAAGGGGAAAAAAGCTGCCTGTGCAAGGAAACACCAGTCAGCCCCATCTATCATGGAAGATGTAAGGACCTCCATATGAAAAATGATCTAAAGTGTATTGAAAATAAACTATACTAAACACTAAATGACTCAAAATAATATAGCCTGCAGGTCACTCAACGTGTATGTCAACAACCATCTGTCGTTTTTGTGTTGAAAGTTCTTATGTCCCCCCATAATTTTAAATATGTGTAACTTCAAATTCATACGCCAGGGAAACAGGACATAGTTAAAGGCAAAAACAGAGATTATTTCAATCACCTGTGTGTAGTTGACGCTTATGAGGTTGCCAGATTTTTCTTAAGTACAAACATCTGAAATGTTTTTCAATAGCACCTAGACCACTGAAAAAGGAAAAAAAAAGAAAAAGAAATAAATACTTAATAGGAGTCTAGTATATTTTCGATATATTGCTGCATGTTGCTGTTGTCCTTTCGGCTGCTCCCATTGGGGTTGCCACAGCGGATCATTGGTCCACATATTTGATTTGGCACAGTTTTATGCTGGATGTCCTTCCTGACGCAACCTTCTGCAATTTTATCCAGGCTTGGGACTGGCACTGGGAGTGCATGGTCTTGTGCAACCCCAGTGGTTGGGGCTGGTTCCCTGGCTGGGAATTGAACCCAGGCCACAGTGCTGAGAGCACTGAGGCCTAACCACTTGTCCTCCAGGGACCACAATATATTGCTGCATGAATAATTAGAATCATTGCAAATTTAACAATATGGCTTTCACCCTCATTATTCAGCAGCTTATAAAATAGCACTTGATCCAGCACATTGTATTATTTTGCATTTTAGTTACATTGCAGCATTAATGAAGTACTAAATTGCGGCTATGAAATCGTAATGTGTGAGCGGGATTTAAGCAATTTTAGTCATGATCATTTGATTTGTATAATTAATAAAATAATGTCAAAGTTTTTGTTAATTCAATGCCCTCTCCTGTGAAGAAAATGTGCCCACGTTTTGAAGAACAAGCTGACCGAGCACTCATGCTAAGCTTACTGCTCACTTTAAGTATAGCTCCTAATTTTAATTCCTAAATTAAACACTTGAGATAAGTGATCTATGTCCTCAGTGTGCGAAAAAAAAGTTATTGATGCGTCACATGAAAAATGTGCAGAATTATTTACTTTTACATTTTAACTTCAGCCTTATGAACAAACCAAGAAAAAAATTTGATCGTTTAGACCTCCATAAACTCGTTTTTCGAAATCAGTACAATGCTTTGCCTAGAAAACATGTCGCAATGGAAAAAACAATTTTCTAAAATTGATCCTCCGGTTTTAGGCTCAAACACTGACAGAGCAATTTGCTTGCCACAATGGATTTGAAGCTAGATATATGACAATCTTATTTCCACAAACCAGCAGACACTATCAAAAAAAAAAAAAAAGAAAGAAAGCTGATGAGGCAGACAGAGGCTCTTTTACCATCCTCTTTGTATTTTTTCCCCCTCTTTTTCTCCACTGAACAAAGATACTGACGGGTGTTGTGAGCACAGGATGGCTGAGAAGTGAAACGAGGCTCTTACAGTGTGCTGTTATGAAGCTAAAATGATACCAGGAGAGCTAGGTGAAATCTATTTGCATGGTTAATGTGTACTCATCATTACAGAACAGGAATTTAGGCACTTGTGCAGCTACTATGTGAAATCCTGGCATGCTTAACAACAAATACAATTTTCTTCATATAAAGATAATTGCAAGCTTTTATTAGAGGAATCTCAGAGAGCTATTTTAGTGTCGCCTTTTGTTACATTTATGATGCATCAAAACCACAAGACTTTTAAATGTGAACAGTGGCATCTAGAGCTGTATGTTTGTCTCATCGATTTGATAAGCATCAGGGACCACAGCAGCACGTCTGATTTCCAGCAGCGCCGCTTCCTGCTTTCCCAGCCATCTCTTGGGGAGCTCACAGACGCAGAATACAAATGATGTGTGATATTTAAATGGCTATAACATTTGCAGAGCCCAAACAAGTTCACGCTCGCACAGGTCTCAGTGTGCCAATAAACACATGCATATTACCAACGTGTAGGCCGTCCTGGGGGGTTCAAAACATTACCCTCTCTTTAAGGACTGTGGTCCAGGGGGCTCCGGTTCTTAATCATGTCACAGTCATCAAATCAGTCATATCACCATGCTCATACAGAGGAACAGCAGCTCTAACCATGAGTTCAGCTGTACTTCAAAGCACAGATTTATGCTGTATTATGTATGGTGGATGTGCTACATAAATAAAACGCAAACAGATGTGTAATAGTTGTTTAACCTTTATGGAATTTAACCTTTATGGAAGGAGTCTCCAGTCTCAGTGATAAAGCTGTAACTGTAACGGTTACAGCGGTCTTCAGGACAAAAGGAGTTTATACTTTGTGGTTTCTTGGTAACATGGCAAGCTGCATTTTTGTTTTATTAACGTCAAGAGAGAGAAAAAAGAGAGACGTACCTATAACGTAAGTGGTACCGGAAATGAACTCGTTTTGCAGAGGTTCCACAACATTAAACGTAACTACATTTACTAGTTATGTTAACGTTAATCAATTTAAAAAAGCTAATTGTTACCAAATTGCAGTGAGAGGAATAAAACATTTCAGGATGTGCTGTTAGGGTGGATACTGTGCCCACTGTAGCCTCAGATTCCTGTTCTTGGCTAACAAGAGTAGAACCCGATGTGGTCATCTTCTAGGTCTGATGTGTTGCACATTCTGACTCTGCTTTTCTGTTCAGCACAGTTGTTAAGAGTGCATAGTTACTGTCAGCTCAAACCGGTGTAGCCATTCTCTTCTGACCTCTCTCATCAGCAAGGCATTTCCACCTCCAGAACTACAGATGTTTTATTTATTTATTTTTTCTTCGCCATTCGGTATAAACACTAGAGAATTTCAGGAGAAACTGGCACCAGCTACCATGCCATGATCAAAGTCAAATTTTTTCTCATTCTGATACTTGATAAGAATATTAATTAAAGGTCTTGACCTGTATCTACATGATTTTATACATTGGGCTGCTGCCACATGATTGGGTGACTGGATAAATGAGCAGGAGTACATATGTTCCTATTAACATGGAACTCTAGGAGTTAAATCCATCACAAATCTACCTCCAATAGCCAACCTGAAGGTCCTGCTAGCTTGTTTTCATTGCACTGTTTATTAGATCAGAGTATATATATATATAAATAAAATAAATAATGTACAGGCCTGCAGCCATTAGCCCCTGACAAATGAACTAAAGACATAATGTGTGTAACTTTGGTTAATGCTTTTCACTGCCACAGAATATGAAACATTAAGTCTGTACCTAATTTACATTCCAGCTGAAAATTGTCTCCCTTTAGACCAGAAAGGTCTGACTCAGCAATATGAATGGGATTGACTTGTGCAGAGGAAACAGAGCTCTACTAGCATGCAGTATGAGAGATCATCACTGTGGGTATCCATCTGAACGTCTGCCACACTGTCCAAAGATTCGTTCAGCTCTGGTACAACCGTACAGCATGTTTTGACTCTTTGTCGATTAGTATTCACATTCTTGTTCTTGTTTGATTGTATGGAAGTGTATGGAAGTGTGTTAAGGAATGCAAACATCTTTTGCTCCTCAGCAGCTTTTACATGAATACAAGTGTCACTGTTCATAAAGGTTACATTATCCGACACATTCACTGGTTTCATTTTGATTTCTGTTAAGAGCCGACATTGCTATAATTTCGGCATGGCGTCGAATGAATCTGTTGGTTGCACATCAATACACCTGAATATGTTCAGTACAAATTCAGCATAATTGTACTTACTGATATTCCCACCCTTGTGGAAAAAAAAAAAAATCACATACATTTCACATGTAAATAATCTGATCATGTGAAAATAAATGAATCCTGTAAGGGGGGAAACATGAAATTAAAAATCTTTCTTTAAAAAAAAGTTAAAATAAATTAATCATGTGTAAAAAAAAAAATGAAATGTGTAAATAATTTTTATATAATAAATTTATAAAATAAAAAAATCAAAATACATTTTGTACATTAAAATCTTTTAATATATACATTATGCATTTTTAAAATTATATACACTGCCCTCCAAAAGTTTGGAAACGCCTGAACAAAATAGGGTTTTTGGGCAATATCAGCATAAATCCT
>CM075003.1:11937751-11947917 GCA_037576675.1 Pangasius sanitwongsei
AGAGGATTTATGCTGATATTGCCCAAAAACCCTATTTTGTTCAGGCGTTTCCAAACTTTTGGAGGGCAGTGTATTATTTTACTATATATTTTTTATTTATTATATATTTTTAAATACATTTTATTTTGTTTATTTTGCTGTTTATTTATTTCATACTAATTTATTAAACAATAACACGTTGTACTTTTTATTCATTTATAGTTGCATAACATCAAAAAACAGGTTCCTGTTATTGGTTACATTATAGCAGCCATAAACAGTCGTTCCCTCACCAGCCTCTCTTTTTCTCTCTCTTGAATTTGAATTGAATTTGAAGGAGACAAAAAAACCCTGCCACTGGTTATATTACTGAGAAACCAGTAAGCGTAAACTTCTCTGTCCTGAACACTTTGCTGAAATCTTGAGTGACACTGGAGACTCCTTCCGTAAATGTAAAATAAACTCATGTCCTAACAAAAATGTCAGCACATCAATGAATGTAAATGGAATAAAAACATTTGTGTGTGGCATCTGCTGTACAAGCCTTTATGCAAGTCATTACTATAGAAACGATAAAATATTGGAATAGGTGCAATAATATAAACATGTGATTTGCAGTGGTGCTACTGTCAGAGCTGCTGTTACAGAAAATTAAATCAACACCTTCTGACCAATCAGATTTGAGAATTCAACAGAGCTGTGGTAGAAGAGATTTGCTTCTTTAAATCTAAGAAGTTGGATAAAATAAAATAGATAAGAGTCAATGGAAATTAATGGTTTATGCTAACTAAAGGTACCATGCACCAAACCAGAGAGACTGGATCAGCGGAATTTTTCTTCTGCATGACACAAAGGGTGGAAAAAATGGAAAAGCAGGACAGACAGCTGAATGTGCAGAGGTGCATCACGTCACATTGACTAGATAAAGCGAGATGACTAATCTGGATCTGTTCTCTCTATAGGCCTCAGTAACATATTCTTGTCTGTATAATTATAATTGCAGATCTGCAACAAACGTGGGTTTGAGCTCTGGATTACTGCAAGGCTCACTACAGTTACCTCGGTTTTGCTGTTCTCATGGCAACATTGGAATGCAAGCTGTTTAATGTGTGGCCTTAACCTCAGCATGGTAGGCAATAAACAGCTGTAAATGTCACGATTCCACACAAGTAAAACAAGCATGTTTCCAGAAAAACCCTCTGAGCTGTTGTGTTTAAAGAGGTCTTTAAATGGTATGGAAGATTTCTGTGTTATCTTCTAGGTGAAATCATAGCACCATAAATAGGCACGTCTAGTGATTTTACTCAAACCCCAGCCATTTTAATAAACGGCCCACATGCTAAGATTTCTTCATTGTCACCTTTGCATACAGTATAGTTTCTGTGGCTGAGAAATTACTTGTTTAATTAGCTAGCTATTGCATAAAACACTTGGAAATTAATCAACAATGGGGTGGTGTGCTCAAATAGAGTGACTGTTACCACCCTGAAGTTAATTATTTTCCTGTAACATGTCCTGAAGTGATTTATTCCTCTTACACAACAAATTTGCTAACAATTTTTTTTATTTATTAAAAAGTATGACGTGTAGATCTTTAATCTCTTTATAGTTATGTTTAATGTTTTGAAAAAACAACCCAATTCTTATTATAGCAGCTATAAACATTTATTTCCACACCATTTTTTTCTCTCTCTTTTGAAGTAAACAAAACAAATAAACCAAGTTTGTTTTGTCACCTTAAGCCACAAAATGTAAACTCGTCTGTACTAAAGACTTTCAAGCAGCGGAAAACCTAAAAAAAAAAAGTTGTGTGGTTGTTAATCTGGTGTTTTTTTCTGTAAGGAGATGTTTATTAAACGTTCATGGAAGGAATCTCCAGTGTTTGGTAAAGCTGAAACTTTAAGGTCTCTAACATGAAGTTCTTCAACATAGAGAAGTTCACGCTTTGTGGTTTATCAGGATCAGTAAGTTTTTTTTTTTTCTTTTTAAAAAAGAGAGGCTGGTGAGGAAACAAAAAAAAGTTTTTTCTTTAAAAAACAGTAAATGTAACTATAAATGGATAAAAATTTAAATGTATTGTTCTCTAATAATTAAATTAATGTAATTGTTGGCAAATTGTTATAACAGTCATAGTTTTCCCAAATATTGTGCTATAATCTTCCCTATTTGTTTAAAATTCTGTTATATCTCTGGCTTGTGCATTCAGCCTCTTAATTGTGTCAGGTGTATGCGTTGTGGATGTGAAGCAGGAGTCAAAAGGACTCCTTTTCTGGCTGCACGAAATGCAAGCTACTACCAATAAAGCTGTTTAGGTCCAAAAAAATAAAAGCCTCTTGGGGTAGGTCCAAATCACTTTATTATTGCTAAATATATCTGAGTCCGGTTAAGACTAATATACTCTTTCCAGCTGTATAAAAATGACAGCTATCTATCTCTAGGATAGCTTAGAATGCAGTTTGATGGAACCTTGCCTCATTTATAATCCCATTAAATGCGTTTATAACTGCCAGAGGTGAATGAAAAGATTACTGATTAATATCTGCAAGCTTTTTTTTTCCCTAGTAAAACTGGAATGTCCTCATTTCTTAAGTCATGTAAGCATAGCTAATGATGGTGTAGGATGGTGTCTTTGTCTCATTCACTGCATCTAGCCTTCAGTTTGATAACAAGGCTTCCAGATTGTAGTAGACAGGATAACAGTTAGTGTTGTCGTTGCAAAGCTTGAGCGTCCTAGGTTCAATTCTGAGCTCTGCTCATGAATGAGACCTTGTATCATCAGATATACCCAAAGGAAACCATTACAGAAAATCTTTTACAGTACATAGCATTCAGATCTCCAAGCACATCCAGTACATCATATCATATTTGAATGGTGTCATAAGTAAGTATATGATGTACACCAGACTACTGAAACAGAAAGTGAGGCAATATCTCAGCAAGAGCTTGATGTTTTGTCTTCAAATTTGTTACATCTCCTTGGGAACAAGTACTGTTGGTTTCACTGCAAAAAGGTGTGGCCAAAAAGTGCTTGGACCCCCTAATTACTTTTTGCAATTATATTATTTACATGATTACAAAATAATGTAGGTAATTGAAAATTTAATGCAAAATATTGACATGTACACAATTTTGATAAGGAACACAGCTGGCTCGTTGGATGAGGAGGTAGGAAAATCTATGACAGCTACTTATCAGCTCCTTACAATTCTGTCAATGTTGTTTCACACCAATTCACACTTCCAGACTCTAATTCACACCTCGAGACACCATCAACTGTCATGTGACTTAACTAGTTTCATAGATTTCATAGGTGTGAAATCTCAACATACACTCACCAGCCATTTTGTAATAATGCTGGATTGGGCTCGTCTCCACCCCCTCCCCTCTCAAAACAGCCTACAGTTCTTCATGGCATGGATTCCACAAGGTGTTGGAAACATTCCATTGAGATTCTGGTCCATGTTGACAGGATTGCATAACATAATTGCTGCAGATTTTGTCAACTGCACATTCATGCTGCAAATCTCCCTTTCTGCCACATTCCAGTGATGCTCTATTGGGATCAGATCTGGTGACCAGGGAGGCTATTGACGTACACTGAATTCATTGTCATGTTCATGGAACCAGTTTGAGTCGAACTATGCTGAAAGTGGCCATTATAAAATGAATAAATTGTGACCATAAAGGGATGCACATAGTCAGCAACAATACGCAGATAGTCTGTGGCTTTCCAACAATATTTGCTTTGGTATTAAGGGGTCCAGTGTTTGCCAAGAAAACATTCCACACACCATTACACCACAACCAGCAGCCTGAACTGTTGACACAAGGCAGACTGAGGATTCATGCTGCTGATGGCAAATTCTACTATCTGCATGTTGCAACAGAAATAGAAATTTCCACCTCAACGTTCAATGTGTTGTGCATCATTAGATGCTTTTCTGCTCACCATAGTTGTAAAGAGTGGTAATTGAGTTACTATAGCCTTAATGTCAGTTTGAACCAATCTGGCCATTCTCCCCTGAACTGTCTCAACAAGGCAATTCCACCCACAGAACTGTGGATTTTATTTATTTTTTGCACCATTTTATGTAAACTATAGAGTCTGTTGTGTGTGAAAATCCCAGATGATCAGCAGTTTCTGAAATACTCAAACTCTGGCACCAACAGTCAAAAGTCATGGAGATCAAAGATTTTTTCTCCCCAATTTTGATGTTTTATGTGGAAAATTAACTGAAGCTCTTGACCTATTTTGATTTTATGCATTGTGCTAGTGCTATATGATTGGCTGATTGGATAACTGCATGAATGAGCAGGATAAAAGTGGCCAGTGAAGGAAGGAAATTTCAATTCAGATCTCCTTTTCTTACTACAGACCAAATGACTCCTGTTAAAGACTATTCCTTTAGTAGTATTTCTTCGTAAATGTGATTTAGGCCACAATGATAACTGACTGTGTATACTGTTAATCTAAGTCTTTATATCCCGACATAATAAAGCTTTACAAACTTTTCCTGCCTGGAGCTCCCTGCCAGCAGAAGTCTTCCTCCTCCAATTAATCAGGGGGTCTTGCAGCGCTGTCTGCTATTTTCCCCTCTCCATTCAAACATTTCCCATTTTTCACACATCATCCATGTTAATTATAGCTTTCACAAATGAAATGTCAAACACTTCAATATTGTGATGAAACTAATATTGTGAGGAAATCTGGTGTATGGGATTGCTGCCAACACTGACACTGCTTCATGTAAAGCCCATTACAGAAAATAGTTCTTTTTTTTTTTTTAATTTACAACACAAAGTGCAATTTTAAAATTGCAGTTCACATTCTCAATCCTGTGAATGAGGTAATCTCTCTGGCTTTCTTTAATAGTTCTTATATCACAGCACTGTTGAATTCTTAACTCTGATCGGTCAGAATATTAACATGCTATTTCATTATGCTATTTAACATTCTAATATGTTATCAATAACAGTACACCCCCAATTGTTTCATTCCTTACTTCATACACACAGTGCATAGAAGCAAGTATTAGAACTAGGGATATTTTTGGACATTCTCTCAGTTAGGATTAATTTGAAACCCCCAGCTGAGATGCGATGTGTTTGACGATCACAGATGTGATCTGTGAGATGTGATCGCATAGCAACATGGTGACAGATGCTGTACTGAACTTCTTAGCCTGCTCATTGTGTTTGGAATGAGACCCACATCTTTCCCATGATGCTCATTATGCCTCTGACTGGAGAATATAAAATGATGTCCTCATATCACATGAAATGGTTCAAAACTTGAAAATATCAGTCTTTATAATGTCTGTATACAATCAATCAGGTCCATAATTATTTGGACAGTGACAGTTTTCATAATTTGCCTCTGCACACCACCAAAATGGATTTGAAATGAAGCACTGAAGAAGGTTATGGGCTGAAACATGTGCTTACTGATCTTTGCACTTTTTTCACTATGCAAGTCTAAAATAAATAATTAAATTATATATATAAAATAGACCTTTGTGGTCTAGTTTTAAATTCAGTGTGCAGACACCCTCTGCCTTGTAAGTGTAGATTTTAATTCAAGGAGTTTGTAAGTGTGACAGATTTAATTCAAGCGAGTTTGACAAAAATATTGCACTAAATTTTTAGGAATTACAGCCTTTTTTTTTTTTTTTTAAACATAGTACCTTCATTTTAACAGGCTCAAAAGTAATTGGACAAACTAACACTCAAATATTAGCATCATTTTTTAATACTTGACTGCAAAGGCTTTGCATCCAATGACTGCTTGAAATCTGGAACCCATGGACATCACCAAATGCTGAGTTTCCTCCCAAGAGATGCTTTGCCAGGCCTTTACTGCAGCCACCTTCTGTTGTTGCTTGTTTGAGAGTCTTTCTGCCTTCAGTTTTGTCTTCAATAAGTGAAAAACATGCTCATTTGGGTTGAGGTCAGGTGACTGACTCGGCCATTTAAGAACATTCCATTTCCAAGCTCTCAGGTTGCTTTTGCGGTACGTTTTGGGTCACTATATACTGTGAAGCTCTGCCCTATCAGTTTTGCAGCATTTGACTGAATCTGAGCAGAAAGTATATCTCTGTACACTTCAGAATTCATCCTGCTACTTCTATCAGCAGTTACATCCATCATCAATAAACACCAGTGACCCAGTTCCACCGGCAGCCATACATGCCCATGCCGTAACACTTCCTCCACATGTTTGACAGATGATGTGGTATGCTTTGACTCGAGAGCCCTTCCTTTCCTTCTTCATACTCGTCTCTTCCCATCATTCTGGTACTAGTTAATCTTGTATCAGAACTGGTCAGACTTAAAGAGTTTTAAGAGTTTTTTTAAAAGCAAAGTCTTTCTGTTCTTGAATGTTAACAGTGGTTTGCATCTCAAGTTAAACTGCCTGTATTTATATTCATGAAGGTGTCTCTTGATTGCCAACTTTGATAATGATACGCCTACCTCCTCGAGAGTGTTCTTGACTTGGCTAGATGTTAAGGGGGTTTTCTTCACCAAGGAAAGAATTCTGCAATCATCCACTTTAGTTGTCTTCCGTGGTCTTCTAGGCCTTTTGGTGTTGCTGAGCTAGCCAGTGCAATCCTTCTTTTTAAAAATGTACCAAATTGTTGATTTGGCCACTCCTAAAGTTTCTGCTATCTCTCCGATAGGTCCATTTTGTTTTTCAGCCTACTGATGGCCTCCTTCACTTGCATTGACACCTCTTCGGACCACATAGTGAGAGTTATCATGAACAGCTACCAAATGGAAATTCAACGCTTTGAATGAATTCCAGACCTTTTATCTGCTTGTCATGAAATAATGAGGAAACAGGCCACTCCTGGCCATTAAAATGCTTATCAGTCAATTGTCCAATTACTTTTGAGCCTGTGAAAATGGAGGTACTATATAAAAAAAATGGCTGTAATTCCTAAAAGTTTAGTGCAGTATTTCTGTTAAACCCCTTGAATTAAAGCTGAAAGTCTACACTTCAATCATATCTTGATTGCTTCATTTCAAATCCATTGTGGTGATGTACAGAGGAAAAATACAAAAACTGTTACTGTCCAAATACTTATGGACCAGACTGTAGATAACATACTGTTTTAATACAGGAATAAAACAGGTGGAAGGGGGACGTTAGGATGGTGTGATGACAGAGTTACTGTTACCACCTCCAAGTTAACTATTTTACTAATAACATTGTGTCCTGAAGTGTTTTATTCCTCTTACACCAGAGCAATTTCCAATTAATGCCATCATTTTTTAAAAGATTTATTAATCAATGACATTTTTTATCCTTTTATAGTTACATTAATGTTGTGGAACATCCTTGCCCTCCTGTTATCACTCTTTTTTTAAATTTTTTTATGTATTATTTTTTTTATAGCAGCCATAAAAAGTCATTCCCTTACCTGCTTCTCTTTTGGTAGTGGTGGCTCAGCGGTTAAGGGTTACTGATCAGAAGGTCCTGGGTTCAAGCCCCAGCACCACCAAGCTGCCACTGTTGGAACCTTGAGCGAGGTCCTTAACCTCAACTTCTACAGGGGCACCGTGGCATGGCTGAACCTGCGCACTGACCACAATTTTTTATAAAAGGTGGGATATGTGAAGAGAATTTTGCTGTACTGTAATGTATGTGTGACAAATAAGGGCTTTCATCTTCTGTTGTTTTTCTTTGTTGAATAACACCACATTTTAAAATAATGATTAGGCTCCACAATTATGCTCTTACAGAAAATTAGACGAAGCTTTCTAACCAATCAGATACAGGAATTCAACAGGGCTGTGGTATAAAAATAATTAATCCTTATGCAACAACTGGCTGCTGCAGGAAAGACGAGACTCAAAGACCTGACACCCGCCATCTTGGAGAAAATGAGATGAAAGCCGAAGTTCATCTTAAAGAGAACTGGCTTTAAAAAAAGTATCCCGATCTGAATACTAATAATTGGGAGGATGTGCGAGAAAACTGTTGTCATAGCACCTAGGCGAGCCTGAGGACTTTAGCAGATCTTTTTCTGACAGAGTGATCAAAGCGGAAGGCGGAGAGAGTCCTAAGGGGCAGGTGGGGCAGAGCAAACCAGATATAAATCAACCATTCAACAAAGTCCACACTCACAGCGCCATACATTTTAAATTTCGTTGATACTAATTACCTCTTTTGAGTTATGAAAGAATTTTAAAAATGTTGCTGCTTGACAGATATAAGCCAATGTTCCATTGATTTGCTTAATGTTGTGCAGTTGTTGACCCATTTAGATCCATAGAGTTATTATTGCATGTAGTGGTCAAAAATCAGAACTGCAACAAGGCACTAACAGCTGCCCAATCGGGCAGGAATCACGATGCCCCATGCATGCTCTATTAGTGTTTTGCTTATGAGCAGACAGGACAGCTAATGTTATCACTTTTGCTCTTCACACACACTGTAACAATGGTGACGAGAACTGAATTTCTTTTTCAAAAATCCCATCCAGGTATATTTCCACCCTATACCCGGTGTTCCTGGGACAAGTTCCAGATCCAGTAACTGCCTGACCAGGATAAAGCAGTGTCTGAAGTTGAATGAATGAACATTTCAGTCAATGATTGGATAAACTGATTACCATTTTCCACCACAAAGATACAAAGCCCCACTTATGACTTATTAACACGTGGGAACAGAACCCTAATCCATGGCCATGACTTAGCAAGGCGTGAGAATGAGATAGCTCATAACCATGATTTAGTAACACAAGGGAACAAAATAATTATGTGCGAGCAAATCTTAATAAGGCTTGATCATTGTATTCTGCCCACAATGATCATAGAGTGTGCACATATACAGGGTTTTATGATAACCACCAGCCACTTGAGAAAAAAAGCAGCCACTCATCCATTTGATTTAAAATTTTGACATTAAAAAACTTATTTCATTCTCACAATGTTACAAAGTTGTGACCAATTTTGACTTTGTACAAAAAGACCCTTAATTTATTGTGGATTTTTTTTTAAATCCATGGCAAAGACAAAAATGGTTAAAGATCTATCCATCACAGTGTTCACTGTGAAGAGCATCTAATCCAGGGCTTGCACCCAGTGCTCCTGGGAAAGGATCCGAATCCACCATGACCCCAACCAGGATAAAGTTCTTACTGAAGATAAATAAATGAAAGCACAAGGCTCATTAGGAATAAAAAAAAAAAGAAAATGTTCTTCTACGACATCACTCTAAAGGATGCTTTTTGACATCCCTTGTTTGGAATTATTATGTCTAAAGGATGGTTTAAAGGCTGTGGTGTCTCACAGAACAATAAAAGTGTATTGAGGTCAGTGAATTATTGTTATTTCGAAGCAATACGACTAGTGGCTTATGATATGTGTCGCTTCTGGTAATAATTCAGGAGACAAAGATCCAACTGACAAACAAAATGCTGAGGAAGACAGAAAGAGACAGCGATAAAAAGGATTCATGGTATTTAAGATATACAGAGTGCAACATTTGCATCACCTTCACAAATGCTCATTCTTATTCACATTAAATAATGCATTTATATTTCAAAAGTTTATTTCCCATCTGTTTCCCTTTTAGTTGCAATATTTAGCTCACCATACGTGGACTTTTAAGAGCAAAGTTTCATTGCTTTCTTTTTGCTTAATTGTGTTTGTCATTTCAGTGAGCTCTTTTCAACCTTCTCCAGTATATGAAAGTATTTGCAAAGTGCAACACTGAGCTCTAATTGATACTCAGTTGAAGTGTCCAAGTAAACTGTAAAATAGTTACTTTAAGACCATTTGTCAAGAACAACAAAGGCTATTTAGTGGGCTGCAATCAACAAGTAATCCTCAAGGGTAAACACAGGAACAATTCCATTTCAATGCATCTACAGTACATCCGCCTACTTACCAGCAATATGGATGGCTAATTGAAATAATCCATAGTCAGAAAGAAATACAAATAGAGAGAGATATATAGATGTGTGCAAGTGGAATATTTCCATTTTCATACAGTCAGATCCGGAAGTATTTGGACAATGACAGAGTTTTTGTGATTTTGCCTTTACCTTTTACAAGATGTGATTGAAGTGTAGACTTTCAGCTTTATTTTAAGAGCTTCCACAAAATTATGGCATTTACCATTTAGGAATTACAGCCATTTTCAACAAAGTACCTCCATTTTCAGGGGCTCAAAGGTATTT
>CM075003.1:11989393-12011609 GCA_037576675.1 Pangasius sanitwongsei
TATAAACTCAAACTCACAAAATCTCAGTCATTGTCAAAAGACCTACAGAACTCTCTGTATATATATATATATATATATATATATATATATATATATATATATATAATTTTTTTATATGCCCTGACCAATAATTTGAGCAGGATTTGAACATTGGTAGAACTTTGTTCTAGTGACTGGAAGGTAGTGAGATCAAATCCCAGCTGGAATAAAAGCATCTGCCAAATGAATAAATGTAAATTGCCTTAAATGAGACACAAATATCATTCAGCACTGTGCATAAATGTGACATTTGACATTCATGACATGCATCTTTGAAAGACTAGACTAAATGAATGTGTCTAACTGTGGAGCAAACAACGTTTGAGAAGTGTTTTTTAATTTTCAGTGTTTAAAAGACTGATGATGATGATGATGATGATGATGATGATGATGATGATGATGAGGAATAGCTTTTGTAGATATGCATTCCCTTCTGCGTTCACTGTTTTACTAAAAGTACACGTATAGGAAGTAGCATTAATTAGACATTAAAAGAATGAGTTTTGTTGTATGATTGAAGGATTATTGTATGGCATAGCAGATTTATTTACCACCTTGAATGCTTTTACATGTCTGATAGTTTAATTTTCAGTGATGAGCTTACTGATGTCGAGGACATTGTGGTTATTTTTTTAGACCACAAGGGGGCGATCTGCATTTTAGACTATCACATCTATTTAGGAAGACAATAGGAATTATTTTTAAAAATTAATGGTTTGAATGTATAGCTTGACATACAAATAAAAGTGTTTCAAACTGTGTGTTTTGTTACTGAAATTGTAGAGTACCTGCCAGAATTATTGGCACCCTTCCTAAAAATGACTGCATAAAATAAACACTAAACATAAATTTATCTTTGATATAAAAAAAAGAGTTGCATTAGAACTAATTTTTAAAACAATATTATTGTTTTGAAGAATAGTAAATGGAATATTTTAAATAAATCAAAACTGTCATTTCTGAAAATCTGATACTATTTTTCTCATTTACTCTCAGTCCACCAGGAACACTGGTGTTGCCTTTAACTATATCATGTTTCCCTGGGGTATAAATATGAAATTGCTCACATGTAAAAATCCCTTTCACATCCATTACCATTGGAAAAGCATGGGAAGACTCCAAACTTTCAACACAAATGTTGAACAGACTTCCACATCAACACAGAAATGGCTGAACAATTTTTTTTAAAATCAGTGTTTTGCAGTTAGAACCCTACTGAAAGCCTGTGTTCCACGTGTACAAACCTAAGAATATAAAGTAGCCAAAATGTTAAGTGTTCCACTACAGGTAGTTTCTCAGTGCTGTTAATTTGTGCCGATAATTTGAAACCAGTGTTTTCTTGACAAAATTTTCACTACTTTAAAAAACAAAACAAAACAACAAAAACAAAACAAGAATACCCCAAACTTTTTGTATTTGAAAAAAATTTAATTTAAAAAAACTATACAACGTCCCTTTATGTTTACATTAAATATTATTGAAATTAAGCTTATTCATGAAATTAGACACATTAAAACATTAATTGGTGTAATTTCATCAATTAATTATTTCTCAAGTTTCTAGTCAAATCGTTATTTCCATAAATGTCATACTCATGACTTGACAGTGATAATTGTATATATTTCCCCTAATACTCATTTCATTATAATTTTGACATAAAGTGTGTAGACCAAATTCATAAACCTTATTCAAATATATATATATATATATATATATATATATATATATATATATATATATATATATATTTACAATGCTCTGGCCTTTCGTTATATGCGATATATGTGGTTTATTTGATTCAAGAGACATAAAGGCGATGGCCAGACAATGCCATGTTCTTTTACACTATCTGAATATAATCATATAATTATAAAATAATAAGCAATCTTTAATGCAAAAGTGCAGAGATGATGATGATGATGATACTCTTCAGGCCTTACCAGGAAAGAACAGCCATCCATTCATGTTGAGTGTGACAGGAGCACTTTGACCTCTATCCTCGGTTACACCCTCCTCATCATCACACCATCCTCATGAGCGCTCTCCTCCTTCCTTCTCCACCTCGTCCCATCCTACATTCAGAAACATGTACACCTATGTATACATTTTATACATAGTTTTGACAACTCAAGTGACTCATATATATTTAATTCGACAGAGTATGTGAATAAGTTAGAAGTTATGATAGAGGAAGAACTGCAGAAAAAAAAGAAAGGTAAAAAGAACTCTTGAAAACAAAAGCTTAATAAGAGAAAGTATATACTGCATGTAGTGTTTGGTAGATGTGAGAGAATAATAATAATAATAATAATAATAATAATAATAATTATTATTATTATTATTATTATTATTATTGTTATTATTATTATTATTTTATTTATTATTATTATTATTATTATTATTATTATTATTATTATTATTATTACTGACCTGATTCAAAATGTATGTATGATACGATAAAAAAAACTTTTTAATAAATTTTCAAATGTAATTTTATGCTTTAGAAGATGAGATCTTATAAATCATGTTATGCTGGAAGGTCTGAGAAAAATATCATCGGCTTGATAGACAGTGTTGGGGGGACAAGGGGGGACAATGGGGGGCAAGTGGGCCAGGGAGGGGGGTGCTAAGTGCCTGGTTTGAATAGATCAAAGAGCCCGGCTACTCAATGGGGTCATTTGCATTTTTGAGAATAATTAGCATGTGGGGTCCAATCAGAGTCGGAGGTGATGGTTAATCAGACGGCCGGTCGGTGAGAGCGTGCGCCACCGCACCACCACTTCACTGCGGCCAATCAGCAGCGCGAGAGCGAACTGGCATTTAAACCCGCAAAATGATCTCCGATTAAATGAATAGGACACTTAAAAATGGAGATGGAGAAAGTTTCGCTCCAAATCAGGCTACTTTGCTCTCTGACAGTCCTACCTCTGAGCCATAAAATTATTATTATTATTATTATTATTATTATTATTTGTTTGGGTTTTTTCTGAAGTCCTGTTCTCGAGCCTTCACTCCAAATCCCCGGGTCTAGAAATGTCACCTACACTTGTAGTCCTACATCCAAAATGCAATTTCATCCAGAACTTTCTCTCCAGGGGCTTATTGTTGCCGTGCTCTTAGAGGCCACAATTTCACCATTTAGCCCCCACAGAATAAAAAGCCTCTCTCTCTCTCTCTCTCTCTCTCTCTCACACACACACACACACACACACACACACAAACAAGAGGGCCAAAACATCTGCGGTGCCATCGTCCCCTGAGTTTGGACAAAAAAAAGGAGCGCCGTTTGTTGCGCGTCTCCTCTTGAATACAAAGTAATTGCTTGTCATCAATCAAAATTAATAATAGCTGATCGGGTCGGTGTGGTCAGCGATTACAGGGCTGAAGCGGTGTCTCGCGCATCTCACTCAGTGTGGACCGGGCCATTGTAGGAGCAGAGAGGGGGGAGAGAGGGGGGATGACTTGACCCGTCTGTTTGGTATCCACTGGGAAAGCGGCGCCAAAAAAGGCCCTGAATGAGGAAATGAAGCGTAATTTGAGGAAGATGGATGAGTCTCCCGGGCGACGCCCCCTTCTATCCTCTTGTGTTGATGATGTGCGCTCGCGCACTCACAGTGCGAGTGTGTGTGTCTGTGTGAGAGTGAGTGTGTGCGTGTGTGTGTGTATGTGTGAAAAAGAGAGAGAGAGAGAGAGAGAGAGAGAGAGAGAAGGGGTGGGAAGCAGGGAAAGAGGTGCGTGTGTGTGTTTATGTCTCACTATGTGACAAATAGTGAGAGAGAAGGACTGAGCTCGAGACCTGAGAAGAAGGGAGAAGAAGAAAAAAAAAAAGAAGCGGCGAGAACTTTTCAGTCAGCAGATAATCGGCGAATAATCGACAGGAATAAGTTTTGCTTTTCTGGCAAGAAACAGAGACACAATTCAGGATTTATACGGCGACGGAACACGGAAACTTCAGCATGCAGAGGCCGAGCGGTCCAGGCACGGCGTTCTCCATAGACTCGTTAATCGGCACTCCGCAGCCGCGGCCGGGCCACTTGCTGTACACGGGCTACCCCATGTTCATGCCGTATCGACCGCTCGTGATCCCGCAAGCCCTGTCTCACTCGCCCTTACCGTCGGCCATTCCTCCGCTCGCGCCGCTAGCGTCCTTTGCCGGCCGGTTAACCAACACGTTCTGCGCGAGCCTGGGCCAGGGCATGCCTTCCATGGTGGCCCTCACCACCACGCTGCCGGGATTCTCGGAGCCCGCGGACGGTTTCTACCCGCCTCAGGAGATCACCGGGCCCAGGTTAAGCGCAGACGCGGCGATCGGGCGCCAGGAGAGTCCGCACGAAGAGCTGCACGCGCGCGACAAATCAGCCGAGCTCCTCAACTTCTCGGAAACTTTTCAGACCGTGGCAGGTGAGAGCAAGAACGCAACAAGCTTCAAATCGCTCTTCCGACATCAGTGCAACTGATTACTGTTTGATGGGGAAAAAAACGAGGCTGTTGAAAAAACGAATTCCTCTATTCGGTTGCATGAAAGACAGTTCAGCTAAACAATGAAGAGTAAATAAGTGCACACAAATAAGTTATGTTTTGTAGGACACAGTAGAAAGAACAGCGTTAATGCAACAGAAGTGATTTCGACACAATGTCATTCCACACTTTGTCAACTTACATGCACAACTTTTTTAGACATTGTTGCAGGATAGCAAAATAATAATAATAATAATAATAATAATAATAATAATAATAAAAAGTCAAATCTATAAAATATAAAATAAATAATAAAGGCATGCATGTTTCAGACCTGTGTATTAACAATGTGGTTAAAAAGTAAATAAAATTGGTAACAACTCCCAAGAAAAAATAAATAAATAAAAGTCGCACTAGGAAAATTTGAGTTTTCTTATGAAATTTGTGGTTAATTTAGAAACCAGTCAGGGAATCCTGCTTGAAGTCTTAACTCATACTTTATTTGGCTTGTGGATGAACAGTTGGTTAGTAATAACGCGCACATTTCCCTCTCCTGTTTCTCAGGTGAGACTAAACTGTACAGCTCGGACGATGAGAAGCTCGACCTGAAGTCCGCCGAGGCGGCGTGCAGCGAGCGCGAGGACAGCTCGGGAGACAGCGAGAACGAGAGCTTCTCGGACGGCCACAGCTGCGGCTCCAAGAGCAAACTGAAAGCGGGTTCGCACGAGCCTCTGAGCTCCACGTCTACGGCAGCAGCAGCGGCGGCGGCGGGCGCGTCTTCGGCGGGCAAGAGCCGGCGGCGACGGACAGCGTTCACGAGCGAGCAGCTGCTCGAGCTGGAGAAGGAGTTCCACTGCAAGAAGTACCTGTCGCTCACCGAGCGCTCGCAGATCGCGCACGCGCTCAAGCTCAGCGAGGTGCAGGTGAAAATCTGGTTCCAGAACCGGCGCGCAAAGTGGAAGCGCATCAAGGCGGGGAACGTGAACAGCCGCTCTGGTGAGCCCGTGCGCAACCCAAAGATCGTCGTGCCCATCCCGGTGCACGTGAACCGCTTCGCCGTCAGGAGTCAGCACCAGCAGATCGAGCAAGGCGCGAGGCCATGAACTGCGCCATGCAGCCGACCAAGAGCGCTCCAAAACTCGTTCCTGAAATGCATAGAAATAAATGCATGAAGCACAAAAAACGAGGGAATTAACTCGCAATTAAAACTCGCGCATCTAGACGGATTATTATTCGACCTAGATGTATTTTTTTAAATACTAGTTTTTTCTTATAACGTGGCCATGTCTTTAATTTATTGCTTTGTAAATAATGTGTAAATAGAAAAAAAAGTGTCTAAACGACACGCCCATGTGCACTATGAAAGAAAATTGTTAAAAAGGACGTTTTTAAACAAACAAAAAAAGTATTTATCAGTTGCAGTCTAGTTGGTTTATCTGCATGTTTATATGGTTCCCATTGTATGGCTGTAAAAGGCCATTTTTTTTATGTTGTTCTCACATCTTGCATGTGTTCCTCCATCATCATCATCATCATCCTCACCATCATCCTCACCATCATCATCATCATCATCATCATCACGGTCTTTAGAGACCACTTAATTGTGGAAAAGAATTAAGGAAACTGGTTGGTTGAAATAAATCAAGAGTTCATGACATCCAGTGCTACAGTTCTACTTCTAGACTGAAAGGTGAGAAAAAAAAAATTGCAAACTATGACACAGCGCAAAAAAATGCCTAAATGTAACCGCGACACATTATTGGCCTAATTATGAATAATGGGTCCATCAAGTCTTAAATTAGGCAAGATGACGTAGCATGTAATTAACCAATAGATTAATTGATATGTTGTTAACATGCATGGCGGGGTTAGTTTGGAGAAGAACAAAGATTTATTTCCCTTTTAAAATATCAACAGCAAAGAAGAAGAATAAGAAGATTGTTGTATATTTGCCTTATTATTATTATTATTATTATTATTATTATTATTATTATTATTATTATTATCAGGAGATTTGGTTCATTTGTAGGATTGCAAGCATAAAACATTTGGGAAACAACATTATTTAACATTAATTCGAATAAAATGGGAGGGTAAAACGCAAAAGGATGTCATTCTTTTTAAAATGCATATGATATATATTTATTTATTTATTTATTATTATTATTTTTTTAATCCCCAGGTGTTCTGCGTTCAGTAAGTTTCTTGCATATTCAGAAATGTTTTGATCCCAAATAGTTTCATTATTCATAATAGAAATGTTTATTTAGTTGTTTATTTGCGTTAATTAAACAAATTTCTGCTCGGAGATAAAGAAAAACTTTAGAGTTTTTTTTAATTGTTGTTGTTGTTGGTCAAGTTCACATATAGCCTGAATTTTGGTCATCCAAAATAATAAGCAGTTGTTTTTGGGTTTTGTTTTTTTTTTGGACTTCAACAATAATTTCAGTCCGAATTCAAAAGAAACAAAATTACATTTAAAGTTAAACAAGAGATTTACAATTTAATATCAAAATTCAAATAAATTCTAAATGAATGCTGTAATGAGCTTTCTCTAGATGACGCTTCTGCTATAAATACTGTTTTGTTTTTAAGTTAAAAACAGTTCCTGAAAACACAAATGCAAATACAAATTTACTGACAATTCATCTCTCAAACAGGCTAATTTTCTCATTTATTCATGCGTCAACGTTTAGACTTCAACTTCTTTCGTAATTTTCCTAACTGCAAACTATATGCATAAAAAAAACTAGTCATGGATATAAATGATGTTTTTTTGTGATTCTGTTCGTTCACTTTAATTTATTTCACTTATTTAATCCTGGCTATTTTTTCAGGATAAGTGAGAGGGGTGTTATTTTTAATATTACTGGCTTGACGTGTTGAAGAAAAATGATATCTGAATTTAACACTCAAAAATAATAATAATAATCTTTGCACCATGATGATTTTGACACGTGAATAAACAGAGAGAGAGAGAGAGAGGGAGGGAGAGAGAGAGAGGTTTTGTTAATGAGTATGAGACTCATTTGTCTCTCTTTAGGAGGCCATGTTGTCAGAGAGAAGAGTGATGGATTTCTGCACTGGTCATATTCACCTAACAGTAATGATCTTCAACATCCATCACTCTCTCTCTCTCTCTCTCGTCCTAAATCTCTTTTTTTTTTTTCATGTGAGCACATAAAAAAAAACAGTGGAAAATTTGATTGATATGACAAGTCCAAGTGACAGATGAATGAACGAAATGTATTCTAATAGCCTATGATATCTTCTTTTTAAATACATCCTGCATACTAATCTTATTTTTTTAATGTTAGATTTATAGGGGCCAATTAAACAAAATGGTAGTTTGATCAATGGATGAACAGCCTGGTTCCTTTGTGGATTCATTTTCTGTAAAATCAGGAAACTTCTTCTCACTAATTTACCTTTATAATTACCACACTGAAGAGACTTTAAATCCAAGTCAAATCCAGACGAGCATCCTCTAAAAGCATACTAGCATGCATGTCTGAAATAGTGCCCTACTCCCTAGGGTACTTCCTTCCACGGTCAAGTGTGTTATCCTGTGTAAATAACGTTGTATCATTTGAACCTTTCATAAACACACTGTAAATTCTCCACTAGCTTACACTTTTGGGCTACAAAGTACCTAAAAATGTCAAAAAAAAAAAAAAAAAAATAGTGCACTGTGTAGTGCAATAGACTTTTACAGAAGTGACATTGTGATGATTTTTTTTTTTTAAATACACTTTTAGAAAAAGTTTACTAAACTGTGCTTTCTCCTCGTCGCCCTTTTGTACCTTTTATCTTTTAGCGGGAAATACGGATATAGTGTATCTTAAAAATTATTTAGGGTACGACTTAAAGGTACAATACACGCACCTTCCTAGGTAAAAGACACACCCTCAAGATACAAAATGTGTAACAATCCCAGTGACAAGGAATGATACATTTTTAATATCTCATGGTCACGACTTCATATGTTGTGAGAGCGTCATAGGTAATAGTCGTCTCTATATGTGTGTGTGTGTGTATATATATATATATATATATATATATATACACACACACACACACACATACACACACGATACATTTTTTTGTCCTGATCACGACTTAATATGTTGTAAGAACTTCATACGTGGCCCCCCAGTTAATTATATGGTACCGAGGCGCTGAGGTGACATGGTTCTTCTTCTTCTTCTTCTTCTTCTTCTTCTTCATTTTCTTCTTCTTCTTCTTCTTCTTATTATTATTTTAAAAAAGTTGACACATTAAGGCCACGAGTCAACTTTCTCGAGATGTGTTTAGTGGTCACGACTTAACTCGTGGCAAGTACTCTGTTCTGGCCACAGGAACTTAAGCACGGAAATGATTGATACGGAGTCGCTGAGGTGATATGCTGTTTATTTTTCACTGTCTCGTGGCCACGAAATGTTATGTCGTGTCCACTTATTGTGTATTTCGAGCCCACGACTTAATGCATCGTGGAACATCATATTCAATACATGGCCTCCCGCTAAATAATTAACCGGAGGCCATGTATTTGTATTTAGTTGCCCCAAGGAGATATGCACAAATTTAACCAGTGCTCATGTCGTTTAGAAATTACCACCATGTCACCTCAGAGGGTCCGTACTTTTTCGCAGTTGCCTCCAAATAATTAGGCTCATTAGAGGCCGTGTATTAATTATGACGTTCCACAACGTGTTAAGTCGTGGTTTCAAGTTACACATTTGGAGGACAACTTTGGTATCTGGTGGCCACAGCATGATTCTTGACCATGAGATGCTTAGTTTTGGGCCTTGAAATATTAACTCGTAGTCTCAGTATGTTATATTATGACCACGCCTTATTTAAAAAGAAAAAGAAAAAAGTCGTCACCATTTTAGGGGAGAGTGGGGTCAATTGTAACATGTCACAAAGTTTTTTTTTTAAACACATTACAAGTACTTTAGTCTGTTCACTTCATAATAAACACCATTCGTTAATATAAGAAGATATATAAAATTAATCCAAACAACCATCTGTGGCGTCGGTTGTAACAGCTTAATTCATCTCAAATTATTTCATCATGCAGTAAATAACTTCTTTGTAAGTAGGGCTGTACAGTGTTTTCACCAGATGAAGCACTTTCTTTGTTAAAATGTATTCTTAAATGGGTGCATAAATGTTTGACAACGTATACCTCAATCACACAAATAACAGCTGATATGCTTGGGTTTTTGAGGTTCATCCTTTGCCACAAAGCATTCCAGGAAGGAAATCACTTTTCAAGTAAGTGGATTTTTTTTTTTTTTTTTGCATTTTGTTAGATATCTTAAACACTGTCATTGCTTAAACTGTTACAACTGACCCCACACTGCCAACCATCCGACCTGATATGCTGGATAACTGGCTTAGTTGACTTGTTGATTATCAGTCATCCTAACATAAAGTCAATTAGACAATGATCTAAACTAGCCTGTTATGGTTTCATTTGCATACAAAATGAACAGATAATTCAAAAATGTTCTCCAGATGAGAAAATGACTTACCTAAAATTCAGACTTTTGACAATAAATTCTTTAGAGCTATCTTTAAGCTGGGGTTTTGCTGGCAGACAGAAGATTCTACTGAGCATGTGCAGAGTGAGTGTCACCAGTGTAGCTTGTTGCTGATTGGAGTAATTGATAATAGTGTTAGTCAACTTTGATTTGGTCAACTTTTTAGACCCCTTTTTCGTTTCAAAAAAAGAGCCTAGTGACAAATCCACAGTTTTGAGTAGACATTACACTGTCCTGCACTCCAGCTCACATTACAGTTGCTAGCTGAGAGAGCAGGTTCAATCAACTCACCACCAGTAAAAGTCTGACTGAGTTGTGCTTGTGCACTTGAGTTTAAAGCCTGACTGAGTTGCGCTTATGTGAGCCAATGTCCCAACCAAACTAATCACTGATCACACCATAGTGTGTCCCACCTGAGCATTACTTTGTTCTTCATTTTAAACTCTCTCCTTGGTGATAGTTGTAAAATCAGTAAAAGCGAGTGATTCTATTTGTTACCGTTTCCTTCGTGTCTATATACCAACTTAGCAGAAATTATAGTAGTCTATTAGTATAACATGTAAATAATTTGTGGTGCTATAACCAAAGACAACTTTTGTCTATAAGAAGTATTTCATATTGTGGAGTTTTCTGTGAAGAGAAATTTAACATTTATGGAAGAGTCTCCATTGTCAGCGCTTTGTAACAGCCAGAGGTGAAGTCTTCAGGACAAAGGAGTGTGCACTACCAGTTTCTCTGCACCATGACTGGCTGAGAGAGAAAAACGACTGTTTATAGCTATTATAACAGAAGTGAGAACATGGACTAGTTTGTCACGTAACGGTAATGTTACTATAAGCATGACATGTTCATTAGTAAATTAAAAATTGTAATCGTTGGCAACTTGCTGTGGTATAAGATGAATAAAACTGTTATTGGAACATTATCCACTAAGGGGTGGTAAAAGTAACATTAACAGCATGGCCCCAAGTGTTTTATTCCTTACTTATTTTCTATTCTAATAAAACTCAATTCTATTCAATTCTAAATGTCGTCAGAAAAATCTTCCTTCGTCATGTAATATGTTTTGATTTGCAAATTAGGTTGTTGCGTCATCTAATTTCCTCTGAAAACACCTGGCAACGCAGGTTACAACTGACCCCATTCTCCCCTACCTCAGCGGCTTCGTAGGATATAAGCCTTAAAATTTAGTCGGTTTTTTTTAAAGCTCAGTAAAAGGTAATGAGACCCTTTTCCCAAAATATTTCGTCAACGTTCTTAACTTTGGAAACAAAATGCGAATTTTGTTATCTCCCCTTTTCTGACACACCTCTCCTCAGCCATTAGTAGTTAGCCGTGTTCGTGAAGAAGCTTTTACGTAAGTGCTACTGGCGAGGACAAAATTTTACACTAAGACGTGAAAGCACACCCCGTAGCTCGTAGGTAAACACTTCAACCATCTGCATACAAACACCTCAGTGTTGGGACATTATCAAAATGTACAGACTGAGGTAAAATATCATGTTTAGGCCAACTTTTAACCAAAACATCGATGATAATGCTAATGCTAATAATATTAGCATTAAGAGATGACTGTATAAATGTGAAAACAGCCACAAAAAAAACAACTCTAAAATAATGTATAACTTTGTAATGATTTTGAACATACACAGTGGTGTACTTGGATAACCTCTGAAGTGTGCCTCCTTCAGATTAGCAAACTAGACATGATTAATGCTAGGTGGGTGATTCCACAATCAGGGTGCCATTACATTTACAAATGTGTGTGTAAAGTAAAGGTAAAAGACATTTTAAACACAGGTAAAGTGTCTTTCACAACCACCTGTGTGCATGTTTCAGGTAAGTAATTTTAATAAAACCTGTCAAATCTACAGTACTTAGAAATCAAATAGTAATCTGTGAATCTCATCCCTGAAACACCATTTTCCACAAGTCCATTATAGGTTATTAAAAATGTAATTTGTCCTAAACAATGACTCAACCCTGTTATCTGAACACATCAGTCTCTAACTCAGGAAGTTCAACAGAAAGCTGCATCATCTGAATTCCCCGAAGATCATGGAAAGAAGAAAAAGTATGTCATGTCAACTGGTGCAACAAAACATTTCCTTCACCAATGAGTTGATAACTTATTCAAGAGAAATACCCAACAAACCTGACTGCAATTTTGCTATAATGAAATTGTGGCCAGATTCTATAGCAGCATATAGTCAGAGTTCACAGGTAAGAACATTTACAAATACCTGTTGAAAAATGAAGGAAAACCTCCCTTTGGGTTCATCTCATTTAATTTCAAGTCAGCTTTTATTAGCATGCTAATTAGAACAACTAGGTTGATTGTATAATTGCTGTTCTGTCATTGTTAGTGATAGGATGCTATTACCAAAACAGAGGTTTCTTCATTCCTTTTCCAATTGTGCAGCGTTGGAACAATCATCATTGATTGAGTGAACTAAACAGTGTCTCTACAAACATATTCATGAGAAAATGAAAAGCTGCATCGAGATGAATCAAGTGTTTCCTGGTCAGGTTTGTGGTGGATCCAGAGCTTATCCCGAGAATACCAGGCATGAGGAAGGAACTGTTGCAGGATGGTTGGTCCAGCATTGTTCCCTTGAGTACAATGGGAGAGAGAAAGCTAAGGAGAAACCTCTGTGTGTTTTGGTAATACCACCCTATCACTAAAAATAACAAAATAGCAACGGTGGATCTGGAGACTATCACAGGAACACCAGGTTTGAGGCGGAAATACACCCTGGATTGAATGCGAGTCCATTACAGGGGACCAAACACACTTATTCACACTTATTCTAGGTGAAATTTACCTTAGCAATCCACCTACTGGGAGGTGGGAGGAAACCAGAGAACCCAGAGGAAACACACACGGAGAAGATGCCAAACTCGATACAGTAAGTAACCCAAGGATTCATGATTGGAGCTGTGAGGCAGCATCTTCTACCTTCTGCACCATACTGTTTCTAAAATGAATTGCATAATTGCTGTGTTTCCACCATTGTATCGTTACCCAACAAGTCCCCAATGCCAAGGTATTCTTCAGAGCAGAAGCAGGTTCTCCCAGGCAGCAGGATCAGTCATCAAAAGAGGCCTGAATCCTGAGGAGTGTCTGGGATGGGATGTGGTGGTGGGGTGTGTGTGCGGAGGACGCCCACGAGCCTGAAAATATGGGCAGATGCATCGAATCGCACAAGATAAACAAGCGATGAATTTCATCAGGGCCATCATAGCCTTAATTTGGCTGCCTAATGAGTCAGATCCAGTGGCGGAGATAAAAGTTGTCAGAGGCGCGGCTCTAATGAATTTCTTGCCACTTGTAATCAAGGTTGGCTGTCTGAGGAGCAATGATTAATGGAACCCTGGAGGATTCCCTCGGCCTTCGGCTCTCATTACGGCTAATGCATTCTCAAGCAAATTAACGCAAAGGGGGGTGGCGGAGGAGAAAGCAAGAGGGAGAGAGAGAAGAGGGATGCAGAGAGCACAGCAGGCAGAGATTGTGAGAAGAGACTGAAAGAGAGATAGGTGAAGGCAAACAGCAGGGAGAAGGTGAGACACTCTGACGAGGGAAGTCGAGAGGGAAAAGAAATGAGCTGGCTAAAATTAAACAAGAATGATGCCAAGGATGAGGTTAAGAAATAAAATATGAATGGAGTAGTAGATAACATTAGTTTATTCATTCAAACATCTTCAGTAAGCGCTTTATCCTGGTCAGGATTGTAGTGAATCCAGAACCCTGGACACAACACTGGAATACACAGTAGGCAGAACTAGCAGATAACACAAGTGGATATGCATATGCAGGAAGAGAGGGAGGGAACTCACACATACCACATGCTCACCCTTTGTGATTAACTATTACCCATCTTTTTTTTTTATCATAATGAACAAACTGATTAATGAAAGAACAACACCCGGACGTGCTATGGTATAAATCATTTTATTCGAGTGTTTATTATGTCAATAGTCAGCCAAGCATCCGAGCACACACTCATGAAGTCACTTCATTATGTAAAAACAATGGAAAAATTGAAGAGAGAGAGAGAAAAAAAAGGACAAACCGTTTAATAAAAGCGACAAAAAAACAAAACAAAACAATATTTACATCCGGCATCTTTTTATAAATATGTCAAATGTACATCATTATACACAAAAAGTACCTGTGACGGTCAGGCAATGTGATGACAGGCACATTGAGACCAATGCATGGTACTGGAAAAAAAAAATGAAGTAAACTGAAAGAGGGCTAAAATGCTCTCTTGGAAAAAGAGAAGTGCGCAGGTACTTCTGCAAGTTTAGTCCGTTCAGAGCCATTTCTTTGGTGTGCCAGCTCTCGAGCCAATCAGCACACAGTAGAACCAATCAAATACACAAACGACTTGATTTTGCAATTATTATCCAGGCCAAGAAATGAAGACAGGCTGCATTTTGCTTTGTCATAATAATTTAATCTTTGACTAGTGGTAAAATATAAGAATGAAGTTCAGATGCAGAGGTGCCAACATTGGTAACAAAAATATGTTAGCAGGGAGAGAGATCAAATTTTACTGCGAAAACCCTAGCAGCTATTGGCGGATGAGATGGCTAATTTTTTTCTGATAAGAAGACAATAAGGCAAAAGTTTGGTGTGGCGATACATACAAGCAGCTCCTCCATTTAATTATTTTTTTTTCAACGAAAGAGCCCATAGCCCCACCCACTTTCTATTGCTTCACAAGACAGAGGCATGTGAATTTCCACATCAAAGTTAGATAAGGCCTGAAGTGAATATACGCTCTACCAGAAGTAATTGCGCACGATTTCCCCTTGAGTGAACTGCCTTTTTCCCACCAGCAGCGTTGCAAGGGTTGCGTGTTTTTTTTTTTTTTTTTTTTTTTTTTGGGCCAGTTTTGGAACAAGTGAAAAGAGCAAATCTGCAGGTGGTGGGTTTTTAGGGCTTCAGGTCACTGCAGTGTTTTGAGATGTATTTGGGCCGATTCCTGACAAACCTAGTAGCAACGGGTCAAAAACTGTTAATGTTGGCACCTTTGCAAATGTACAACTTCAAACAAATCAACTTAAAGCTGCCTAATTGTTCACAAAAGAGGAATTAGTCATTAAAAAAAATGTACTGTTTATGCTGTAGATGTTACTGTTTTTGCATCTCTATTAAATGATTAATGGAGTGCCATATTCTCTTTCAACAGATTGTTAAGATATGAGTGGAGCAGCTAATAAACAAATGCTCTGCAAACATAAAATACTGCATGGTATAAAAAAAGAAATATTAACATGATTTATTTTTTGATTTCTCAAACAGATCAGATTCAAAAGCATCCTGCTTTGCTACTTCTTTCCCTCATAGCTCATTAGCATGAATTGAGATGAATCTAAGTGGTGTTTTATCAGTTCGGGTTAAAAAAAAAAAAAGAATAACATTTGACAAAAAAAAAGCTAGCATGGCTAATCAGGAACTCAAAAGCCATGCTAGTATCCTTACCAGGAATAGCTTACATCCTGTTAAGGGTCACTAGAGAGGCAACAATGTTGGTCAAGCTTTTTTTTTTTTTTTTTTGCTAATCGTTTAGCACCTAAATGGTGGGATGAGGCAGTCAGAGGGAAAGATAAGCTACTATATACACAATTCTGTACGTAATCTGTCGTACCATCCTGAATCCTGTTATTCTATATCAGTACAAAGTGGAAATTGTCCTTGTCAATGCATAATCAAGTATGGAGGAGGTAAATGAGCATTTTCTAAGCACGCACACAAGTTCACAGCAAACGTAGGTCACTTAACAGATCTTTCATTTTATATATTTATATATATAACGTGTATGTAGACCCCAGTGTCAAACAGTCAGAAGACCACTTCAGCGTCCTCCTCGAATCCATCTCACAAAGCCCTGATAATGACGTATTATTCTCAGCTCAGGGTAATCATGTCCTTCAGCCTTGACTGAAGAGGTATTCTTAGGCGGCTATCTGCTTTGATGAACGCGGAGAAAATTCTTCGACGAGCTTGGATGCTTAAGACCGAAAATTACTTCCAATGATCGGCACCTTATTAAATTCTACAATACAACAGGTTCACGTCTTCCCGTAATCAGTATACAGGCTCCCCCCCCCCCCAGTCTTTAAAATCTAAACCAAAAAACACTAGTATGGATTCTGGCCAAAAAAAACAAAAAAAGAAATGTTGAATTTGAACTGAAATATTTCTAAAAATGACTTATTGTAGTCCTAACTCTTTAATGGCTATACACATTTCTCCTACATTGAGTTAATGGTGTTATAGTGCAGCGCATCCATATATCAAGAGTTTTTGGGAAATAGAGTTAACCTGGCACATCTGCATTTACACACTGACTTGACACAATGGAGCAACAGGAAGATTTTACGCTAACATGAATGGCGACACGAGAAATAGTGGAGTTCATGTGGAAATGGCTAAAGGCAGGGAAGGAAGTCACAGTATCATGGCACTGAGACACTGAAGGCTTACAGCATGGTGTTCAGGAACTACATGATGCTAATGCTGCGGTTCATCTCGCACTGTCCATTGTTGTTGTTGGCATTGGGGTTGTGCCGCGTGCCGGGTGGTGTTGATGTGCCACCGGAATCTGAAGGGCACCCATGTTGGATGAGGATGTCGACGCATTCCTGACTTCCTGCTCGCCGGGCAAAGAACAGTGGCGTCTGACCGCGGGCATCACGACTCTTTACATCCACACCATACTGTACACAGGACATGCATGTAATAAGAGGAACAGGGTGAATTACATAAAGAATAAGAAAATAATCAATGACTCAAAACCTGTTCTTGCTACAGCAATTAGAAGGGAAAATAATGCAGATCGTTAGTGCAGTTTGTAACTATACCTGATAAAGCAGTACATTAAATATCCGTGCTTAGCTTTATTCTGCTTAATTGGATAATAAAAGAGCCGTGGACCTTAATTAACCTTAACATTAACAACCTCACTTTATGCTCTTGGAACTTAAGTGCCTCCTGGACTACATTTAATTGTTAGGTTATAAGGCTCAAATTTTATTTCTGTTCTTTCTTTCTTTAAATCATTTCAGCTGAGAACTACATAGGGATGGGTTTCCCCAAAAAGCATCACAGTATCACACTGCAAACTCTCTATTCCATAACATATCTAAAGAGAAATAAAAATCTAAAATGTTGGTTCTGAAACAGCTGGAGACACGTGGGCTTGTATGAATAAAAAAAAAAGACCTTTGAAGCCTACGATGGCCTGTGTTGGCTTGGACCAACATCTTAGTTTAAGTATTATTATACTATAGCGCTGGTGAATTCTGGGTAGCTCAAAAGCTGTTTCTATAATAGTTTTCTATAATAGTTCTTGCTGCCAGGAAAATCACAGGTGTACATAAATGCAGTCGTTCTAATATGTTAGCGTTTCTATAGTAACAGCTTACACAGGGACTTGTATAGCAGGTAATAGATAATAGGACCAACCTGTTTCCCGGACATTAAATGTAACTATAATTGGATAAAAAGTATAAAATGATGTTCTTTAATTAAAAAAAGGCAGACTGCTGTTGTGTAAAGGAATAAAATGCCACCTTGTCATTGATTATTTTCCTATATCAGCTAGCATTCTAGATGTGTTTAAAATGAAATTTTGGATTACATTTATCTGAGCAAAAAATAATTGGTAACTGTAGCAAATGAGAACAGGCTTGAGAGTCAGGCTTTTCTAACAAGGATGCTTGATCTAACTGGAAAAAAAATCAGGGTATGATTACAAGTGTATCCATTTGCAGAAATGACTAGAAATATAAACTTAGGGTACACAAACTTTTAGCCAGTCCCAATCATACTAGCTGCCGAAAGCTTTTTTGGATTTTAGCCTTTACTACATGGCCCTTACCCAGATTAGCAACTGTGTGATGACCACATTGGCCATGGCACAGGAGAGGTGCAGCGCTGTGCGGCCGTCCCCATCACCATATGTCTCGTTCACCTCGTCCTTAGTGCCGTGAGCCAGCAGCAGCACCACCATCCTCAAGTCGTCCTCCACTACGGCCCGCAGGAGCTGCTGCCCCAGGGGCACATCCGACTGAGGCAGGCCCAAAAGGAAGAGTTTCTGCTCATACTTTGCCCTGATCCAGCGTTCCTTCTCCTCCCTGGGGGGTAATAAAAAAAAGGCTTTTTGAGTACCTGTCTTAGATCATTCGATTATCACAACAACTAAAATATTGATGTCTTAAGAGATTTTTGGTTTTGTTTACAAGGGGTCTCAATTCCAATGTCACTGAAATCATAGATCTGTCATGCATATACATGGAGAATGAACGGTTGCTTTTTCTTTTGCTAGCATGCACGTAGGTTTAGCGAACCAGATGTGCAAGGACATCATGCAAGATGTTTTATTAGTGTCAAACCTAAATGGTTTAATGAACTCCACCAAAGAGAGAGATTTTCTTTCTGTGCATGCTTTCATCATTTACAGCAAATGAACCTACGAGCACTTTGTATTATCTGCAGATTTTTAGCATTTTGACCGAGGGTCGCTGTCAGTGCTACACAGTGTGCACAGTAAGCAGGAACATATTTCATTTGGCATGCATGCATTGAATCTCTGTTAATAGGGCTACACTAAAAATATGACAAGCACATTGTTTTTAATCACCCGGCAGCATGTACGCAGTTCAAAGCCATGCAGTGTTTTAAACATTACTCCCAAGGGTCACAAAGTTTTGTGCTATGTCTATGCCAAATCAAACACCTTTTGGACCACAATGCAATGCTTTCTATAGCTTCTTTTCCAAATGGCTCCCAGTTGAGCAATTTTTTTTTTAATCCTGTGAAATTTCAATCTTGTGCTTACACACCAGATACAGTTTTATGCCTCGTTAACGTAAGAAACACTTCCAGGCACTCTCCAGCACAGAAATTTTTGAACTCACGGCCCATTTCTTCAAGTATTTAGCTTGTTTGAAGGACATCCTGCAAATAACTAACCTACTGCTCTAAAACGAAGGAACATTTCCAAATTGAAGAAATTAATTTCAGTTTGCTTTCAGAAGACAATCGTGAACCAGTTGTTTATAAATCTGTTAATTTAGCATTTTTGGAAGGAGTCTCCAATGTCAGAGCTTTTAAACTGTCTGAGACAAACCTACTGTCCTAGCTAGAAAGGAAATTGTGAATATTTGCATACCATTTAAGTATTGCGGTTGGTGTTTTTTCCTCAGTCTCTGAGGTGGCAATATTGTCAAGCATGTTTGATATTCTCGGTGGTTAAACACATAGTATGAACCCCTCTGCGACTAGTTGCAAGATCAGTGCTGAGAAGCAACCAATGAGAGTTTGAGACGAAATCAAATTCATCTGCTGTCATGCGCAGCAAATCCCTGAATCCAATTTATCATCCATCCATGTGTTGGAGCACAAGGGCAAAATGTAAACAATAAATTTGTTTCTGCAATAAAATATTTGGCATATCCTCCAGAGCTTGTGCATTTATTTTCAAGAGAAAGCAGGATTTGGGGATCATGTGCGTCCTTGTGGTATGCACAGTGCTACATCTACCCAGTAACTGATCACAAACAATTTAAATTGTGTAGCGGGTAAGGGTCAGCAATTCTCTGATTTTGAAAGTCATATGGTGAGCACTTGGCATTAATGACCTGAGAGACCTTAATCTGACAAATTTTTACTTAAATTACAAACTTGGTAATGCACTTAGGATTCTGTACTCCGACTCTATGGTGTTCACCTAACACACCAGTGAGCCTGTGTTGATCTCGACTTCAGCAGTGCGAGGGTTAAAGCCTGGTCGCCTATCGAAAGGTTACACATTGTGAACAGCATGTCTGTGCTGGACAATACAGGAAGGAGGGGGGACATGTTTTTATCACTGCTGTCACTGCTGTCACTCTTGCTTGGCACATCCCCACAAAGGACTCCCCAATCTACACCGGACCTTCAAGGCTCAGGGGGATCAAAGCCAGCCAGATTGAAGGGCCGAAGAAAAGACAGAGAAGGGAGACATTGAAGGTAGAATGGGGCTCAAGACGGTACTCAAGCTTCACACTTCTATCTAGCTCTCTTCATCTAACACCTCCATTCATGAAAATCCAAATCGATAGGCGGCTATTTCTGAGCATGCTCAGTGCAGAAGTGACCCCTCAACCTCATGCGCCGGGCGATAAGGCGACTAGAAAGGGCTCGTTGTTTGATTTAGATGAGTGAATGACAGAGACGAGAAGGGTGAGATTCGTGAGTCCCATGAGTCTCTTTTTACATTGAATATAACCACATCCATATGTCTGATAAACAACAAACAGTGTAGAGATGAGATTTTGGATCCAAGTGCAACAGGATTTTAAAATTTTTATTTATTGTATTACCCATCCTTCCCAAGGATACATGTGGAGAGAGGACTTCTTCCTTTGACACTTGCTAATTCTATGACTAATTAGGTGTTAGGAATACAGTGCCACCTTTTTCCGTGGTGACAGCAACGAGCCAAATGGTGAACCTGCACATCACATGTTAATTACAGCAGCGCTGATTGGAGGCACAATGGTGTCTAAATGGGAACACGCCCCCTTATTATCTCCTGGACAATAAGATAAGAGGAGACTCCAAATCAGCGAGCACTAGGGAACAGGCTGATATGTCAGCTGCCAGAGCTAGACCAGAGGGCGGGATGGGAGGGACTGGGGGGAAAAAAGGAATAGCATAGAGATGATAGACGAAGCATGAGAGCTGGACTGGCAAAACGAGTAAGGTCCACAGGAATTCAATATAGGAAACATATCATATACGTAAATCTCTGTAGCAATATGGTGGCTTTTTGCGCTTCCCAAAACAATTTGCTTGTCTTGGTGGATAATCTGACGTGGATAATGTAGATTTGTATCTATGAACTAATTCTGTAATCATAAAGACTGTCTTATGCTCATCGCAGGACTCTTCCAAACTAAGACATTTTATACTCGTTGTCAATAAATCTTGACATCTTTCCTTTTGAGATACAAGGATTCCTCAGCTCATATTTTGGTGTGTAGCAGCCATAGCCTAAAGTCTGCTAACATACCATAACATATCACAACATAACAATTTTGTTTGCATATTCAATTTTATTACACCACAGCACTGCTGAATTCTCATACCTTATTGGTCAGAAGGTGCTGAGTAAAACCGTAGTTCTGGCTGTAAGGTAAAGCACAGGTTTATATTATAAACCTAGTTTTATAACTGTTGACGATGAAGTTTTCTGTATGAGATGATTATTTAACATTTTTGGAAGGAGACTCCAGTGTCAGTGCTTTGTCAGTGGTAAAGCTGTAACTTTAAGGTTTTCCATCACGGGAAAGTCTTTGCAGTTAAAAAGCATGACGTGTCGTTCTTTAATTAATAAACAATGTAATTGTTGCCAGATTGCTGTCATATAAGAGGAATAAAACACTTTTCATAGAAAAATAGGAACTCTGCTTTGTCTGGTTGATTATTTACCTATAACAGCATGTTGCCAAGTGTTTTATTCCTTACTTCATACATGTTTAAGCTGCTATTTATGAAACTATAATGTCATGCAAGTTCTTACTTCTTAGCAATATTAGTTTTTTTTTTTAAATAAATAAATAAACAAACAGTGGAAACCTTATGTTTTAACATGTAAAAATCTGTAAATAATAATAACAAAAAGAAGAACTAAATAAATTTATAATACTACCACTAACAGATCACTAGGTTTGAGAGTTTCTATAGCTTTCTACAGCACAATATCCCACTTCAAACAGACTTCCTTCAACAACTTGAAGATTTAAATATTAAAGGAGTCGTTTGGGGAAAAAAAAAAACAAAGGAGAAGTTTTAAGTATGCAAACGTTTTTTTTGCCACACTGTACACAATTTCCTGTATCCAAGCACTCTGTGAAAGTCAGTAGCACAACAAAGGGGCGAGCTAATTAAAAAGGCCACGGCTTTAACTGCGTTTCCCTTAAAGTCCCCGGCCTCTCTTTACCCAGAACAAGGCACAAAGCCCGTGAATAGACTGCGGCCACAGTGAATTGCTCTTCAATGGTGTGTGTGTGTGTGTGTGTGTGTGTGAGAGAGAGACAGAGAGAGAGAGAGAGAGAGAGAGAGAGAGAGAGAGAGAGAGAGAGAGAGAACTCTGCATTCAGCAGAAGTGCTC
>CM075003.1:12011709-12034334 GCA_037576675.1 Pangasius sanitwongsei
GGTATTTTTTGGTTTTTGTGTTTTTGTGTTTGTGTGTTTTTTTTTTTTTCTTTTTTCCTCCCCCCCCCCCACCCCCCCCCCCCGCGCCCCAACCCCCCCCCCCCCCCCCAGCAGTCAGTCTTTCAAAGCTTGTTTTTCTTTTGAAGAGGTGCTGAGAGAGACCCACCCCATTGTTATCTTTCTCTTCTTTTGCTCACACACAGAAAACATACGGCGGCAGTGAAAAGGCTCAAGACTGTAAAAGAGAAGAAGCGACAGAGAGAGGCCCCAGACGTTCTGCTGTTCTGTGGTTTGGGACGGAAATGAAGGGGTCCACACATGTGCACTCAAGTGGAACTGCAGAATCGTCTTCGGAGTCTGCTCTTTACAAACACGGCACTAACATTCGAATAGAGTTGTGTGATCAAATTTCAGATCAATGTGCTCTTGAAATGATGATAGAGTCATGATTTGATTCTGTATGTCACATTTCCTTGTGATACAGGAAGTCAGGCAGTGAGCAGGACTGATTTTTTTTGGACTGATTAGGTGCAATGGTCCAACACGTTGAGACAAGATTATTTTGGAGGAGGAATGAGTGCGCTCGCGCACACACACGCCCAACCACCGTTCAGCAGAGAAAGAGAATAACCATGTAGGAAAATGCAGGGGCGGGGCTAATGTGTTCTCGAGAGCATTTGATGGGACACAGTTTGGATGAGTACAGGTTGAGTTATGAATTCTGTGTCCTGAAAATGTTTAAATGTAAAACTAAAATAAGAATATCTGCAGAAAAGTGGGATGTACACTCACTGCCTACTTTAACAGGAACACCTGTCCTGGGATTTTCCTGCACAAGGGTCTCGAACATTGACACAGAACCTTGCAACAACCAAAAAACTTCCAGTGAGTAGCAGTTCTGTGGACAGAAGCACCTTGCTGATGAGAGAGGTCAGAGGAGAATGCTACAGTAACTCAAATAACCACTCTTTACAGCTGTGGTGAGCAGAAAAGCATCAACCCTTGATTCACATAAGCAAGGGTACAGGTGTTTCTATTAAAGTGAATGTATATATAATAATATATATATTATTTGTGTCTACAGTGCCAAGAGACTTCTACAAAAAGCCCTAAAAACTCCATGTTTATTTTAAAAAATTAAGACTATTACTTGGTTGTAGTAATTCCTGTGGAATGAAGTAAGAAGGGCCAGGAAGAAGGGAAGAGCACTGATCCTGCCTCTACCTCCTGTTTGAAACGGCGCCGCGAAAGCAAACAAGCACCCGGCCGGCGCGCAGGGCTGTGGGAGAAAGCCGAGAAGCCTTGAAAAGGACACTTCCTCTCGGCAGGAGGAAGGAAAAATAAAAACGAACGGCTTTAGCATGTCAAAAGAGAGACAGGGAGCGAAAGAGAGAGGAGGGAGGGGAGGAGGGAGGGAAGGAGGGAGGGCTGGAGAGAAAAAGAGAGAAGGGTTGGAAAAAAAAGAAAGAGTGATGAGACTGAGAGGACACTCTCCATGGGGTTTTGGGGGGTTATATTCAGGAAATCAGGCCCATGGCTACCCCCTTCAGAAACACACACACAAACAGACACAGACACACACAGCCTGGCACACATGCTTGCTCTGAAACGTGGGGTTGCTTGGGGGACAGAGAAAAGTATTTCAAAGGGAAAATGTATTCATCACTTTCATCAGAACAGGAACTTTGTGTATTACGGCCTGCGTCATGGATTACAGCCCAGGCATATACAGAAAAAAAAAAAAAGAAAGAAAGAAAATTCTTAATAATCGAAACAGTGAGATAAAAAGTAACTCGGAAGAGTTTTTTCCCCCCGAATCCTTAGCATAATAAATTACTTAATGACCCCATATTTCAACTAAATTATGCAGAAATTAAAGAAAGAAGTAAAAAGTAAGAAAGAAGTAAAAAAAAAAAAAAAAAAGAAGAGGGTGTGTGTGGGGGGGGGTGATGGGGTGAGGACTTGGCTCTCGTAAGGAAGTCCCAGAAAGCCCTGCACCTCATCAAGTGGAATGATTTGCCCGGCGAGTCAGTGACACATGAGCGCACCTCAATACAGCAGGACAAACAAGGATAATTACTCAGCAGCACACAAACACAAACCTTCTGCCATTTCCCTACTCCTCCTCCTCCTCACACTGCCCTCGCTCCCCGTGAAGTGCACACTCGGGGAGAGAGAGCTATTCAGCAAGGTTCAGAGGTGCCAAGTGGCCTGGAGAGGCAGGGTTGTGCCATACAGCTGATACAGCAGCGAGGGGATGTCTTAAATTGCAACGGAAACACTCAATAAAGGGGAGGTCAATTCATGTAGCACAGGGAAAGAGAAGCGATGGCTTGATTATCTTATCAAATCATAATCATGATTCTTAACTTGTACGATACATGTCAGATGATAGTGTTATATTAAAATTGAAAAAATAAAAATGTACAGGGGCTCCCAGAGTTTATAATTAAAAAACAAAACAAAATCGAAACAAATGAAAAAAAAAAAGAAAAAGTACTGACGATGTCTCAGAAAAAAAGTGTATCGTGATATCATTTTTCACGATATGGATATTACGTAAAGGAATAACATTGCATATAAGAATGAGTGCATTGACATAACAATGGAACAACATTATAGTAAATTACATAAATAAACATAAAACATAAATAATTTTTTGATATAGTATCATTCTTCTCTCAGTTGAACTGCATCATGTGTTTATATCCATCTATGAAAAGATGCCAGTAGCCATTAGGTCCAACACTCATAATTAATCATTAATAATCAGTTACATCTCTAGCACTTTTAAGCTGCCTTGTGAGATTTTAGTGGTACTTGCTACACCTTGTTTCTCAATATTAATTAATCAAATGTTAATCGAAGTAATTAGTCTATGTGTGGCAAAGGCTTGAGGCAAAGTTAGCTATGCCAAACCCCCCCACTGACTCCATCTAAGCCTACAAACAAATGGCTCTTTTCCTGGCTGAGTTCTACCACTCAGAGCTGGTGTCTAATCTCACAGCTTTCGGGTCCTTTATACAGCAAAGAACTGATTCTCAGTCTAATTCCAGCACCAAAATGCTGATTAATTTGAACTAATAACCCTTTTTGGTGACTTGGGGTGCCAAAAGTTCTTAGATCATCCAGGAATGGTATTCATTTTATGGGATTTACGGCAATATTTGGCTCTTAAACTGGTATAAACTTGGGTCAGTTGCTTTAAGGAAGGGGTGCGCAAACCTTTTGTAGCCAGAGACCCTTTTAACGGTCAAATAAATTCCATGGATCTTCTCAGTACAGATTTCTTTCATGAAAAGTATTTAAAATGTGTGTGCAAAAATATTTTGTAACAAAGAAATTAAGAAACGAAATAATATAGTAAAATAACAATATAATAATCAAATTATTAATGAATGAATGAATTAATTACAACAATTGCAGTAAAATGATTAATTTATATATTATTGATGACAGATTTGTAGAATTTTAATCCAAAACCTGTTTAAAATAACGATTTTACTTCAACAAAAGAAACTGTTATAATAATAATAATAATAATAATAATAGCAGTGACAGAGAAGAATATAACAATATAAAATTCAAAAAAATTAAATTAAAAGTTAAAAAAATATTAACAATATACAATCAAACATAAACTGAAATAAACATATTATAGCTGTTATAAGTGAGATCTGGAATGACAATAAATGTAACTATAAACAGAAAAAAAATATGACAAAGAAACTTGTTATTGTTGGTGGTATAAGAGGAATATAACAAACAATAATTAACTCTGGGGTGGTAAGAGTAACCCTGTGGTTCATTACTTTCCTATAACAGCATGCCCCATACATAGTGATGGAAAGCTAGTAATGTTCAGTTGCTAATCCACTTATTTTTTCAGTAAGCATAGAAGTGTCTGCTTTAAAGTAGTGAGCTAAAATACTTAAAATAGAAAGTAGGGGCTCAGTGAGGAGGTCTTGAAGCCCAGCAGGTGTACAGTGAATGGGCTGAAATGGTTTTAGGATACGGGGTGTGGTAAACTTAGCGGTGTGATTCATTTTTATTACCGCTGTTGCCCTGTGGGGGCGACATGTGGGCAAATTATTTCAGAAACAAAGTGCTCTCCTTATCAGAACTATTGCCTGTACTGGCCAAAGGGCGTCAAGGTGTGTGTGTGTGTGTGTGTGTGACAGTGAAGAGCGCACTGATGAGTGATAGCTCTCCACGACTGCCTGGACCTCCAGGACACAGAGGAGGGGGTTGGAGGAGATGGAGTGATGGAGACAAAGGTGCTTCCCGAAGTGTCTTAATGGGAATGTGCAAAAGAAAAAAAAAAAAAAAAGGGAGATATGAAAGGAAATTGATTGTAGAATGCAGCCATTTTGGAAGAGTAAGTGAATGAAGGAGGGAGAGAGTGAGAGAGAAAGAATCTGTTGCAACGACCCCTCTCAGCATTTTCACACACAGGTGCGAGGCAATTAGACCTGCCTCGAAAAACACACATCTGCCAACTGCTAATTTAAGACATGTTCTATTAAAGCCCAATACTCTCGGTGTCTCTCTCTCTCACACACACACACACACACACACACACACACACACACACACACACACACACACACAGACACTCTCTCTCTCTCTCTATCTCTGGCCCCATGCAAGATTTATGAGCACAGCCTAATTTATGACACACACTGAGTAAATCATAAATCCATCAATCTGGTTAAAGGACGACCCAAAGATCTGCTCGATTGATTGGTTCTATTCATCAAAATAATCGTTCTAATTAATTACGTTAGGCCCCGGCGCCATGGCGACTCAGCTCTAGTACTCTTCATTCTCGGAAGAGTATTATGAGGATTAACTGCTAAATGTGTATAAATGGGTTTTATATGAGTGTATTGAAATTCCAATCGGATATTATTTCATATTATCTCCGGTTAAATCCATGTATTTACTCTCACACGCAAAACTGTCACTATCAAATAAGGAATAATACGTGTGGAGTTGTGCTGTTATAGGAAAATAATCAACGACATGGTGGTGTAAAGAAGCAGAGTCACTGTTACCACCCAAAAGTTGATTATTTTCTTTAAACAGCACGTCCCAAAGTGTTTTATTCCTCTCATGGGAATGAAACGGGGGAAGGAAGGAAGGAAGAAAGAAAGAAAGAAAGAAAGAAAACAATGAACAGAGAGAAATCACAAAAGACAAAGAAAGAAAAAAACAAAGAAAGAAAAGCAAGCAAGAAAAAAGTACACAATGAAAACAGAGAAAGCACAGTAGATAGAAAGAACGCAAGTATGAAATAAATAAATAAATAAATAAATAATGAAAGAAAGTAAGAAAGCAAGCAAGAAAGTAAGACTGAAAGAAAGCTTATTGTATTCCTCTTATACCACAGCAATTTGCCAATGATTATTATTTTGCCTATTAAATAATGATATATACTTTTTATCCATATAGTGTTGCATTTAATGCTGTGAAACATCCTATAACTGTGCTATAAGTTACCTTAAAGCAGCTATGAACAATTGTTCCCTCACTTTAGTAAAAAAGAGGTAAAAAGTTATTAAGAGGAAAAAATGCAGCTTTAACAAGAGGGGAAAAAATGCAGCTTTACTCGAATTGTTTTTCGTTTAATGACATGTTTATTTAGCATTTATGGAAGGAGTCTCCAGTGTCAGCGCTTTGTGACAGTCAGGGGTAAATCCTGAACTTCAAGAAGTCTTCAGGACAGAGTTTACATTTTGCATTTCCAGTTGAGTTTCTCAATAACACAAGCTGCGTTTTGTCTTTAATGTTCCACAGCATTATGTGTAACTAGAAATGGATAAAGAGTACAATGTGTCGCTCTTTAATAAACAAAAAAATTTAATTGTTGGCAAACTTCTTTGGCGTTAAGAGGAATAAAACACTTGGGGATTAGGAAAATAATGACTAATAACTAAGTCATTATTAACTTTGGGGTGGTAAAATTAACTCCACTTAGCATTGTTGTTTATTTTCCTCACTTGATGCATCTCTCTCTCTGTCTCTCTCTCTTTCTCTCTCACTCGCGCCTTTGTGAATGTCACTGATGTAACAGTTCCTTCACTTGATGGAAGCATGTGTTCCCAAGATCCCATATACATACTACCCCATTAACATGACTGTTTACAACCCCAGAGAGGAAAAAGCATTGATTACACACCATGTAGCATCTACGCTGCTGTGGCTCAGGAAAATCAGTTACGACGTTAATCAGATTTTCATTTATGACAAAGTGTGTGTGAGCCATCAGAGTTCCCTGACAGTGAAAAACACTCCGGCTGCCCGGCCGCCAGCGAGTGCTGCCGACTGGAGTGTGAGAGCGGGATCTCAGCATCAATAATCCTCCATCAAGTCAGGAGCAAGTGCTCGGCTGCCATCCGGGATTCCTATCTATTCTACAGATGACTAAGAGTCAGCGCTACTCTGACTGAGACACGGGGAAAGAGCTGACCTCTTTTCATAATGCTGATTTAAACACACACACACACAAAATGACAAATTCAAATCCATACCCCAGTTATAATATCTAATCTGTACTAAAGTGAACTGAAATATACAGTGTATAACACATTCTAAACAGATACAAATACAGATATGAATAGGAGATACACTTTTTTAACAAAAAAAAAAAAATAAAAAATTTCCAGAACGTTTCATGGGACATCTGGTTGAGACTAGAGGTGTGCTTTGAGACATATAGTATAGTGTATTATTCTATAGTCAAGCAAGCAAAGGCAAGAAAGAAAGAAAGAAAGAAAGAAAGAAAGAAAGAAAGAAAGAAAGAAAGAAAAGAACAGAAAACTAGCAAGTGAGCAAGGAAGAAAGAAAGATTTCATGTTTAGGCCACTCCCCCAATCTGGAGCAATAAACAGATACAGATAAAATTAGATATAGGTGTAGGTAAAAAGTGCAGGTGTAGTTATAAGTGTAGATGTAGAACTTTGTCCAGGTGTAGTTATTAGTGTAGGTGTAGGTATAAGAGTAGGTATAAGTGTAGGTGTAAGTGTAGACGTAATCATGCGGGAGGGAGTGTGTGGGGCGGGGGGGAGAAGGTGTAGAACTTTGTGCAGGTGTAGTTATTAGTGTAGGTGTATGTATAAGTACAGGTGTAATTGTAAGTGTAGGTACAAGTGTAGGTGTACGTATAAGTGTAAATGTAGACATAAGCATGCGGGAGGGAGCGTGTAGGAGGGGAGAAGGTGTAGGTGTAGGTTTAAGCGTAGGTGTAGATGTAGGTATAAGTGTAAGCATAAGTGTAGGAGTAGGTATAAGTGTAGATATAAGTGGAGGTCTAAGGGTAGGTGTAGGTGTAAGTGTAGGTCTATGTGTAGGTGTAAGTGTAGGAGTAGGTATAAGTGTAGATATAAGTGGAGGTCTAAGGGTAGGTGTAGGTGTAAGTGTAGGTCTACGTGTAGGTGTAAGTGTAGGTGTAGGTTTATGTGTAGGTGTAAGTGGAGGTCTAAGGGTAGGTGTAGGTGTAAGTGGAGTTCTAAGTGTAGGTGTAAGCGTAAGTGTAGGTGTCAGTATAAGTGTAGGTGTAGGACTGTACCTGCTGCTATCAGCTCCGGGTTTGGTATATCCCTCCAGCGCTCCCTCCCACACGCTGTTGGCCATAGCGTTTCCGATAGCGGTCATCACCATGCTCAGCTCCACGGGCCAGTCATCCAGGTCCAGCGAGCGCACACGTGACAGGTGAGTGCCCAGGTGCCGATGGATCCCCGAGCACTCGATACAGATCAGAGCACCGAGGTTCAGACTCGCCCAGTCTGGATCTACACGAGAAAAAAACATGAACAAATCTGTTCACACTGCAACACGTCGTCTTCTACTACGCTCACCATGCTGAAAATACAGAAACCGATATCTGTTGTGTCAAATGGCATAAACACACACAAACACACACGTTGCAAAAAGTTATGTACTCACTGGGGGAGTCGCAATCCACACAGAAACTGTTGCCTCTCACGTTCCTGATGGACTGGATGGTCATGGCATCGCTCTGGCTCCCTAATCGTGACTTGAGTGGAGAAAGGTTAAGTTAGAGATCACAAGGAATAAGAGAGTGTGTGTGTGTGTGTGTGTGTGTGTGTGTGTGTGTGTGTGTGTGTGTGTGCGAAAGAGATAGAGAGAGAAGATGAGGCGGTCGGTAAGAAGATAAAAATGAGACCTGTCAGTCTTAATAGATTTCCCACAATGCACCATCTGTACTTACACACACACTGCAAGATTGGGAAGACGAGAGAAGAAATACACACATGGAAGAATAGGCTTTTGCATATATGACATGATCAAAATATCCTTTTCATACACTTTTATTAGCAAATAACCTGGCTAAGTCGTTTTATTAAGCTCAGAACTAGTGTTTCAGTACATTCTTTCTTTTGATGTGGGAGTCATGCTCTGAAGCATTTTCTGACTTTATTGGTCCCACATCAAACCCCTGAAGAACACTATTCAAATATGTTAGAACATTAATTACTTGACACACAATCTAATGCAAGATCTAACCATAGTTATGACACACACACACAGATATATATATATATCAGAATCAGAAAGAGCTTTTATTGCCAAGTGTGCTCACACACACAAGGAATTTGACTTGGTACTTGGTATTTGACATACATACCTATATATATAATTTTTTTTTTTTACCTTATTTTTGCTACTTTCACATGACTGTAAGCTGGCAAATATCTGACTCTCGATGGCTTGGACCCAGAGCTCTCTCTCCTCATACGTTGATGCCTCAAAATGCCACATCTGTCCAGTCAGTGACACAATGATGAACTCAAATGACTCTTCTTGCTCTGAAAACAAGAAGACACATTTATTTTTAGTTTAGCATAACAACACTGGTGAGACATTAACAGGATTTAAAGAAACCGGAAACAGAAAATCAAACAGAAAAAAAAATTTGTTTGCCCTATCGTCGGTAGATCACGAGTTTGAATTCTGTGCTCTCTGGGTGGGAGGAGTGTACTCTCCCCAACAAACCCAAACAAACCAGAATTTCACTGAATTAACCCCAGACTGGTGTTCAATTTCCAACAGGTAAGCAGCCATCACTATTTTGCCTCTGCCACTCTCCAGTCATAATAATACACGGAGAGAGACAAAACACATATTTTAGCTCTGGCATGAAGCTAAAAAGACAGCAATAGAGGGAAAACATGAGTTCCTGTCATCAATTCCAGTAGCCGTGGCACATCGGCATAATAAAAATCGACTCATTTACAAGGTAAACATATCCATTAGAGCTTTTATCTCATTATCATCCAATCGCATTACAGAGCAACCGCCTAACTAGAATCTAATGTGGGTTAATCATTCGGGTCGTGCTAATTTCCACATCACAAACATGAGGCGAGACAAAGGGGCACACGTCGGCCGACGCAACAAGAGGCGAGAGGTGAGAAATAAACCATCAGCTCAGCGATAATTTGCTTGATGATCATTTTACAGCCATGATGACTTTAACACATTCATGATGATCAGATAAGCCTTGGGAATATCTGGTGTATTTGGCTACTTGGGTCATCGGAATATTTAGAATATAGTCTTAAATCAGACCAATTCTTAAAAAAAAAAAAAAAAAAAAAAAGAAGAAAAATCTTAATTGCATAATGCTAAAATGAAAAAAAAATTTGAAGAATAGAACAGTAATAAGTTTAGCATTTCATACACTGGTTAATGTCCCAGTTAGGTAAATCATTCAATGTAAATGTTACAGAAATCCCACATTCCTTTCCCTAATTGCTTTCCTATCAGAATTTAAATCCAGTACGAGGAACCAGCGTGCCAAATAACAGATGTACGATTATACAGAACATGTCTTATTCTTCAGCACTGCTACATAGCCTCAAGCTGAAAACAATAATCCAATTAGCTCTACACCATCTTCAATTATCTGATTTCATTCATGGGACTCGACTCCAGGCTCAAGATCAATGAAAAGCCAGGAGGTGTATATCTAAATCAAGGACTAAAGGGTGAAGGAGTGCTGCCCGCCAACTAGCAATTCTTTGTTTACTTTTCAGGCTGTCTAGGGCTTAAAATTCCACTGCAATGTCTGCATCGATGCTAATTATGATTACATATCTCATAAGTGTTGATTAATTTTCTATAATATCAGCTCTGACTGCACTACTGGCTTTATTGCAAATCACAGGTTTATAATAACGTGCTCATTCTAATAAGAATGAAAAAAAAAAGAGTTTGATGAGGGAATGGCTGTAATAACAATAACAATAACTTGTTTCATGGACGTTCCACACCATTAAATCTAACAGTGCTTATCACGTTTATCATGAGAACACCTTCCTCACAGTGAAGCATGGTGGTGGGAGCATCATATCAAGAGTTACCCTGGGCCTCTTTCTCTAACTAAATGCCTTCCTTATCTTGTCACTAACTTTTGGTGGCTGGCCTTTTCTAGGTCAGGGTTGTGCCATATTCTTTGCTCCATGGAATGTTTAGGATTTTGTGGGGTTTTTTTTGTTATTTTTTTAATAAAAACAAACCCTGATTCATACTCTTCCATTGAGTTCCATTCAATTAAGTCCATTTCCACACTGTAACATTACAAATTGTGGAAGGTTGGGTGAATACTGCTGCAAAACACTATATATCTTTTAATTAGCCCTGTTTGTAGGCATGTACACTGAGTCATACAGCTGTCTTGAACACATCTATCTGGGTAGCAGCGTAAGTAAAATAAGACCACCACACTACGGGGTCTAGCCGACATCAGATTTTGCCCAGACGTTAGCCTATATACAAGCACCCACACAAACAGCATGTAGCTAATTATAAAATGAAAGCTAAATATTTCTGCGATGTAATTACATAGCTAGCTAGTTTAATTACATGCTGTTGAGCACTCTTTGTGCATTTTGAGATATTTTGTTAGTGGGTTTAAAAACTAGCATTATGTTATACATGCATTTGTTTTCTCCATGGTTTTGTTCAATTATATGTCCTCTTCTGCCGCTGTAGGGGAAGTGCTACCTCTCTTTTTCTTTCTCCCTTTGATAATGCTAATACGTACACCAACATAATTATCTGGAATTCCAGCAGGTCCTATGATTACACACCTATGAATCTGAACACAGACAATTACCTTGTTGGCTGGTCATCTGAAAAAATTGCCATTACAACAGGTAATTTCCATATGGAAATCTAAAATATCAAGCTTCAATTGCCAGTGGTTCGAAACAAGCAAATAAGTGCCAAACTAAGCTCGCTAAAGTCACATCCTAATGGCCCTGGGTCTTAAGGGAAACCTGTTTTTGAGAGGCTTGCAAAATAATGCTTTAGAGAAATACCTGAACTGTATTAATGTTTTGGCAAAGCTGGTTTTAGGGGCATGAGTTTTAGGAATTTAAATAACTAAAAATGAAATGCTTCTGTCAACATTTATATACAATTCCTGTACTTTTTCTATAAACAAGAACCTTGTATAAAAAGCAATCAAAAATGGTTTATGGATTGCTATGTTGTAGATTTGCATCAGCAACAAGTACACTAAAATTGAGATATAAAAAAGAGAAGTGGCTCTGTAATTCAATCTGGGTGCAGTGAGTGAGAGTGGTGTGATGTACCCTAATTAACACAATTAAAAGGGAGTTCAAGATAATGACTAGGGAAGTTAAAGTGTGGTACTTCCTCTCTCCTGGCTCCCTTCCAGATTCCCATGCATCAGAAATTCAATGGACAGCTTTTTGGTCTTGCTCATGTTGTAACTGCAAACGATGAAGGCCATTAGCAGCTTTAATCTAATGTAATTGGAGTCGTTAACCTTACAGAAGCTCATCAGCACTTCGCCATGTGCAAATATTGTGATGTGTTGGGACACGGTGCTCTAAGGGAGACATATGGTGGCCAATCTGCTAAAATCAAATATTATGAAATAAGAGAAGAAGTGTGTTTGGGGGGGTATAGTTGGTTGGTGAGTGAGTGTCTGAGGATTCATTCAGGTGAATCCTCTGATTCTGACTGTAGTCTGGGAGCAGATGCTTGGGTTCCAGACCCCCAGGCTTGTGGGATCTTCTCACACTGACCACAGCTGGACTAGGCAGCACATCCCAATTGCTATTCTGTCAGAGTCCAGTGCTATGATCCATCAAGTCATGTGCAAGGCAAAGCCGTGAGTTTTTTTTTTTTTTTGCAAGTGTTCGGTGCATTGCTGATAAACAGTATTCTTATACACTCCCAATCTTTGACTGGATCAAACATACTTCAAAGCAAAAAAAAAAAAAAAAAAAAGAGAGAGAGTGATGGTGGCTGATAAAAGGTGCAAGGTGCTAGTCATTTGCTGTGAATTAACAGGCAGTTGGGAGGAACCGAGTCCGCTGGTGCCATCTGTAAATGTCAGTGCTGGCGCTTGCTCATTTTACACATCATTAAAGGCAATATTCCTAACCTGTATTAGAGCAATCAGCACAGGGCCATTACCAAGACAAGCCTGGGGGGACACAGGCCAAACAGAGAGGAGGAGAGGGGACGACAATGCGCTCTCTATCTCCCTCCAACACACAACAGTCATAGAAAACAACCTCATGCCTACACACATACACAAACAATATTCGTGTAATGAGATATACGGACAATTGGATAAGCATGACTGTCTTTGCTGTGCACAGGCGCGCATATACCTAACACCAGTACTCTCGAAGTCTGACCCTGTGTTTGTCTGGGCGTGAGCACTTGTGTGTATGTGACTGTGTAGCATGGCATGCGAACAATAATCTTGTTATTTCTGCCTCCAAAGTGCGGCCCTCCACAGCAGCTCCATTAGAGAGGCAGGGGCTCGGGGGAGCACTTGGGGAAACGAGAGCGGGTTGGAGAATGACAAAACAAAAGTATTGAGATAAACACCCTCCATTAGGCCAGGCAGTTAAAGCTTCATTTGCTACCGGCCGCTTGGACTCCCAGCGAGGGAAGAGTTAACCCTTTATCCACTCAAACCAACATGGCCTTGATAAAAAAAAGTACCACTGTGGAGAAAGATAACTAATGTTGTAAAGATGCTAGGAATAAATAAAAGCCAGTAGAGCCCATTCTTGCATTATATCTTCAATATAAACTACTGTGAAGTTTCTAAAAGTACAAACAAATCTGTGCAAAATATAAAATTGTGTTCTTTGCATATTTACTTATATATATATATATATATATATATATATTTACAAGATAACACTAATTCATGTCCTTGACTTTACACCAAATAGATGAAATTTATCATTGTGATGTAATTCTGTCAAACAAGACAAAATTGACAAGCCGTGTTTTTTTTTTGTCTTATTAACTTAGCTGTTATATTATTAAATTAAATTAAATTATTAAATTAGCTGTTATAACCTACATCATATCAGGAACTAATTTGTTTTGAGGGTGTTCCACAACATTAAATGTGACAAAATGGATAAAATGTATGAGGTGTCATTCTTTACTTACATTTTTTTTGGCAAATTACTGTGGTGTAAGAGAAAGAAAACACTTTGGGACATGCTATTACAGGAAAATGATCAACGTCAGGGTGGTAGTGTAATGGCATCACACCACACAGTCATGTTTTATTCCTTACTTAATGCCAAAAGACATAAAAGTCACTCTTACAAAAACTCTGGTGATACTAAACAGTTAAATATTGAATACTAATACTAAATACTAAACAGTTAAACAGCCACAATCTTGATTAGCTCCACTTAAGAATGAGGACCAACCAGTTTGCAAACTCAAAGTCCTGGTTTGTGTGACCCGTGGTCATTTACAAAAAAAAGGCATAATAGAAAGATGACAAGATGTAACTATTAATAGTTCTTTTCTCACACACATTCCTTCCAGAGTAGGGAAAAAGAAAAAAAAAAAAAAAACTTGCTTAACCTTTTTCCAAAAGCTACCGCACATTTGATTTATGATGCTTCAAAACAACTAAAATTCAATTTCTGCATTCAGCGCTTGTGATTGCCTCATAAATGAGATAAACTGATAGCAATTTATTCAAGGATCCAACCCACCTGTCTCACTCTCTCTCACACACACACACACACAGTCTGCGGCTCCACATGAGTGCCTCCCATACTTAAACAATATGTCTGTATTCTGCATGCGCTCACCAGAACAGACACGCGCACGCTATTAGAACCTTTCAGGAAAGAAGCAAGGGGAAAAAGACAGCTCTTGACGGAAAGCAAAAGTTTTTTTTTTTTTTGTTTTTTGAAAGTGCCTTGACTGTCGCCTCACGTTCAAGCCTCATGGTTTTGACAGTATTCCACATGTAACGGGATGCACCGCGATCTTCTAAACTGTTCCCTAATACAGCAGAACAATGAGAACCCACCATGCCTGTAATCCCCCTTGGGCCCTTAATGTCAGACATCACTCACTACTAGGCCATTAAAACCCCTTTAACACCCTTCAATCACTCAGCGGACTCCCGCTGGGCCGCATCGCACCACATCGTCTCCTCTTACACCTTTACAGCTTTGCTGTAGCTAACTAGGACCGGGAACTGGATCTGATTTGGCTATAAGCAGACGCAACAATAACGACAACGAGCAAAATCATTACCGTCATGACACACTGGTGACAATTTTTTGAAGGACAGCACACATCAGCGTGATGGATTGGCCCCCTTGAGTGCGAATAGCCTGAGAGAAACGCTTTTGTTTTCTCAATGCCACCCAATTATGGGTCTTCATTTGTCACACGGGCTGTAGCGATGGCACGCAGGTGATGAGTTAGTGACATATTATCTCCGTCACTGAGAACAATGGCATGAATCAAAGCTTCAGAAAGAGGGTCAGTCATGCTTTCAAAGAGGTATATGATCAACTGGGTATACTGGGTACATCAGGGTTTGGATGGCAAGTGGTTCACATACTCTTTGAAAACAGGTTCCTCATGGGTTCTAGCTTCCTACAGGGCAAGGAAGGGGAAAAAGAAACCTTCTGTTCACCATAGAACCTTTATGGGTTCCCCCAGGGATCAAACTAGGCCAGGATGAAGTTTTATTTTATTAATAGTATATGGAAGGTTCCAATGAAAATCCCCTTAAAGAGCTAGAACTATTAGCAATCCGCAAATCCCTTGAGAACTCTTGAGCGTACAATCAGTGTGATTGTAAACGTGAGTACATGTTTTACCTTCATTCCCTGCCGATAGCCCATCTGGTTTGGTGATGCCTGTACTCTTTTTCCTTCTGTGCTTTTTGCGGTTGGCATGCGGTGAAGGAGGTGGTTCCAGTTTTGGACTGGTGGGTCCGCTTAGGCCAGCGGAGGCGCTGAGAGAATCCAACGTCCCATTGGCTAGAGAGAAAGAGGACTGAGGGTTAGCAAGGAAGAAGGCAAATTATACCAGTCTGACTGACCATATTCGGATTTCCATTCACCCATTGGACAAGAAGTCTTTCATATAACTCAATCTTTGGTTGGAGCTCCCTTTTCAGAATCTTGATAAATATTCAAATCAGAATCTTACAAATGGATATATCTTCCATTTTTATGCTTCACTTTGAGAAAAAAACAAAAAAAAAACAGAATTCAACAGCATTGCAGCATAAGGTTATTATAATTATAATTATAATTTCTTCATCACTACAAGATGAAATATCTGTGGCATAAGGTGATTTTAATATGTTAACCTGCCACTCTGTAATGGGTGGAGTGTGGTGTGTAAGTATGGTAGTGTGTCTGTATGTGTGTGGAGGGTGTCAATAGGCACAATAGGTAAAGGGTGGTCATATTTCTAAGCCTCTTGACACTTGAACATCACTTTTCCATCCCCCTAGGACACCATTATCCACAAGCCCTGGGGCAGAGGGGCCTTGGCAAAGCGAACCTCATATTGCTACACCCTCAAACACACACACATTCACACTGTGTGTCAGATACTGGCAGCCCCTCTATTGTCTTGGCATCAAAAGCTCATTGTGGTGGTACACACTCTATTCATCTCAACAGGCCTGGGGTGGATGTGTGTGCATGTGTGTGTTTGTGTGTGGACAGTGGTCTGGGAACATCTGAAAACCCGTGGTGCCAAACACTGCATATTCTAATGGCGGTGACGACCATTAGCCTGCGCGGAACATTAGACCTAATTTAGAAGATCCCTTCAGGGAATGCAGGCTTAGCACCGTCTTTAAGAGAAGAGAAGAAGATGGCACCCATGTGGGGGGTAGAAGAGCCTCAGCTACAGCCTCCACATCTGCCTTGGGCTTCACATGGTTTAGCATGGGCTGGCATAGAGCTAGGCGCGTGCTGGTTTAAAAAATTCGCATCACATATTTAGATATCTACCTAACCTAACACGGTGCATGACGTAAACATGTTATTTAATTAAAAAGGTCATAATACGAGTTCTTTCTTTTTGTTTTATGGAGTGCATGTGACGTTAGTTTATTTGCAATCATTTGCAAGCTCGGCATATTAAAAAATACAGTGTATAATCACTTATCATTTGCCTGGTCATAGCTGCTCCACCACTCCTTATGGCTGTGGACAACACTCTTTAAAAATAGGTTCCTGGTTAAAGGCTCTGGCTTCAAAACTTCTATTTGAAATATTTTCTGAATGGCTAATCTTTTATGGTACATAGAACCTGTAAGGGTTCCCCAAGGAGTAGAAGAGCCCAGTTTTTCTTAATAGTGTATGGTAGATATGAAGGTTCCAAGGAAAACCCCTTTACAGAGCTAGAACCATTAACAATCCACAGAACCCTAGTGCATAATGTCAGTGGTGTAACAATCTCATAGCCTTGTGGCCAAAATCTTGCTGGTCTGCTTCCAAGAACGGGTGATGTTAGTGGCTTGGGAGGCAGTGATATTTGAACAACAACGCCAACAATCAGCAGTTTTGGGAATACTCTTCCCCCACCCCTTTTTATTCCCAATTTAGTTTAGCCAATTTCCACCCACTAGCTAGCTCTGACCCGTCACAGGACAACTACCAACCAGGGATGTTGAAAGCTAACATGTGCTTTCTCTGAGACACAGACAACCTTATCTTTTTTTGATCTGCTGCTCATGCTGCAACCAAGGGCAGTGTAACACACTTGGAAAAAAGCACTATCTGCCCTCTTCTGCATACATGAGCTCACAGATGCCCACGACTGGCTAGTGTTGTGTGCCTGACAGGGAGAGAGATCATGCCCCTCCTACCCAGAGTGCATAGCCAATTTTCTTCTCGACTCCTTGTTGTGGAATACTCATTTTACCTGCAATTACAACCAACTGAACGGGAGCCACATTGCTAATGTTAATTCTAGCAAAACATTTGAGCAGCTACACAATTAGACAAGACAATAAAATCAACATCACCACCTCTGACTTTGGTCAAATATTTGTCTAAGATGATGACACAATGTGTGTAAACTCTAAAGGACTTGACTTTTGTACAATATGTTCTCTAAGGCAGCTCGTCAAAATCTCCACCATTTTTTATGCCTTTCATTAGAAAAATTACGTCTGATTATATAATTAAATGGTTCTTAAACCGATGGATAAAACAGGGGATGGAAAAATCGGGGACAAATTTTTCAGAACCTGTTGTTATTGCCAACTCCAAACTCTGAGTGGATAACCAGACACACATTGTCTTTTGAACCAGTCAAGTGTTGCACTGGAAGCCATTGCTAATGACAGTAGCCACTGTTCTAAGGAGGAAGTTCAATTAGAACAGCTTTATCATGAATAAATAATGAAGCGACGGAATACCGAAACGCAGTGGGATTTGAGTTGAATTACACATGATGAGAAAAACTGAAGAGTTTAACTATAATTCTCTTCATCAATGTTGGCCATTTTGTTTATCGGCCTTATAATTGATCATAACATCACAACATGTCAACGTGTTAATATAAGAAAGTGGTTATTTAACAGTGATAGCACTCGGAGTCATGCTTTTATACCCCCAAAGTTGATTGTTTTCCAATATTAGTACTGAGTGTCTTATTCCTCTTAAACCATATAATTTTTTATTTACTGTACAACTGACATTGTACTTTTTATCCATTTATAGTTACACTTAATGTGGCGCAACGTCCACGAAATACGTACGATCCTGTTTGTACTTACGTTACAGCAGCTATTTAAATGTTTTTCTGTTCTCATTCCAGATATGTATGTATGTATGCATGTATGTACCAAGAGCACCTTAAAAAAACACAACAAATTCCTTGTGTGTCTGCGCACACACTTGGCGAATAAAGCTAATTCTGATTCTGATTCTATATACAGTCGTTCCTTTACCAGCCTCTCTTTTCTCTCTCTCTCTCTCTCTCTCTCTCTCGATCGAAGTTAATAAGACTTGTCAGGTTACTGAGATAGCAGAAACGGCAAATTCTTCTGTCAAGAAAACTTTCCAGTGTTGGAAAATTTACTGACTATTAAAGCCCCAACACTGGAGACTCCTTCCAACTAAATAAATGACACTTTTCCAAACGTTCATGTGAAGTCCCTGTTAAGTCAATACAGTGGTATATTAGAAAGAGTGCACTACTATAAAAGCTGTGATTCTGACCAATCAGAATCGAGAATGCAACAGCACAGTGGTATAAAGAGAAATACGTTAGATTAAAAAAAAAATCAAACTAGATTCCTAGATAGATTCAAGAAGAATGGTTGTGCACACATTGTTGTTTTTCTTTATCCTCCCACTTATAGTCCTTTTTGCTATTACAATTATTATTACAGTGACTGAAGCCGCAAGCAAGCAGACTGTAATTACTATGGCGATAAGAACATGGCAGGAGCTGACACTTTTCGTCTCTCGACACTGCTCCCATCATTGATATTCATGACTATTAGGTGCCGTTCGCGCTCGCTCGTTCTGAATGGAGAAGCGCGGCGCACAGCTGCCACACACGTTGTTTTCGGCGTCGCGAACGTCTGTTTCAATTTCCACACTCCTCTTCCCCAACAGCCCCCCCGGGACCTATCATTAGCCATAGCAGACAGCTGGGGGCAGAGGGGCTCCTGAGAACACCGTTCACACACACTCGCATGTACACACACACGCCGTATGGCGCAGAGGGGGTGAACACCCAACCTGTTCGGTGCCAGAGGGTGTATTGTGTGTGTAGCGTGAGGTTAAAGTGGAAGCTTGCCCCTGTCTCTCACATAAGACCTGTAATTCATTCATATGGTTTGATTCACACAATCAAAGTCAGTCAACGGACGAACGACACTGAAAAGGCCTCCGAACAGTAACGGCTATTCGCTTAAAATCAGAGGAATATACGACACTTTTTAACCCTAAAAGCCTCATCAATTATCATTCAGGAAGAGTTTTGAAAATAGTGCAACTTCCATTACACGCATCATCATCTAGTGTTGCTTTAAAGCCAAAAAAAAGAAATACACACTTTTTCATGTTTTCTGGCAAACTTGAGAGGAAGCAGACTCAAAAGGGAACACTCTTTTGGGTAACACAGGATAATAAATCTTTACAGTACAGAAGAGAAAGGACAGCAACAGTAAAAATCTAGGTGAGACTCAAAGGTGAGCAAAATTTGGACACTAAACATACTACTTGTGATACCAGTTCATGTTTGCCACTAGTCTGTAAAGAGTTTTAGGAGTTAACCTGTAATGTGATAGACATATTCTAGATTTTCTTTTAAAGTAGCCTTGGAGGAAAGGGATTAAGAGGTCCGCATACCCACTCGCCACCTAGTTAACCATCAATAACCTGCAATTTGTCCCCTATTCAAATCGCAGCACTGACCTGCTTAATTACTACTCATATGTTCTGATGGAGACCGCTTCAAGATTAAGAGCCAAAGTGGCGGGCCAGCCAGCTCGGCAGGAAGTGCAGTGAGATCAGTTTGGCATTAGCGGTGCGGGCGAGGAGCTGTAATGAAGCACGGGAGGGATCTGCAGCCATTCGAGTCCGAAACTAAGCCTTTTTTTTTCTTTTTTTTTCCTCCCCCCGAGGAGGAGGCGGAGGAAAGAGGTGGCGAGCTAACCTGCAATTACAGTCCATTACCATCCCGGCGGGAGATGGAACTTAAAAAAGTGCAGTGTTCTGGTGATGAGGGTGAAAGGTGGAAACTCATTTCTTTGTCGACATAAGTGTGGATGGACTTCCTCCAGTAATTCGAGAGCACACGGGGTGCAGAGCGGTAATTTTTTTTTTTTTTTGTGAAGAAACCCCTACACCACCCCTCCTGCCTGTAATCAAAGGCAATAGCAGCAATTAATGGAAGTGAAAAAAAAAATCAAAAAGACAGGGGAAAAAAAAAAACCCTGAACACAATCACCACCTCCTTCTTATTATAGTCAATTAGAGCGCGCTAATCAAGGTGCAGGCGGCTGCTCTCGGCAAACGAAATGTCAAACTTCATTACGGCCGCGTTCGCAGCCTCTTCACCCACCGCGGGGAAGCGTCACACCCCTCCCTCCAGCCCTCTATCTGCAAATCCAGAACGCACGCTACCATCGGCAATCATTTTCAAACACGTTTGTTTAAGCACATGAGCGGAGCCATGAGCTAATAGTAGATAAGAAGATATAGGATTCATCCACAGAAACCTTACACCAATTTACTATAACAAGGATGTACACCAAAATCTATTGTGTTTGCTGCCTATTACACCATAGTGCTGCTGAATTCTTGATTCTGATTGGTTAATTTTCTATAACAGAACCTATAGTTAGACAATAATTACGGCTGCAGTTTATGTGAACTTGCACGTGCTAATATGCTATTGTTATATAGACTCGACATATACACACTTTCCTGTGAGGAAATGTGAGCAGTTTTGGAAGGAGTCTCCAGCGTCTGCACTTTGAAACCAAGTTTTGCGCCGCAGGAAAACGTCGCTGTTTCTCGGTAACGCGACAAGCTGCGTTATTTTGGTTAAATTAAATTCAAGAAAGAGGGGAAAAAGGAATGACTGTTTATCACTGCTATAACAGAAGTAATGACAGAAAGTCTCCTAGATCTTCCACAATATTGAACGTAGCTATAATTGTCAAAAAAAAAATATGACATATCGTTCATTCATAAATAAAAATTGGTCATCGCTGGCTTATTTCTGAAGCATTTAAGTCGAATAACACGTCAAAACATGCTGTTATTAGAAAATAATCAACTTCGGAGTGGTAACAGTTACTCCGCTTCATCACAAGACCCGGTCATTTTCTTCAAGCTCCACATTACCTTCTCCTCATTTCATAAATGGCATCACTCCTTAAATAAAATGGAGAAGCCTTCTCGGTTACATACATCTTACATTTTTGAGACTCCATCAATCTGAGAGCGCTCATCATCTTCCTCCATCATCTACGCGACAATTCCGTACGATGACCTTCAACCAGCCAGAGCAAGGATGAGTTAATGACTGCCGTTTGACTCAAGTGTATCTAAAATGGCTAAATATACCGTATAGCTCAATTTGAATATGAATTATGTATAGAAATAGATTCAAATTGAAGTCATGAGCAGCTAAAATGTCTTCTAATTCGATTTCTCAGCCAAATTTATTTGTTTCTCATAGACACTATGTCTCAATCACCTGAGTTATTCATCCTCCACAAAACACTCAGATGAAAATGACTCGTCCAAATGACTCACTTTGTGAAGTTATTTACCTTCTAATTATAGCTACAATGCCAAATTAGATTATAATAAGATTGCTTGAGAAAAGGAAGTGTGTAATAATCTAGAGTCATGGTTCTCAAAATGGTGTTTGGGGAACCCCAGGGGGTCTGTAAAATTTTTTTTTTTGGTTACATTGGTGGAAATCAGAATCCACCGTTGATAAAAGATTATTTTTATATCATTATTGAGTCTTTATAGTTATTATTATAGTTATAGTTCACTGGTCACTTCTCAGCTCAGTAACATAAAAATATGTTGGCTTATAAATATCCTAAATATAATGGCAAATTTTTTTTTTTTGTTTTTTTTGTTTTGTTGGTGGAAATTTCCAAAAATAAAAAAACTCCGCAGCTCTAACACTGTTGTAAACGTTTAAAAAATATGCCTGTGGATTATATTCATTAAAAATAAATCTGTTCTGAATTTATTTTAAAGATAGCAGTCCCTGGCTGCAAAAAGTCTGAGACCCCGTGATCTGTAGAATTGTAAAAACTCCCATTATTGATAGACACATATTACAACACAGTAAATGTAACTATAAATGGATAAACTGAGACATGTCGTTCTTTAATTTTAAAAAAATGTACTAGCTGTCAAACTGCTGTGATGTAAGAAGAATAAAATGCTTCGGGACGTTCTGCTGTAGCTAACATACAGTTAAGTGTAACTACAAACGGATAAAAACTGTGTATAGTGTATTTTAATAAATAAAAATGGCTAGCATTGCAATTTGCTGTAGTACAAGAGGAACACTTCGGAACATGCTGTTATAGCTAATATAGAATTAAATGTGACTTTAAATAGAAAAAAAAGGTATGAAGTTTTATTTTTTCATTAATAAAAAAAGAAAAAACTTTAATCACTGGCACATTACAATTTACATATACAGTCAGGTCTGGAAGTATGACTGAGTTTTTGTGATTTTTGCCTTTATACACCACCACAAAGGATTTGAAATAAAACAATCAAGATGTGATCGAAGTGTAGACTTTCAGCTTT
>CM075003.1:12054577-12109474 GCA_037576675.1 Pangasius sanitwongsei
GTTTTATTTGTTTAGTTATATTACTTGAATCTCCCAATATTGTTAAAATGAAGATCAAATGTCCATATGTTTAACTAGGTTAAAAAAAAACATGGGGTGTCCTAATTTTTTCACATGGCTGTATTTTATGTGAAACTATGGCACATTGCCTAATTTCTGCATTGCTGTATTTGGATAAAGTTCACTGTGGAAAGCTGCTGAAACAGATTAATGACATTAATGACCTGTCTGTAGATTCTGTCTATTGTGTTTCTGTCATTTAAAAGTCGGGCAGGTCAGTTCTTGACGGGAACGTCAATCAAACAAACTTTGTTTAATAAAGAAAAGTTTATATAACAGCCTACAGAAGTTAAAAAAAACTCAATACATAAAAACTTAAAAACAAAAAAGTAAACAAAAAACTCAAAGTATAAAAGTATAATCCCCTCAAGACAAACCTAAAACCAAAAAAAAAAAAATTAACAAACAAAAAACACACACAAAAAAATACAAAAAACAAACCCCCAAAATAAACCCCCCAAAATCAAAACAAAAAAAATTAATAAAAATAAAAAATAAACAAAAAAAGCCCCAAACACCAGCATACCAACAAAAACAACCCAAAAGACAAACATAAAAATAAAAAAAAATTACATGAATTATTTTCATGTATTCATCCATATTTATTTAAGTTTTGCTCTAGGTCTGTATTTACACGCATTGTTCACTATATCTGTAGTAAACAATCCAGAGAATCCACTTTTCTTCTCTTATGGCCCAAATAAAAAGTGTCTACATCCTGTCAGGAGACAGAGGGAGGGAGAGAGAGGGAAGGAGAGATGAGGAGAGAGGAGGAGAGAGGGAAGGAGAGGGGAGGAGAGCTGGGCTCTTACTGGTGATAAGCACAAAAGCTCAGTGTTGACAGCTTTTCCGTGTCGCCCCTGAGCTTTGTTGGCCTTATTTACCATTTTTACAGATGGGTGTGTGTGGTGAGTTTGGGGGTGGGGGGGTGGGGTGGGGTGGGGTGGGTTAGCCCAAAGTGTGTAATTTGCCCAGTGGGAGGCAATTATAGTCCCATTGGCACTTTGATCTTCCCGATTGTGCATTTGACTGGCCGAGCAATCAGGCCCATTGAAAGGTGTCCCACCATGACCACCTTCTCTCTTTCTCTCTCTCATCTCTCTTTCTCCACCGGCTCAATGCAGTCCTGCCGCGTACAATGACACTTCTTAAGAGGGATTATCTTGAAAGGATGAGTGTAATTGATATACAGTGGCAGGGAAAAGGCCTGGGGTAAGTGGTGGGAAGAACTTCTGACCTCCTTGTCAAATGTTTCAGTGGTATATGCTTTTACATCAGTGTACAAATGATTAATATCATGTGATGATGGCGACAAACATGTACTGTTACTGATCTGTACAGAACCTTTCCCCCTTTTTATTTAAAACAATCTGAAGTCATCTTTACTCATTCCACTTTGGGTTTTACTTTCATAATTACGCTATTGTTTCTATAGCAATCATTCATTCATAGTGCCACATCGAAGGATAATAATCACCTATTCAAAAAAGTGTTGTTATTTATCAAATAAAATGTGTGTGATTGTTGATATGGTGAAGTTTCAATTTTCTACTAATAAGATACCAGTTCTGGTTCTAGCTCATAATCTCAAACTGTTCTCCAAACAGTCATCCACCACAAAAGCCCAAATCTGGGGCAGCTCCATTAGTTGATGCTGGTCTGAAATCAAGACACGGTGATATCATGGGCTTGGCGGCAATGTAATTTTGTTGCCATGACAACACCACAAGCAACTCAAGTGTTATTTTGACAATTACCGTTGGAAAAAAAAGCCATCAAAATTAATATCCCGAAGGTGAATTAATGGACTGAGGAAGATATAACCACTTTCCTGGCAATTCCAACAAATTACATGGGAAATACTTTGCTAATGCTAACAGAACTTTTTCTAAGCAGCTACACACTCACAGGTAAAAGCAATAAATACGTATCTCTCATCTTGGATGTAGCTTTTGTCCGTGTATAGACACAAAGATCTGACTTTGGTAAAATACCAACGCTAGATGTACAACTGTTTAAAATTCTCCATGACCGTTATAACACTAATGGTTTTCTTCATGACATCATAGTTCGACGTTTAAACTCAAAATCCCAGCAGGTTATTAAAGGTTTACTGGTTTACTATAAAACCTGCATCTTGTCAGTGGAGAGAGAGAGAGAAAGAAAGAAAGAAAACCAGTCACTCTTAATTTTTTCCTGTTATGTAGCCAGAGGTAAATAAAAGTCAGTGTTGTGTGTGATCTGTGTGAGTTTGTCAGTGATGTGAATGTTTTTTTTTTTTTTAATCTGAGAAAGTCGTGCTAAAGAGTCCCTTTCAAGCCGCAATCAGGACATGTTGCACCTGCCAGGTGTTTCAGTGCCACATGTTTACCTCCTTCCCTGTTGATAAACTCTGTACTCATCTTGAAACAGCTGTGCTGCAGTTTCAGGAACTCCTGAATCTGACACTGCACTACCATCCTGTGGCCAACAAGAAACTCCTCACTCCTTGTAATCTGACACTGCACTACCATCCAGTGGCCACCAAGAAACTTGTGACTCCTTGTAATCTCACATTGCACTACCATCCAGTGGCCACCAAGGAACTCGTGACCCCTCGTAATATGACACTGCACTACCATCCAGTGGCCACAGAGGAACTTCTGACTCCTCATAATCTGACACTGTACTACCATCCAGTGGCCACAGAGGAACTTCTGACTCCTCATAATCTGACACTGTACTACCATCCAGTGGCCAACAAGGAACTCATGACTCCTTGTAATCTGATACTGTAATACCATCCAGAGGCCACCAAGGAACTCCTGACTCCTTGTAATCTCACACTGTACTACCATCCAGTGGCCACCAAGGAACTCCTGACTCCTCGTAATCTGACACTGCTCTACCATCCAGTGGCCAACAAGGAACTCATGACTCCTTGTAATCTGATACTGTAATACCATCCAGTGGCCACCAAGAAACTCCTGACTCCTCGTAATCTGACACTGCACTACCATCCAGAGGCCACCAAGAAACTCCTGACTCCTCGTAATCTGACACTGCACTACCATCCCGTGGCCACCAAGGAACTCCTGACTCCTCGTACTCTGACACTGTACTACCATCCAGAGGCCACCAAGGAACTCCTGACTCCTTGTAATCTGATGCTGTACTACCATCCAGTGGCCACCAAGGAACTCCTGACTCCTCATAATTTGACACCATACTACCATCTAGTGCACACCAAGGAACTCCTGAATCCATGTACTCTAACACTGCACTACCATCCAGTGACACCAAGAAACTCCTAACTCCTCATAATCTGACACTGCACTACCATCCAGTGGCCACAGAGAAACTCCTCACTCCTTGTAATCTGACACTGCACTACCATCCTATATGAAACTGATACTGAATTCGTACCTGATGTTTTTAACCTGGGTGCTTGGACCCTGCAGATTACTGCTTGCAGCTATATTCATATTTACATTAAAAACCCACACACTTTACACATTAGGTCTTCATGAACACTTCCACATAACTGCAAATGTCCAAGCTCATGATTTCTTTTTCTGCCAGCTAGACAGAAAGGCAGACAGAAAGGCAGATAGACAGAGCAACAGAAAGAAAGAAAAAAAGACAGGGAAAAGAAAGCCCTAAATAAGTGAGTCATGTGATTTGTGTGACACCATGTAGAAAAACACATCATTTTGAAGAAAGAAAGAAAGAAAGGAAGAAAGACATACTAGGATTAAAGATTGAAATAAAAACAGAGACAGAAAAAAGATAGACCAAGAAAAACAGACAGAGACAGAAAGAAAGAGACAGAAAGCAATAAAGAACAAGAAAGAAAGGAAGAAAGGCAAACAGACAAAAGAAAGCCTTAACTCTTAATCTTAGTAATGTATTATGAAGTGAGTTATGTGAATTGTGCACAGCCGAAAGATAACATTGAAGGAAAAAAGAAAGAGAAAGAAAGAAAGAAAAATGGAAAGAAGTAAAGAAACTTCTTAGTAATGTTTCATATGAAGTGAGTGGTGTGAATTTTGTGAAATGGAGAAAAAAATTCCAGATCATTTTGACTGGCTGCTTTTACATTTAACCCCACTGATGAAAGGTGTTTTCTGTTCTTCCCGTGTTGTGCGTGTTGAGTGTGTTACTCACCGGCATGCGGTACGAGGTGTGTGAAGTGAAGTGCACTCACCTGTTTGATGGGAATGGCCCTCCCACTGCCTATGCTGTCTGTTTTACACTCAGCGCTCTTTGCCTGCTCACTGGCTTTCCGCGACTGCAAAGAAACAAAACGAATCGATCAGCGCAACACAAAAACCCACCACAGCACGTGGACGTGAAAGTGGCAGGTGTAATGTGTGTGAGTGTGTATGATGTATATGTGGTGGGGTGTGTGGATGAAAGAGGGGGCAAAAAATGTTGCAAAAAAAAAAGATTTTTTTAAAAAGAAAAAGAAAAAAAGGAAAAGAGTGCACAAGCCAAACAGCGCAACAGACAGTAGCACACTGAGCGTGCAGTATAAAAATACACAAACTACACACAGACAAGACACACACAACAATCATATATACACAAAAAAACCTTTTTTCCCCCAAAAAGTTTTGGGACCTTTCAGATTATTACCATAGTCATTAACAAAACCAGATAGACATATTCATAAATAAATTCAATTAAAAAAAAAAAAAGTTAATTTACTCCACGTCTTCTCTAGCGGCATCTCCCTGCAAACAGCCCTGAAACTCTGCTAGCAACTTTCAAAAACAATCAAGGAAGTAACAAGGTTAGGGTTAGACAATAAAAAAAGCACTCTTTAAACAAATTAGAGCATCAACATGATGAAAAAAATTGACATATTTTAGAGTTGGATCCTGGAGATGTTCCTGGAAAAGGGGGTAAATGTTAAGAAGCATGTTAATTATTATATTTTACTTTTATACCAAAAAATACCAAGAATGTACAACCTCCCCAGAAAAATAAATAAATAAATAAATAAAAAGCAGAAAAATTATATCACATACACATGTTATGAGTCTTCACACACACCAGACAAACGAGATGAAAGACGCTCATTCGCCAAATGGATATTGGAAATATCAAAAGAGAAAGAAGAGTCCAAGCACACACAACACAATCATATTAATTTTTAAAATTTTATTTATCTTTTTTTTGTTTTATATATATATTTATACTTATATATATATATATATATATATATATATATATATATATATATGTATTTATGTACAGACACCATACAAATCAAGTCACAGGTTCACTTGGAAAGAATCGGCAGGCCGAACCACACGGTGCAGATCCGACGAGGACGACAGAGGCGCTGTTTTTTTTTTCTTTAATAGATATACTCATATATCTATAGAATATACTTTCTATTGAATACCATTGGTAAATAAATTTCAATACAAGATATACGGCAGTCTATAGTTTTTTTTTTCATCTGTTATTATCATGGTCATAGAAATGACTGTAACAGTTTATCCTTCCACAGCTTTCTGAGAAAACACTTAATAAATAAATAAAATGAACAAAGAATTAAATTAAATAAAAAAAACAAACTAGATTAGACACTACATTCATACAAATCAGTGCAATCCACACCATTTTATTTCTCAGTTTATAATCCCTATGCTCTGTTTTATGAAGGCCTTCATAAGATTTTTTCACACTCCAGCTTAAGAGCATGTGAACAAAGTCTGAGGAAAAGGCAAAAACAACAAAACAAAACAAAAACAAAAAAAACAACAAAAAAAAAAAACGCAATGCCTCATTGATCACAGTTGGCATTACATTTGGCTGGATTTGAGCTCGGACGCACGACTTCATGCCGAGTGAAAAAAAAAGAAAAAAAAAGAAATCCCATTATGTTTGCGTTCATTTTCCAAGATGACTTTGTCACCAGCATCCAAAAGAGGAGTGTGAAAAATTTTCCCCCTATCCACTGTCAATCATATTGCATTACCCACGTCGTCTACTTTGAAAACGAGACAAGGTGAAACCGATCCAAAAAGAAAAGAATAGAGAAAGCAGGGAAAAAAAGAAGAGGAAACGCAAAACAAACAGATAGTATCTTGGCACGTCTTTTAGAGTCCTTGCTTGCGGCAAAAAAGGCATCGTGATGTCATGAGTTCAGTCCTTGTTGGGGGTTAAAAAGCGTCCAAGGAGAAATGAGAAAGCAGTCGAATACGCGGAAAGGGGAGGGGCCTCAAGCTGAATCAGTTCAATGCGATTTAATGAGGCTCATACATTTAAAGTTTAAGAGTCTTTAACTGGCTGGCATGGGACATGTCCAAGAAAGCCATGATGCATTACCCACAGTGCACTGGGAGCAGGAGACAGGGAGAAGGACACTAAGGGTAAAGCAGCATGCTTGTGTGGGTGCTGTATATGCCTGTGTGTGTGTGTGTGTGCGCGTGTGTGTGTGTGTGTGTGTGCGCGTGTGAGCTGCTGAAGAAAATTTAGTCGTCACACCGACACAGAAGGGCCCTTCAAAGGGTTCTGCAAAAGGAGCCCTTTTTGTTGAGGGAGAGTGGGAAAGAGACTGCAAATAGTGACAGGTTGACACTCACAGGACAGATCAAGTCCCAGTCTTCCAGTACTCTTGTTTTTTTTTAAGGCCTGGAAGGGGAAAATATGAAGGATCAAAACATGAAAAATGAAATGAGAAGTGAGGACTGGCTCAAGGAGTGAAATGACAGATGGCAAAAGTTTCACAAGAAATAAATGAGTTTTTTTAAAAAAAAAGGATGAGAACCCCTTTCCCCTTTCCACCTCTGTACTTTCACATATAAATGACGTCGTACCAATGAGGAACATATTGGTGGCGGTTCCTTAAGTACCATGGAAGCACTGAGTGACTATTGGTGTCCTTTGCTGACATCTAGTGGCACAAAACTCACATCACACACACATGCACGTGCACACACACTCACAGGTGATGGAGGAATGGAACATATGTAATGCTAATAACTGTGGAAAAAAATTACCTAGAGAGTGATATAATTTAGTGTGGTCGCTTCAAAATCAATCAACTTCCCTTAGCTTCTAGGTCTATGTCTGATATGTCATTGGGAAAAAAAACCCTTTGTTTTATATGTTTATGCCAATGTTAAATTGCTAAACGTAAATGCGCACTAATACAATTTTGTTCTCCAAGGTCAAATTATGTACCGTACATGAATTACTGCACCATATTGACTTCCTATGTGCTCTAATCACTGTACCATAATTTATGTACATACCATAATGAATTATGTACCGTAAATTACGGGATCATGTTTATTAAGTACTCTAATTAATTATGTACCATAAATTAATTGCCTCAGCATATTAATTCTTTAAGTACTATAGTTATGTTCTTGTGGCAGCAGGGGTGTGGACAGAAAGAAGCGGCGGGCTGAGCCGACATGTAACCAGTGATTCTCACCTGTGTGATTGTTTTTCCACTCTGCAGTTTTCCTCAAGCAGTGAACTGTTGGGATCGATACTTTTGAGTTTCTTTCAGTTCATGGGACATGAAAAGCACTCATGCTAAATAATATGCTTGTCTCCCAAGTCCCCCTTTCCAGATACACACACACATCTTCTACGCTGGTGCCGAAACTCAGATGGAGGACCTAGCTGCTGCCACAGTACTGTAAATTAATTACCTTACATATTCTTTCCTTATGTACTGTAATTAATTATATAACATAATTTATGTATCATATTAAGTTCCATAATTAATTATGTACCAATAGAAATAATGAGATACCATAATGATAGTACTATATTAATTAAGTACTGTAATTAATTTACGATGCATAATTAATTACTGTACTTAATTAATACAGTAATTTTAACTAATTAAGGACAGTAATTATGTAACATCAATTAATTACAGTACTTTACAATTCATTAAGTGCCATAATAATTATGTACCGTAACTACCTCGTATTTGCCAATTGAAAGACATACCAAAGGTACAAATGATGTACTCGAGGGCATGTGTACCCTGAACTGTACAATTAAGTACTGTTTTTTCCAAGGGTGTGAAACAGGACCTATCCAGAGGATCTTCTAAGATTTTGAGACCACATACATATCAGCTGACAACTTTCTAAAGAAAAGAGCATAGATTTTGACAGCTCAGCTTATTTGTTTTTCAGTCACAAATACAAAAAAAGTGTATGAGATCTTAATAAGGCCACTCTTTTAAGTGCAGCTGTGAGAGAACTGTAATAAAAAAAAAGTACCAAAAAAATGGATGGATGGATGGATAGGTAGTTTGACAGAATGTGGGTCATCCCCGTTGGTGGAAACTCCCAATTGGTGATCACCATTTAATCACCAGCGATGCAGAGGTCATGATTCTTGCGTGGTATGAACATCTCTTCTCCAGTTGCGCTGGAATCTTTTGTAGCTTGAAGTCGGAGACCTTGCATCCCCCATTTTTTTTCCTTTCCACTCCCTACCTCCCTTTTTCCCTCCCCCACTCCATGTCGCTGCTCCTCAGAAGGTCATGAGTTGGAACCTGCGTTCACTCGGCCACTCGGGCACCCAGACGGGGTAGGTGGCGTGCTTCGGCTCCGCGGGCACAGGGTTTGACACTACCTATCAAGGGAGGGAGGGAGAAAACAGGACAGGGGAGCTAGCACGAGAGCCGCCAATCATCCTCCAGGGGCCTTCTGATTGGAGGACAGGTGGGAGGGGATTTGGGCCTGAATGGACTGGGGCTGGTCTTGATTGGTTAGACTGGAGGATGAACAGGGTGCTAGCAAAAGTGTGTCCCTGTCTTTTCCTCCAGCAGAAAGCCCGCTAGGCGAACGTCTGTTAAAAGTGAGAAGAGAAGGGTGGGGGGAGGGGCTTGGCGTTGATTGGTTGATTTGACGCTGTGGCAGGAGGGGGGCGGGGCAAAGTGAAAGATGTTTTCTTAAAGAGAAAATTTGCAACATGCAATGTGTCTAGGAAAATTTTCCCTTTGTGTAAAACATTAACAGTTTGTTATAGAAAGAAAAGGGCTCCGGGGAATAGAAAATAAAGGAAAACAAAGTGGTTATAAAGCAAAAATAAAATGGCCCTTTTACTCTTTTCATATCATCAGTTCTAGCCTTTTCTTAATTATTAAAACGTCTGAAGATTTCTAGCAGCTGTAATTCAGAGCAACTGGACTTGGGACATCATCTTTGGGCCTTTTTCCATTCCACAAAGTACTTTTTGCACCAGAAAATTTTTTCCATCAGACAGCCCAGTACTAGTGATTCAAGTTGTATGGTTTTGTAGCTTCTCAACATTGGCACCAACGAGACCTAATGGTACTCAGGGTTGGGGCTAGTGCGACACAATATACAGACAAACGAAGGGGAGGGGAAGGGGGGGAAAAAGTCAAAACAGTCTGGTTTGTGCAGTCAAAACCAACATTGTGTTATTGTATTTCGTTTATTTTTTTTTTAAATCATACATGCACAAAAAGCGCAAAGAAGCAGAAATACTGTTTTGTTTATTTCCTTTCCTGGGTACCTAAACTGTACGGTTTATAACATTCTCACAATGTTTGATTTGCTTTCATATTTTTTTTCAGCAATGAGTTAAAGTTACAGTAATTTTATTTTGTCCTGATACAGACTTTTTTTTTTTGTTTCAGCTGATAAAAATTGGTTAAACAAACAGCTGATCAGCAAATCTGGGCATTTCTTTCAGTTACATGTTGTCATGACGATATCGTTACTTCGACTGTTCCAGTTGTTCTTAAAGTTCCACTGGTTCCAGTTTGGCCCAGTTCTTACTTGTGGGTGTACAAGTGCCATAATTAAGATGTTAGGATGTCAGGATGGCATAGGTATGTTGTTAAAGAAAAATAATCAGTGAGAGGGTGTACACAAGCACAAGAGTTAATGTTACCACCCTGAAATTGATTATTTTCCAATAATAACATGTCCCAAAGTGTTTTATTCTACTTATACCACAACAGTTTATCAATTATTACAATTTTGACTCGTTGTACATTTTGTTTGTTTACGGTTACAATTAAAATCATGGAACGCCCACCAAACAAATAGTTCCGGGTATTACTTACATTGTAGCAGCTATAAACAGTCATTCCCTCACTACCCTCCCTTTTTTTTCTCTTTTTAAGTTAATGTGTATGTTGTTACAACAGAAAGGAACTGACCTGTAAACTAGGTGTTTTGTCTCACACTGGGGAATTATCTAATTATGTATAACTGTTAGATATTTTCATAAATTAAGGAACGTCTTCAAGATGAGACAAGTCCAGTCGCTACGATTTACTACTGCTAGTTAAGTGATACATTTTGCTATGGAAAGCTTGATCGGATGTGCTTCAAGGAGGGCTTTGGTAAGACTGAGCTCAGCGGCTCCCTCTGGTGTTTGCGAAGTATAGAGTCCTCTAAATGCAGATCTGCAAACAGCCCCTCTGCCATCGCTGTATATTTAACCCTCACGTTTTGTTTCAGGATTTGAATGAACTTGAACCCAAGGCATTATTATTTTTTTTAGTTTCCAATATAATTTATCTTCATCTCAATTCTTAACAATGTAACTGTTATTAAAGGGAATAGACATTGTGCTTGGAAAAAAAAAAGAGAATGCAAAGAAGGAATTCACAATTAACAATAGTGATTAATTTACAAAACCTGGAAATCATGAGTCAAAATGTCAATTGAGTCAAATCTCAGAAGCCAATGAATGAACACCAATTTTTTAAAATTATGAGTGCATTGTAGACATTCCAGATTTGCGGTTTACTGTGAGTGTTTTCTGGGAGTGATCTTGTGTTTATTTAATGCAGACAAATCTTTAACCTGGTCAGCATTTTCTTTTCATGTATTGTCAGGCAGATCACAACCAGAACCACCTATAGTCACTTCTAGAAAAAAAAAAAAGTGTGGCAATAGTCCATAATCATTTAATTTTTCTTCTACACTAGCAAAAAAGTAGTGAGGCATAAGTTACTTAAATATTTTTCTTTTCATTTCTTAACGTCAATTTAAAAATACAACCCCAGAAAAAAAAGTGAGTTTCTTCACTTGGTGTAAAAAATGGAAATGTATTATTTTGACCTGAAAAGAACATAAGGGCTAATAGTGATTGGTGTGGAGCGATGGAGCTGTTTGGAGGCCTGCAGTTGAGAGGGTGCTCTCACTATCTCTCTCTCTCTCTCTCTCTCTCTCTCTGTTTCTATCTGTCTCTCTCTCCCTCTCTCAGTAGTGCGAGTGTGTGGTGCTCTGCATTAGCTGCCTCATACTTACTGTGAAGATGTTGGAGCGGCGTTTGGACTGCTTGCGGATGGGCGTGGGTGTGTTTGAGGCAGCGATGGTCTCGATGCGCATCTCCCGCTGCCCCATGCTGGGGGTGGAGGGCACTGAGGAGGAGTAGTCACTGAACGGCGTGCCCCCTCCGTTAGCAGCCTGGGAGAGAGGGAGAGAGAAAGACAGAGAGAGAGAGAGAGGAGAGGAGAGAGAGAGAGAGAGAGAGAGAGAGGAAGAGGGACAGAGAGACAAACAGAAAGAGGCAGACGCAGAGAGCAGACAGAGATGGGGAGAAAGAGAGAGAAGAAGAGGAGAGACAGATGGAGAAAGAGAGAGAAATAGACATATAGAGAGAGAGAGAGAGAGAGAGAGAGTGAGACACAGAAAGACAGAGAGAGAATGGCAGAAATGAAGACACCAGGAAATAGTAAGAGGCAATAGTAAGAACATGAGCGTGACAGAGATAGAGAGACATAAATAGAGGGAAGGAGAAAAAGGATGAACAGGAAGAAGAAAGAAATCAACAGGGTGAATGAACGAAGAATGCCAGAGATTGAGAGACACAGGGAGAAAGGAGAGATTAAAATTTTTAAAAAATTGATTGCCAGTTATTTGTCCTCTGGAGAGAATAACAGCATCGAGCCTCTTTCTGTAATGTCTGAAAGTTTGAGACACGTTTAGATTGAGGATGCCTTCTTCAATCCAAACCACAGAGCATGATATGACCATTGCAAAACACTAATTTGTATTTTCGCAACCTATTTTATGTTGATTTAGAAGAATGTGTGTTATTTTTTGTGTCTTGTTACTTTTTTTGCACAATACTCTAAAAGGTACCAGTATTTTACATTGATTTAGAAGAATGTGTGAGGTTATTATCTAGAGAAATCCATCTACAGCCAAGTGTTAACCTCTTGGCAGAGACAGCCTGGTTTCAACATAAAATATCCTAGTGCTTAGCAGAATTCATAATGCCACCAGAGTAGTCATGTTTGCTCTTCCTGGCAAAAAGTTTCAACTGCTTCGGACTTCGGAAATTTTTTTTTTCCAGAGTATGCCCCTCATTAATATTCATTACTTTATGTGTGATATCTTTTTGACCTACTGTATTGTTGCCTCTGACACAAAATATGAAGCAACAGGAAACAATAGTGTTGGAGATTGAGAGCAAAAAAACTAACAAAAAAAATCTCTCAGGCATAATTTGTTTTTGTGGGGTGCCAATAATTTTGGAACACTTGTTTTTGAGAACAAAAAAAACACAAAGTTTTTTTAATGAGAATAACTTTTTCGTAGGCGCAAAGGAAAAGAGTTTGGAAAATCTAGTTGTTTAGATTTGATTTGAAACATTGTGTGTTATTTTTTTGTGTCTTGTTACTTTTTTTTTGCACAATATTCTAAAAGGTGCCAGTACTTTGGAGTTGACTGAAGATGAATTTCACCATGTAGCCAGAATAAAATTTTCTATGTACAGCCACCACAGCCAATCTTTGGAGCCTTCTATAGATTCCACACAGTTTACTTTTTTTTTAGACAAGGATCTCACTGACTTCAGCTACCAACACCATGCTTCAAACTATATTGATTTTTCCTACCACTTCAATATTATAAGATATTTTGGCCAGATTCATATAATCATATAATTCCAATTATACTACAATATACAAAATGTGGAACACTTCAAGTGGGGAGAATACGCAAGAGGCTGTACTTAATACATTAAAAGCTTTATAAGAATTTTTGTCATGAGTGTGTTCAAAATGTACTTCTTGGATCCCTGCTCGAGTTGAGGTTGGGCTCACCTGGTTGTGGTGTACGGATGGAATGGCCGCGGCAGGGACGGACGTGTGGCTAGGTGAGTTTGGCAGAGATTTGCACGGCCCGATGGCCAACTGCTGCTTCTTCCTCAGTGCCACCACCTTCTGAGCGACTGTGGACACATGGCAAATGCACATGTTATCACAGTGCAAAAAATGGCACTGGCTAGGCTCATAGAAAATGAAGCGGAAAGAACATATTTGCCTTCACTATTTTACTGGTGTAGTTGTGTTTGTTATGGTATACACTAGGTAAAATGAGAAGGTTCTAGCAAATATGAAGTAATTTTTACTGTCAGGAGTGAAGATTATGGTCATTAAAAAAAAAAAATCCTCTGAGAGATCCTGTCACGTTAGCTAGCTGGATAGAGTTACTAGTGAACATTATGAGTATTTATATAACTTAAGCTAAATGCTCTCAGATACTCTGTCAGGATAAGGCAAGTAAGGGAACTGATTAATGTTAGTAGAGAAGATTGTTGAAATATAACACACTAAATCTTATGAGATACTCTGTCAGGTTAGCACATGTTAGCTAGCTGGCTAGTGTTAGCAGTAAAGATTATGAACATTTACAAATATGACTTCAATCAATCCTCTCAGAAATTCTGTCAGGTTAGAAAATATCAGATAGCCAGCTAAAGGTAGCAGTGGTTAGCTCAGGTTAGCTAGCTGGCTAGAGTTACTAGTGAAGATTATGAATATTTATGAATGTGACTTAAAATCCTCTCAGATATTCTGTCAGGTTAGCGTATGTTAGCTAGCTGGCTAGAGTTACTAGTGAAGATTATGAATATTTATGTAACTTAAATCTTCTCAGATATTCTGTCAGGTTAGCATGTTAGTTACCTGGCTAGTGTTATTGAAGAAGATTATTCATATATATAATCACACTAAATCCTCTCAGATACTCTGTAAGGTTAGTGCATGTTAGCTAACTGACTAGTATTGTTAGCAGTAAAATTTATGAATATTAGAAATAAAGCTTAAATCCTCTCAGATACTCTGTCAGGTGAGCACACGTTAGCTAGCAGGCTAGTGTTAGCAGTGAAGATTATGAATATTTAGGAATGTAGCTGTTGTAAATTCTGTCATGTTAGCTCATGTTAGCTAGCTGGCTAGTGTTAGATTTGCAGGTCTGAGGAATACTCATACTTATAGTTCCCTGTTCTAGGTTTTTCAGGCCTTCAGGGAGTATTGCAAACAGAATTATATGTTTGCCTGTGCAATGCAGCTTTAAAATTTAGCTAAAATCCTTCTGAATTTAACATGCTTGATAAAATTTAAAAAAAAAAAAATCTTCTGAATGAAAATGTCCATAATAATATTGTGTGTTATCACTTTACTGAGGTCAAACCTGGAAGTAATTATCAGTAGTTTATTAAGAGATGTTGCATATTTCCTGATGTCTTTGTGTCACTTTTTTTTATATTTAATTCTATTCATTCATTCCTTCATCGTCAGTAAACAGTTTATCCTGGTCATGGTCGCTTTGGATCTGGAGGCTATTATTAACATTTGGAGTGTTCATTTTAAACTGAAATGATTGTTGACCCAGCGTAGGTTCTTTACTAAGCCCATGGGAGGCATACAGTAATGAGACATCGAGCCACTAGAGGGTGTACTAACCCCACACATCATCATATCCCACCCTTACACTGTGGCATATCAACACAAAGCCCCATTAAACTCCAGGAGATCCACGATGATCTTCCATCATAACATGCGGTATTTGCTATAATTAACAATTATTTATTATAACTGTTGGGACTGTCATTGATTTGAACTGCTCTCTGCAGAGACATGGACAGACTTCTTGTCTTTCTCTGCGCTTATATAATGCCTTTAAACCCCATGGTGCTTTTTTTTAAAAATTATTATTAAGCATGTTCTTCACTAGAAGCTCATTTATCATGTACCTCAAATAAGAATTTTACAATTGGGAATGGGGCAGGAGATTGGAGTAAAAACGCAGTAAAGGCACTGAGAACGAAGGAATTAGTTGCAGCATAAGCGTTCTACTGACACCAGAAGATTGCAGACGGCTAATTACTGCATATAAAGAGTGGAAAATAGAGAAATAAGTAAGCGATTAGAGGCTGCCATCGGTCTGAATGCTCTTGAGTGTACATCAAATACCTTCTTTTAATTATTTCAAGCGTAGCCTAAGGACTCGATTAAGCGCAGGGAAGAAACGCTAGCCATCACCGTCTCAGTCATTAAGAAACACAGAGAGGAAGCAGGCATGATGAGATTGGATAGCACGTCGGTAAATATAAGCAATTAAAACAAAGCGACTTTCCGTGTTGTTAATATACAACCTGGGCACATAGGTATTATTATCTCTAGAATGAGAGTGCATATCTGGGATCAGCAACTTCCTGGCTGTTAAACCATATTAGCAAGGATTTCTAAAAAAAAAAGTAAAAAAGTACAAGGATTAGTGTTCTTACTCTGAAAGCAGGTGAACAGACCATAATTCCTATGAGAAGACTATTATTATTTGTAATTTATAGCTGATGTCAAAATGGCTCCTAAGTGCTATTTAGGAGTTACAAAGAGGAGGCTAGAGATGGTAGAGACGGTGGAGACCGCAGAGATGGCGCCAGTAAAAGAAATCCAAAGTTGCCTGATCATAGCCAACCAAATCCTCATCTTTTCAGTGCTACGCAAATGCTCTAGCTGACTAGAACTACCACCACCATGCTTCACATGATTTTGCAATCTATTGATTTTTCCACACCACTTCAATAATATGGGCTATTTTGTTTAGATTCATGACATATAATCCCAATTAAGACCCAGGCTGGTCAAGGGAGATGAATACCTATGCAAGCCACTGTTCTTAACACATTCTTAACAAGTTTGATAAAAGGATTTCTGCTGTGAGCGTGTAGGAAAAGTGCATGTTTTGGAAGGATCTGAGCTTCACTGGTCCATCGCTTTGACATTTGGGTGCCTCACCATCCTGGAAGACTCTCTCCACATTGAGGCCATAAGTCGAGCAGGTCTCGTAGTAGGTGGAGCGCTTCAAGTCATTGGAGAGCTTGCGGGCTCGGGCGTCGTCGATTACACGCGGGTTGGTGGCACTGATGGCATCTTGACCGGAGAGAGAGAAAAGCATGTGAGGTCACATTCAGCATGTTTTTGGTGATCAGGTTTTGACTGTGGGATCATTGACGGTGGTGTTTTTCTTGTGTGCTGAGGACAATGGAGAGCTGGAGGTGTTTAAATTTGTATGAGAGTGGTGTTTAATAATGAAAAATGGAGAACAGGCGGGTCATGACTCACCCTGTGTGCCCACCAGCACCATGGGCACCTCTGCTGTGTTCCTGTAGCTGGACAGGCGTAGGAAGTAGTTATAGACCGTTTGGAAACTGATCTCATCTTCCAGGCTAAAGACGAACACCACAGCATCCACCCAGGCGGCAAACTGAGCACACGAGTGAGCAAATACAACATTTCTCTCAAAACCTTGTTAAGATCATGTACACATTTAATCATCATGTCCAGTTTCAACCCTCAGACACCTCCTTCACAGCAGAAGAAGTTAAGTTTTTTTTGAACCACTGGTTAGCAAGTGAAGGGGGTTAGAGGTCATTCAAAGAGGTCATTCGTTGTACTCCTTGTATGCTACCATAATAGAAGAACAGCTAATCATTCATTATCATACTAGAAAAATAGCTAGTCGTTAATGACATAATGCTGGCATACTGGAAAAACAACGATCATTTATTACCATAATGCGAGCACACTAAAAATAGCTAATTTTTCATTACCGTTAAAGATTCATTACAATAATCCTAGTATAGTAGAAAAGCTGCAAATCTTTTATTACCATAATGGTGGCATAAAGGAAGAAGAGCTAATCATTAATGCTTGCATAATTTAAACATAAGTTAATCATTCATTACTACAATGGAAAAACAGCAAATCATTTTCTACTGTAAAAGAAGAACAGCTAATAGCTCATTACCACAATGGAAGAACAGCTAATCATTCATTACTATAAAGGAGGAACAGCTAATCGTTCATTAGTATAATGGAAGAACAGCTAACCAATCATTATTATAAAGGAAGAACAGCTAATCGTTTATCGTCATAAAGAAAGGACAGGTACCATGGTATCCATTACCATAATGCTAGCTTATTTGAAGAACAGCTAATGGAAGTAACAGAAGCTGAATCACTCCCACTACTCTGCCAGGAGGCTCGCTCCCAGAACAGTTTCCATCAGCGTCTCCTCTCCCGCTGTTCCGCTGCGAGCCTCCGGTGTGTGTAATTAAGACGAGCCGTCGCAGACTGTGTATCATTTCGAAACAGAGAAACAGGGACCAGACCGATACATGCCCCAAAAGACGGTAGGAGTGCGAGCACAAATCATCCGTCATTCCTTTGTAGGGCCACTCGCCTCAATCTCAACGCTGCTGCCGAATCCAAATGAGGACCGGGTAAGCTCACTTCCCTGAAATCTCCCAGAGGTCATTTTAATTTGCTGCATTTTCACTGCACATCTTTCAATCATTCGTGTGCATTTAGTGCTGAAAGCAATTAGCGACGGACTGCAGTAGAAGGCTGATAATGGTGTTTCTTATAATGAACGCTCCATCAAGGGGCTCGTAAGTAGTTCCCTTTTTACAAAATTTACCAGCTGCTGACACATTTCACTGAGAGAAACACTGATGTTTAAAGGACAACTCCACCCTGAAACACATGCAACAAATCTACTGTATATTGAAATATTTGTGATGTCTTTCGTGATTCTACGAGATGATAAGTTCGATGTCTGCTGAAGCTGAAATGTTTTAGCAGATGAGGAGCTGACAGAGCTGGACAGACTAAAAAACTAAAGCGCCGCTGCATCACCTTCTTTAGGTAAATCCCACTGCACCACTATCAGCAGGTAGTCGAACGGCATTTTGGGTTATGTCGGAAACTGTTATCCAAAAGAAGTTTAAAGCAAAACTCCAAGAATTTCATTACAAAATAAATCTCAGACACCATTCACAATGACATGTTAATTATAAAGATTAATTATAAAAATTACGCCGTTTTATCATAGCCATACCTGAAGCTCAGGAGGTCCTCCCTCGTCTCGGATTAGCAGCAGGTAGCTCTGTCCATCCACAACAATCTCCTTTTTAAACCTTCCTCCTGTGACAGAGAAGAAAGATGCCAGTCACTAATTTGTTCAATCATTAGTGTTTTGGCCATGTTTACGTCTCGTACAGTGAATAAAGTGAACATAATGTAATCACAACCTATAAAAGCAGGGTGAGTTAGCAACTAAGTTAGCAAGTTAGTGTTGACGTTGTGATGAATTCAAAACAGGGACAGACCAATTACAAATTAATTAGCTAGTCCACTGGATAGTTAATTCTCCACTGTGCCACGTAAATTTGGCTGCCCAGAAACCTAACTGACACAGCTAAACAGCGATAACTAACATAACGTTACAACATATCATGAGCTAGTTAGCTAGATAAGTGCATTAATACAGACTAAAACAAACAGACAACTATTGTAAATATAATAATGAAGCACATCATGTTCGTCTCCGCAAGAACATTTCGACTATAAGCTGTGGCATTCCATCCTCACATCAGAAGTAAAATCTGGGTAGGATCTTTAGTTTCTCTCGATACATAGTGACATAGTGAGCTAGCAAGAAAGATTTATGACGGTTTTGTGGTTGACTTTATTTTACTCAGTTTCGTAAGTGTTTGTAACTACTCATTCCTGCTGAAAGGATCGTCTTGTCATCCATGTATGATAATTAATTCGACTAGTAAAAAAAAAAAAGTTCCGCTGTCAAACGGCAGGTATCTCGGTCGATGAGTGTATTACAACAGGTGGTGGGATTTGAAATGAGTAGCAATTGCTATAGCTACAGCATTAAGGTCCATTGAATTACTGTTAAGTGTGTTATGTTTAAACATAGCTACATATATAGCTCCCAAATGAAAACATTTATTTTGTGAAAGTTTGTTTTGTTGAATTTACTTATTGGTCAATTACAAGTACAAAAAATTAATATCTCAGACAAAAAACTGTTTGTGCCGAGAGACCAGGCTACCCATTTGTCCACCCTGATAGTACAATGGGAGGGGTTACTTTAATAAGCACTTTTTCGCATATTTGCTTGTTTGTAATTCTTAGCACATCGGGACACATGGTGTAATGAAGTCTAGAGACTTGGAAAACTTACTTATTATACCGAATGAAATATTTTCATCAACTGCTGCTATACAAAGTTTTCCAAAAGAAAGCAACCAGATGGCAAACGGCATACAAGCTCAACGTCATAATTTATTCAAGAGCGCTTTCATCACCCTTCATCTCTTTACTCTCAATTCTTCTTTAATTCTTTAATTAACAATTTGCTATTTTTCCACCACGCCTGATAGTGAAAGCTAAATAAGCAGACTATTGCTATTCTGCATGGACATGAAAATGAAAATTGGGGTGAGAGCCTTAATCAGGAACTGCTGCACGAGCATTGCAAGGTTTTAAATTACATTCATGTTGCTGTAATCATGTTCGCTCCCTCTTAGAGCTCAGGGCCAGCAACAGATCAAACTATAATGAATACAATTTGATTGTGTTTCTACATTTTTACTCTAACATGTAAAAATGGAATTTCCAGCAAGATATGAGGTCAATTTGTATAGCCTATTATACTAGATTTGTGTTATAGTTTCTAGAGATGATGCGGTCTTCTGCTGTTGTAGCCCCCACACCTCAAAGTTCAATGTGTCGAGATGCTTTTCTGCTTACCAGTTGTAAAGAGTGATTAAAATGCATTAATGCCATCACTGAAATTCTCCCACGCAGCTCAGCTTGTGTATGTATGACTTCCCAAAAAAAAAAGTCAGAAGGATCTGATGCTGAATGCTGATTTCTGAACACACAGATCTTTTGTTATAGTCGATATCTGTGTCATGTAATTGCGGTCGCATAAAGCAGCAAGCACAGAACGTCTTAATAACACCAGCAGATAATTATCATCTAGCTGAGAGGGCAAATCCTAGCATGTCAGCAAAGGCAAGCCTGATCTCATCCACTCAGCCCTGCCTAAAAAAAAAAAAAGAAAGAAAAAAAAAAGAGCACACGTTCCACAAAATTTGTGTTAATTTAGATAAATAAGCAATAATATAATAATTAATAAAAATGGATCAGCTTGCGCTCAAGAGCTAGACTGTTTTTTTTTTTTGTTTTTTTTTAAATCCACCTTTCACTCACGAAACCTGCGGACTGAGAACACAGTTTAGACCTTGACATAGCAAAACAGCCCACAATCTCTGCCTGACCCTCTGTTGCTATAGCAACACCGCAGCCGGCAAATCGTAACGCCTGTCACTGCAGCAGCAAATCCACAGGAACATCAGATTAATAGCAAAATATTACAGCCTTTCGTTATTCAACCCGTTTCTGTCACAGTTACAACAGAAATAATCAGGAGGCATGAGTCCACTGACGTTTTCTGACTTGAACAGCTTAGAAAATACAATTCTGTTATTATTAATATTATAAGCTGTTAAATCATTAAGTGACCTAAAACAGAAAATGCATGAAGCACTGGTAAACATTCCCATGAGTCAACCCTAAATCATAAATCATCTGGGCATACACACTGGCTGAAACAAGCAAAGAATATTTAGTGGCATTGCCTTAAATGAAACAAGGAAGAAAGAAAACACGTTGGGGGAATGCTTTTATAGAAAAATAATCAACGATGATGAGGTGGTGTAATGAAGCAGCGTTACTGTTAGCATCAAGTATTTTTTATTCCTCTTATACTGTGGCAATTTACCAACTTTTACATTTTATTTAGTTTTTTAAAAAATGACACGTACTTTTTAATCACACATTTTTACCGTTTATAGCTACATGTAAAACATCTGTACAACAAGTTAGCACGTACATTACTGCGGCTGTAAACAGCTACTCTCTCACCAGCCCCCCTTTCTCTTGATTCTAATTGGTCAAAAGGCATTGATTAATTTTCTATAACACCACCTCAGACAGTCGTTCGGCTGAGAAATTCATGTTAATACATTATCGTTTCTATAGCAACAAGTTACAAGAAACGTCCAATGAAACATTGCTGTTATTTAACAAAGAAAAATGAATAACAGTTGACGATGTCTATAAGGAGATGTTTATTTAACATTTAGGGAATGAGTCACCGGTGTCAGTGCTTTGCAACGGTAATCGTTCGCAAATTGTAAATAAGTAAAAATACTTCAGGATGTGCTTTTTTTTTTGGAACAGCACAACACTGAGTGATTTGTCCCTTACTTAGACCAGCTCTACATTGGTGGCGTCCTTACCTGACAGGATTCATTCTCATATTAAGGGAAACAACAATCCTGCGAAGTGTTGTTATTGTAAAATTTTTTGAAAATGCAAGCAAATGGAGTTGAGTATGATATGAACTGTGAATCACAGAAATCCTACAAACTGCTGGAAAAATGAGACAGTAAAAGTAAAACCTGGGACTTAAATAAAACACTCCCTTGACAGGCTGTCGCTGAGACAAGAAAGCCCAGCAAATCCAAGAGCTGAAGAAACAACAATGAATTTGTTCTTTGTTTGATGGGTAAAGTTAAAAAAAAAAATGTAAGCATTGTCAAAAAACAAATGAAATGGAATGGAATAATTCTGTGATGGTGTTGTTTCTGATGAAGAAATCAGGAAGACGATTCGGGTCGAGGCACGAAAAAGTCTGAAATGAATCACCGTCTGTAAACACTCCAGTGTGTGGACATCGTTTCAAAGCCCAGGTGAGCTTTAACTACACCTCTTTTGTACAGATCCACAGTCATTGTTCTCTCAGAAAAAAAAAATTGCTTATAATAATCTCACTCACACACACACACACACACACCGTGTAGAGATATGAGCAGCAGTGTTGCACAGCAGGTTGCACTGACCCCAAAAACAAATCACATACAGCAGTTCACTGTTCCAATCATGTCCACTCACCCTCCGGAGACTCCTCCTGGACATATGTTCCTGTCAGGTACCGGTGCACGAGGGCCGACTTCCCGCTGGAGAGGTTACCCACAATGCCCTGCAACACAATACAACAATGTAATGGCACTGGGGAAAAAACTGGATATTCAAATGGGAGAATAATAACAGCTCGTTTATAAAAAAAAAAAAAAAAAATTAAAACGTAGAAATAAGAACATTTAGGAGACACAGTAACGTTTAAATTTCCACTCAAATTCTCAAATTCAAATTCTCCAAAAAAAAAAAAAAAAAAAAAAATGAACTCAGTTTGGAAAAATGTGTCAAGGCCTGGAGTGCTTGTTTGTGTTTAAAAAAAAACCTGACAGAACGTCCTTATATAGACACACCCCCAATGCCCCTTCACTCCACCCTCATCTCAGACTGCTCAGAAAAAAAAAATGGCGGAAACTGGGACAATGAGAAAAAAAAAAAAAAAAAATTGCTTTGAAAAAACTAACCTGAAACACAGTAAAACCAGAATAATCACTGGAGGTGATTTTCCACGATGGATTAATTTATTGCTGGCAAAGGGAATTAGTGACATCGCTGCTGGATGTTAAACATCTGTATAAAGCTTTGAACAATTTGAATGGCCGAATCAAGTGGATACTTTTTTTTATCACTTAGACAGCCAGGTAAGAATGCTTTGGATGAACCACCTTCATAGAAATGTATGTAATGCTAGCTACTACCCGTGCGGCTAACGATGCTAAGTAGCTAACACTGGAGGTTACAGCTTAAAGACTCATGAGCCCTCATTACAAAAGATAAACAAATCAATATGAGCATAATTTCACATGTTTATAGTGTTGTCACTTGGTTTTCAAGCAGTTCAATGTCCGAGTGAACAAAAGCACAACCCAAGCTAAAATGCTAACACCGTCAGCTAGCCCACATGCGAGAGTCTGCTTTAAAAAGCAGCTTTGCATTTTTGTAAAGTGAATAGACGATAGTCACTCTGGACTAGCATATAGCCATGCTATTTCACTGCTGTTACAAACTTGTGAAATTATTGTTTTAGCTATGAAAGAGTATCACAGATGTCAACAAACAATAAGAAAAAACAATTATTGCAACATGATCCGGTGTTTCTGCTTAACTTGGCCTCCTATCACGCGTTAGCATTATATAAGCTAGTTACTGATCTACTGATGAGGTAATCTATTCTTTCTTAATGTAGTACAACAAACGTTAGGTACTTTTATCAGCTATGTCTAAAAAACAAACACACTAGACCTAATCTTGATAAATTTCGACTAATCTTGTCTAATGCTCCTTTAATCAAATAGGTTTTAATATGAACTACAGGGTGGGGGACTATGTATGGCAGCACCACGCTGGTTGTGCTTTCGTAAGTGGATATTTGTGGATGTCCACTTCTCGGTTGGTCCGCAACACTTCCAGTCTTTTTGAATTTGTTCATAAGTTTAGCAACAGTGTCGTGTGTGTGATGTGCTTGCCATGTTTCCTGCTAAAGGCCATCGCAACCCTGCAACAGCCTCCTGATCCAGCCATGAGAATGAGTTCAGTACGTACTTCTTTTGTCAAAAGTATTCTTAAAGGCTATCTGAAAAAAGTATATAATATGAACTAAGTATGAAAAATGTCGGAAGATGTTTTGATAAAAATGGTTAATTTCCCCTATGTATGAAGACTTTTGGGATACCCTGTATAAAACATATAAAGATGCCATTTGATCTATCATTTTAAAGGAGCAATAATTGATTTTTTCATACAGAACATGAAAAAAGTAATGGTTTAGGCTACAGCCTCAGCACAAGTGTATTATGTGGCTGAAAAAAAAAGAAACATTTGCAAAACAGCAAATGCACATCAATCCAGACCAGAATTGTTAGGATGGGCCTCGTGTCAGTCATTTTATAAACAGTCATTAACGTCCCTTCACTCCTTATACAATGGTCCGTAGCTTGTCACTCTAACAAGCAGAGTACTTCTGTAGCATGATAGGACGATAAAGTCACTCATGACAAATCAAATATAACTGACACTAATCGCTAAACACAATAAATCAGCACCTGCCAAAGGGTGCTAATCTAGGAGCTAAGTTAGAGACTAAGGAACAGACAGGTGAATAAAAAAAATGAGTTAGTTATTTGGAGGAAGCTTTTGGCTTTATCAGCTAATTCTGCATAACAACTGTGTACTGAGTAAAATTTAAAGCAGAATTAATTTAAGTTGCTTGTTGTATAGAGAGAACTCCACAGTTCCTTATTTTTCTGCAATGCCTAATGACAATAATACGAATCCTTATGATGGGTGAACTTGGTAACTCTAGTTGAACTTTACTCTGCTTTGGGACCGTGGGCAGGATTTTGGGCGGCCTCAAAGAGTTGAACCCACCTACTTAACCACAATCGTGGTTTACGACTTAATCATAAAAACAGATAAAGAAAAAAGTATCACACCTTAATAGCACCTTAATTTCTCCTTTTCTCCTATATGAATATAACCTGAAAACAATTCATTCATTTTTCTTTCACAAATGCAGTAAATGTGTGAATGAGGCAGTAAATGTGACCCAGAGCATGTTTAAGCCATTTTAAGAAAATTGCCAGTTACTATAATGTCAGTAATGCACACAATCCCATGAATCATTACTCATCTAGGGAAATGATTCCACATGAAGGAAACAGCATTATGTTTTAGGAAATAAGGTTTAAAATGATTTATAATTCCACACAGAGAGATTTAAAAATGTCTGTTCAGCTTTGAATTTAAAACAATAACAACAATAAAGTTTATTTTCCTTCAGTACTAGTGGAGGTTCGTTCAGTTATAGAACCATGGTTAGATACGTAACCTACCGTTATACATATGTAATAAAAACTGAATAAGATATATACTAAAAAAAAATAATAAAATGAACAGACATATGTAAATATAAAAGTAATGATGTCAACAATAATCGTTTTACATATTGTGAAAAATATTAAGAGCTGACAAATACCCGAAAATCAAAAACACGAAAAACCTTACATAAAAACTGGAAAGTTGGAAGCAAAATCAGATTTTTGTCTGTGGTGCTTGGCCTATGACTTCAAGATTTATACAGTGTCAGGAAAACAACATGGGATTCATGGGAGTGCAACGTTTTCACTCAGGCAAACGGAACAGGCAGTCTGTTGTGAAGCTCGCTGGAGAGATTCCATTTCCAATAAAATTCAGTAAAACTAAAAAAAAAAAAAAAACAAGGCTTGCAAAGCTGTACATTTTTACAATTTACAATGTACAACCAATAATCAACCGTTTAAAAACACAAATCCATTAATTGCTCTTCTTTCTCAGAAAGTAGTTTCTACACTGTCAGTATTTGTCACACTGTTGTTGTATGCTCAAAGAGGGAGGGCCTGCAAGGAAAAGAGGAGCTGCTTAGCTAAAAATAGAATGTTTTTGTTGGTATGGTTATGATCAGCAATGCCGTGTTTGATAGCCACTGGGGAGGATAAAGTTGCGAACATGCTAGGAGTCGCAGCAGGGGTAGCAATGTAACGTGCTTACAGCAGCAGTGGATTTAGCAAGGTGGTTGAGAAAGTTTAGAGATGAGAAAGGGATGAGAACCACTAAGTAAGGAATAAGGAACATGACTTGGTAAAAATAAGAGATGGTAAAAGATGGAAAGATGGAGCAGTGAGATAAATGTCTGTGAGATGACTGACTGTGAAACCACGACAACGCAACAACCCTACTTCCTGAGAAGAGCAACATATTTAGCATGAATATGATACATGTGCAAAGTCTGGTAAAAGTCCTGTATACTACAGTGAAAGACTTTCTGGATTGCTGATTTAAAAGGAGTTGAGCGATCGAAACGGTAACTAATGTGGCACAAATTGGGCACCTTGGGTTTAATTGCTCATTAATTCACTCAGGATTCATGGGTATATGATAGACAGATGCTTGTCTCTGGAGTGACACTGTCTTCTGTAACTTTTAGAGATCTAGATCTTTCCCAACCGGACCTGCACGGGAACCAGGTGAAACATTTGAACTTTGTACATTATACCTCCACCATGGCATTTTTTTCCCCCCCAAAAAGACATCAAATCCAGTCTCAGATGGTGCAGTTTTGAGAGGTATTATGGTAAATGGCTTCCTTGTTTGAACTCTCTTTCTCTCTTTCTAAAAGTCTCTCCACATTAACAGGAGATGATTTGTCTTCTCAGGAAGCTTGAAATTAGACTGTTTGCTACCAACAGATGGAAAAGTTTTCCAAAATGAAGAGACAAAGAGAAAACTTTACCTTGTACGGAGCCATATGTCTACACGTGTTGACACACTCTCACCCAAACATGGACTGATGGGCTTCGGTAGATTTTTAACATACTAAAAATCTGTTCTACGTTTACTGGAATGTCAGCGTCTTCCTTTTATTCATTATTTTCACCAGGTATGTTCTTTGATGTTAATGATAAATGCTTTTTTCCTGCAATTCTCATACACTAAGAGTGGGAGCTCAATCCTAGGAATGTGGGTTTGTTGCAACAGTATCTCTAATGGCGGCTTCTTAAAAGCCAACATGATCCCCTCGGGATTCCTTTTTGGGAATAAAGTGGAAGACGTCTTGAAAGAACAAAGACTGCGGCACTGCAAACATCCCCTCTTCCCCTTCTCTCCAGGCCGCAAGTGGGTGATTAATCCGAGTTCAAGCTTAATTACGAGGATGAGAACGCCGCTCAGGTCTTAACGAGGCTTAAGGAGCTGCGATCCTTCATAGCGATCTCGCACAAACGCAATCCTGATTGTGTGAGCAGAGCCTCGGGGCTTCAAATGCAAAAGAAGGTTGCCTCAGAGTGTGATTGATTTAAATGTTTTCTCAGCACGACTTTTTTTTTTTTTAAGCAACATTTCTGCAGGGCTGCTTCAGAAAAAAGCCTGAGAAAGGCAGCGTGTGTACAGGGTATGATTGATGTCTTGAAGGAAATTCTAGCAAATGGTTTTGCCATAACTTCCAAACATGTGTACGCCATTTTTATTTTTATTTCAGACATGAAAACAACAAGGCACAAGTCTAGCGTGAGAGCTACTTATTAATAAGCACCACCTTCATTCTTTTAACCAACCAAACCGCCCACAGTCACGCCTTCTTGTGTTCGATTGGCTCACAAAACCAAGGCACATCCTTTCCCCTTTGGTGAATTAGCTTTACTTTATTCACATTTCAGCTGTTTTAGCTTGGAGTAGCAGAAAACCGTCATTTTCAGGTTTCTCATGTATCGCATGCATTTCATAAGAAGTCAAAATTCATAAATTCTATGACTAAGCCTTAAATATTGGCACCTCTCCTGAAGGGAAACATTAACATCCCATGTCGTTCTGATAAAATTTTTTGAAAGACAAAACAGAACTACAAAATTTGAACCCTGACAGTTTTGTGTGTGAGGGGAAAAGCTTGAAGCTCTCTAATGACTGACGCAGATGAATGGCTTTCAGAAACTGTCAGCCATGTAACCTGAAAGTGCCACTCAGCGTCAGCAGCACATCTGCCATGCTGTGCCTCAGCGCCAGCCGTGTGCTAGGAGCAACAGTCAAAGCCGCGTAATTTCATCTACAACTCTTTTTGTTCATCCTACATCCTACTATCCTACAGAGAATCGGCTAATCACGCCTTCAGAGAAACGAAAAGATTCTCAAGAGCTTGACTTAATTTCTTAACATTAACACTTAACATTCATTTCTTCACATTTGTTTAGCGAAATAAATGTCAACCGGATGTGTCTGATTGATCAGAATTTCCTTTTCAGTTTATCTAAGCATTCAGCTTTATGATCTGTTTAAAAAACTTTTCACATTTAAAGCATGCTTGTGTATAAACTTACCACTTTGAGCTCTGGAACTGATCTACTCAGTGTCCACTCCTGACTGTTGACAAAGGAATCTGTAGAAGAAAAAAAAATCAGAGTTAATTAAATACACAATCATAGGCAATACAAATCTTTATTATTATGACTAGCATGTGTTCAGTCACTGCTTGAAGAAAATTTAATACATCTACATATGTACAAAATACATTTAATACATAAATAATATCACTGATGATAAAAATTAAAAGCAAAAATAAATAAGTTTTAATGTTTACATTACCAATATCAAGCACAGTATCACACTACTCAATATGGGAACAATACTATGGCAGATATAAATAAGTAAATAAGCAGACAAACAAACAAACAAACAAATAAATAAGGCATTTGACATTCATCACACTTTAAAACAAATAATATTTTTTAATAAAATACACTCACTGTTTCTAGGAAGCTTATATACATTACTAAACAAACCTCTTCAGCTGTATGTGGATATGAGATTGGACAATTAAATAAAAATCAGATTTAGATGGCTGATTTTTTTTTTCCTTACAAGGTTTCCTTCAGAGATTATTTTAGATTATGGCGCATTGAACAATTGCATTTGTAAGTCACAGGGACAATTACACTGGCTTTTGAAAAGGTATGATGGGGTTACACCAGAAAATGGAGCATGACATCAATAAGAGACTTGATCAAATCAAACAGCAAGTTTATTTAAAAGTAGGTAACTGAAAATGGCTACGCACAATCCACTAGCACTTTTGTCATATTTACTTATAAATTCCTCACGTATCTCTGCTCATCTGAGACAAAGCAGCATTTGCAATAGGATATAGATGTAATACAATGTCCAAAATAAAAGCTAAAAGCTGTAGGGTGATGAGTCCAAACATGTTGAGCTCCCACCCTCACCCTCACCCTCTCTACACAGCACTGCAGCTACTCTAAACTAAACACAAACGCCTCTGTAAACTGATCCCTCAAAAAGAGATAAAATGTTTAGAGAAAACATCACGGTTCCGGTGGAGGTTTCAGACAGTGTGTCTCCACAGAGCAGGTGAGAAAGCCACACGGCCCACACACGCACACACACACACACACACACACACACACACAAGCTTTTCTACGACAGCAGCCTACACACAGCGCTTCATGGCACTTGTGGTAATTGCCACCGGTTTGTTTTTCCTAATCTTCGCTGTAATGTTATTTCCATTATGGCTCCTCTAGTGATGTGACAAGAGGCTGAATCAGCTATGACTGACGCTCTGATTGCAGCCTACCAGCGCTACTGAGGAGAGGTGCTTCATGCTAAATGGCTAAATACACTGTTTAAAAAAAAAAAAAAAAAAAAAACTTGGGGGAAAGACAAAAAAAACATAAGTGTTTGATGTGGGTGATATGGAAATTTTGTGTTACAAAATTCAAAAATATTTTAACAAGCCAGTTAGTGATAAGCTAATATATCAAATGCCCAAGATATTGTTTTTAACATGTTAGCGCCGCTCACACCAGTCTTAGCCTAGTATCGGTCAAGAAATTGGTAACAATCCACAAATGACTTTCTACTTCATATCGTTTCAGTCCACATAAGAGTTTATAGGAGGACAAAAAAAAAAGTGTTTCATATTTAATCTGCCTTCTGTATTCACACCACACAATGCATCACAAAGGTACAGCCTAAGAGGTTTTTAGACTCTTAGCTAGCATTGCTAAGTGCTGAAAAACTGTCTCAGTAATTACAATTCTCAGAAATGAGGCTGGGCATTATCACGATATTATATTAACACCATAATAACAGTGATAATACAATTATATATATATATATATATACACACACACACACATTATATATACACACACACATACACACTAAATCTTTTCATTTTTCTTTCTTCCTTTTATTTTTGTAAGCATTAAATATAAAGTAAATCCTCTGTGTGCGCAATATTATTAAATTGTCCTTCCCCAACCGTAAGCAACCTGGGGCCGTCATATCATGAGCTATTTGCTAGGTGATTAGCACATTCCAAACACATGTGAGGAAAAACACCAAGCTCCAGGTTATCTGAGGTGAGCACCAAGTGAAGATGACTCAACACACATCACACAGCCAAACAAACCCAATGATTCTTAAAAATGAGAACACTTATTTGCCTTATTTTCAAAATATTTAGGAGGAACACCTGTCCCACTGTGCGTTCATTCACTTAGCCAATCAGCCAATCATGTGGCAGGACAGAAATCTAAAAAAAAAAAACATGCAAATATAGGTCAAGAGCTTCAGTTAATGTTCACATCAAACAGAATTTGGGTAAAAACCCTCAGTGATCTCAGTGACTGTGGCATGGTTGTTGGTGCCAGTTTAAGATTTTCAGAAACTGCTTATCTGCTGAGATTTTCATGCACAACAAGAATTGTGTTTTCCCTGTACCAAATGGTACAGGGAAAAAAGGTGGAAAAACCTTGTTGAGAAATGACCAGACTGGTTTGAGCTGACTGGAAGACCATCAAACTTAAATAACCACTCTTTACAACCATGCTTAGGAGAAAAGCATCTCAACACATTGAAATTTAAAGCAGATGGGCTTCAACAGCACAAGGCCACATCAGGTTCCACTCCTGTCAGCCAAAAACAGGAATCTGATCCTACTGCTGGTACCAAGTCACCCAAAATGGACAGATGAAGACATTTTTCCAATCTTCAACCATCCAGATTCATGCTCTTATCTGACAGGAGTTTACTGAATTATGTGCATTAGGATGAATAACTATATAATAAACCAGAACTTTAGGAGGTTTATGTTAACCATCCTTTCATTTTCTTTTAAAAGTTACAGAGTTCTTTATCTCCTGACATTCTTGCTTTTTCTAGTCATAAATATGTGGGAAAAGCTTGGCTTTGATACAAGACCAAGGAATTCCAGTCTACCTTTAGCACACCTAGATAATTTTCAATCCCGAACTGAATCTGTAGCAAAGTGCTTAATGGGAACTCAATGAGGAAAACAAATAGCATGTTAACGTGGACAAAACGTCACCGCCGTCTATCATCACCATATGTTTAACTCCACCTTGGAGCACCCTATCTTTTGTTCAGTGGTTACATCACTGCAGGTTAAACAATGAGTCCACACTGAATCACAGCCATGTAAGAATTCCACAAGCACTTTTCAAATACACACACACACAATACAACTTGGTGTTACTTTCAGAAAGTAAAACACATAGGCTGGCCCAGTCTTCACCCCGATCCAAGCAGAAGTAATGATATATTGGTTCAACTTGTATCAAGATTTCTGGGTTTGACTAAATCACAGAGAAGAACTGAACTTCAGATGACAGCCAAATCGAAATGTAGTATATGAGAAAGTAACAAGGAAAATGGAATTCACATTGCTAAATTCTATGTTCCAGTTTTTGCTTCTATTGTCTCATCCAATTGATCAAAATTATATTCAAAGTCCCAGGATAAGACTATGCACTTTTATGAGAGAGAAAAGCTTAGTAGAAGAAAGATTAGTAGAAGACAAATAGATGGACAGACCAATATAATCTCATGAGATCTAAGGGCTTCTTCAAAACAGCCAAGGATATCCAGCAAACAGATATGAAAAACACATTCAAACAAAATCTGCCAAGTTTTTGTTGGTACTTCCTATTCTAAAGTTTTGCAAGTGCAGACCACACGCTCAGCTCAACAATATGAAGGTGAAGAGGAGTGTGGCATTCTGGGTGGTTTCTGCGTTGAGCTAGATAACCATTACCCACCATTAGCTTCTGCTTTGCACTAGATAGCTTTGTGTTGGATATCCACGGCCACGACTAAAGACTCAAGTCGGACTTGTTCAATAGTAGGAAGTAGACAAGGAGGTGGTGGGCGCAGAAACTTCATCACTAGTGGAGAAGAGAAGAAAGTGGAATTTCAGGCGTGGTCTTGCTCTCAAACTTCAGTTACTTCATTACTCCATTTTGACTTAAGCATGCTTTATAAATGAACTTCAATAAAGGACGTCAAAAATTGTGCAAGAAATTGAACAATTCGTATTAGACCTTTCTAATGTGGATGCAGTATTAGTCCTGAAGTTGCTGCTCGAATAGCATGATCTCCAAGATGTCACCCTTGTTCTTGCCTCAGGTTTGTATCGAATGTCAGCCAGTGTTCTCTCTTTTTAACTCAGAACCTCTGCAGGAATGACTCAGCCAGTATTATTCACGATGCCGCAGTCAACCATGGGTCAAGGCAACTATGTATAATCGCTGCACCGTGCAAGAGTGCCATAGTTTTTCTTCTCTGAAGAGCAAGTGGCTTGCTTTGTGCTGATTTTTTTCATCCAGTAGGTGATGTAGTAATGTAGGTGATGCTTCATCAGTCAAGGGAAAGGCAGAGCACATACAGTAGTGTTCTTACTTTGGGTTGTGCCTACCACTTGATATCTTGAGATCACTTGTTCAAGCCCAGCCTTATGATACATTTTATGTCAATCATTCAAAGAGCTTTGAATACAAGAGCCAAGGTTTGGAAAAACAAATGAGTCAGAGGCTTTAATCTTCTGTTGGCTGATCATGTCTGAAGCAAAGGTGGCTCAAGTAAAAAAAAAAAAAAAAAAGACACATACCCAAATCTTTACCCAGAAATAAATTAAAACTTGTAACGAAAATAAAGGAGCCCACAAAGCAAGTATTTTCAATGAAATTAGCAGTAAAAACTGAAGGATGTGTGCAAACAAACTAAGTTAACTAAAGCTACTTTAGGATAGCTATGTCCCTTGGAATCCCCAACTAGCATGCTAATATCTCCAACTCCAATTTACCAATTAACTTGTATGCTAATAGCTAGCAGTCATGATACAAATTGTTTTTAATTGGTTTGGTAAAAAAACATGATGTAGGTGCTGAAATATTTGTAGTGATGGACTTTATTATTATTATTATTATTATAGTTTTATTGGTTGGCACCACATTTGTCAAGAATCTTATGTTTTATAAACAGACTATCTCAGCAATCTTAGAACTGGCTGGAGATGGAGCCGTTGCTGCATTTAGAGGTTACTTTACATTAGAGCCTCTCCAGGCCCTTTTCATCATCTTCTGGCTAAGATTATGCTTTTCTGTCTTCTAAGATTCTGTCTTACAAACAGCTAATCACGGGGTGACATGTAGAAAAGTACAAATCGGTAAATAATCTGCCACTGATCTTCTTGAGCTTAGATTTGTTGCTAACTGGCACTTTATCAACTGCATAAATCTGTCTAATAAAACAAAACAAAAACAAACAAACAAAAAAACACCTTATGGATTCCATAAACGTGTAAATTATGGAGCAATCAGTCTGCTTTAAAAGTCACTGAGTAGGAAACAGTGAATTTTTTTAAAATGTATTAAGTCTCAAGCAAAACACAAATTTTTGTACTTTATTACCACCCACCACTTTGGTCTCAAGTATATCAGTGAAAAATTTAATGGCCATAAAGCAAACATACATTATTAAAGACTTTCATGCAACGAAGTCCGACATTCAGTATCAACAAGCAGTAAGTAAAGATGAACCTTGAAATCTGCAAGAAATTACATAACCATGCATCTTTCAAGCAAACAAGTAGGTTGTGTACTCCAAACTATTGAGCACCTTAGCCACTTTGAGGAATTTACCAGCACTTTGTTGAATAAGAAAGGGACAAAATACTGTGGGGGTGTGCTGTTATGGGAAAATAATCATCTACGGGGTGGTATGAGGATCAGAGTTACTGTTACCAACCTTAAGTCGATTCATTTTTTTAAGAATGGCACATACACTTTATCCGCTTATAGTTACATTTAATTGAAAAATTTACAGCTGACTATTACAAAGAACTGACTGGAGACTCCTTCCATAAAGACTAAATAAATGTCACCTTACATTGCATTTATATAAACACTGAAGACAGAACTGTCAGAGCTGCTGTTATAGAAAATGATTCAACACCTTCTGACCAAACAGATTCGAGAATTCAACAGCGCTGTGTCATGAAGATGTTTAGACTCGCAGTCTTTGGTAGACTCCACCCAACAACTCAGGGGCCTCATCACATGAAAACTTGAGACCTCTGCACTTCACCAGAGACTTCTACAAATCCATTAACAGGCTTCTCTCAATCAGCAGGCAGGTCAGGACAGGCGTGTGGGGCCCAGCCTTCAAAGTGAACACACCTTAGCTTAGCACCGATTGCCTGCTTGTTACATTCTCAAGCCAGGGCAAAATCTCGGTCAGGACTGTCTCTATAGTGACGGCAGGCAAAATAAAATCACAAAGCAGGCATTTTGGCTTGAAAGTGTTACATGATAAGTACTAGCATGGAATGGGATTCAGGGTTAAGGAATTATAATGTTGCAAAAAGACAATCATTGGTGATAAATAGCAGTTCTGAGTTAAACTGGTTAAACAAGATTAAAGGATCTCAGTAATGTTTACACTTTTATGTTGAGCATAGCTGCACTGATTCAACATGCCTCTTCCAGGTGAGACGGAGAGTCGATAAAGACTGAGTGTATTTTTAGGAGGGAGAATATGTTTTTGTCTGCCACTGCGTGTGTATATTGGAATGTATTCACGGCAACGTGACTCATGTTGATAACACACACGATTCACGGCCTGCCGCCTAGAATATGCCACACACCTTCTACATGGACAACCTAGATCCTGGAATTAAAACGTTGCCATTTTTACAGGGATACAAAAACACAAAACACAAAATTTCACGTTCATAGCTCAAAAATATCCCTTCTGTGCTTGGCTGTGGTGTAGATTATACAGAAATGACTGCATAAACAATGTTTAAACATTGCCTCAAAGGTAAATAAAGCTTAAAAATTATATTAATCTTCTTGATGTAAAATGCATAAAGAAAACTTACCAACATTTCCAGAATTTTCGCACATTTTTAAATACGAGATCAGAAGACACACCTCGATTTGCATAAAAATTTTGTGATGGACCATCACTAGGGCTTTGGGAATATGGTTTTTCTAACATAAATGCTTTTTCTGTACTGAAAACCAATCAAGAGTTATAGTACTGATCTCACTCTTTTTGTCTCTTGCTGGAGATGTCAACTAAGCTTAGAAAAGAAAAAACTGATTGAAGATTAAGACTTATAAACACTTTTTTTCCAACCTGTTTCTCATTACTTATTCATTCTTCCTTTATCCATCCTTTTATCAGATAATCCTGGTGTCAATCCATTCACTATGCGCTATTCCTTAATCAGTGAAGATATGCATTTTGTTTTTATCCTCATTAAATTTGTGCATAATTTCAGTTTAAGAAAACCTTAATGCAAACTCACTTAGACAAATCTCATCTACTTATAATAGTGAATAATACATCTAACCCCTTGAGCCAAGCAATATCACTTTATTAATTTCCCCTGAATATTTCAGGCTCGTTCAATACTCTAAGGGTTTGTACTGTTCAGAGATGGGGAACCGAGGGGGTTGGATGGCTGCAGAGCTTTCACATAGACACACAGCTTACCTTGACCTTTGCTGAAATCAATGCCCTTTAGCGTCTCTATGGTAACTGGCTGTGGCTTTTTATTCCAGGCTGGGGGATCACTGCCAGGTAGTTGGCTTTCAGCACAGGCCTCAGATTTGTTGCCTTTTCTCTTAAAGCGACTAGTGATGAGCTGCCAAAAATTCGGTTCTGAAGACGGCGGTTTGAGGGGCTTGGTGAGTTTAGGTGGTGCTAAGGGGACCTCGATAACCGAGACTTTCCCTCTGGTTTGGAACTCGATTAACTGCTTGCCTCTCTGGTCGTCATTGTGTTCATAAGCAGGAGACAATGTCCTGCCAGTCAGATAAGAGAATGGCTGGTTGGACCGTGTCACATCTTCCCTCGCACTTGTCGTCCATGTTCTTTCTCGTATAGCATCTTGCTCTGGTTGATTACAATTACGCTTGAGCCTGAGGCTTAGGCTCCTTCTCAGAGAGCTAAACCTCTTCTTTGGCCTATCTGGTTTGCTGCTGGTAGGTACTGACCTGGCCGCCGCCTCCTTATCCTGTGCCTGTCGGCCAAAGAACCTCCATCGAAAGCCAGAGTGAGGCAGGCTCGCGGCATCGCTGGAAGTGCGGTTAGCCAGTTCATCTTGCGATCTACTAGCCTCCTTCAGCTCTAGAATGGTCATGCTAACAGGCCGAGGTCTTCCAGTTGTCTGTAGAGGTCGGCGTGGTAGGACCTCCTGTTGCGGATACGGGGGCAGCCGGAAAGATGGAGGCATGTCTTGCTTGAGGCCATCAATTGCTCTCCTACATCTACGCTGTTGAAGATGGTCGAAGTTTCCCGTTTTAACTGAGGAGGAATCAGTCACAAGCACACTGCTTGACTGAGAGGCAGCCAACATGCACACACTGTGAGGTCTCTGTGACCTATGTTCACGACTCACTGTCGTAATTTGTTGTTTTTGGGGCTCATCCAGGGAGCCATACATGCTCACCGTCTTCCTGCTGCTGCCAATGTGTCGCACCCCAGGGGTAGACCTTCGGAGGACCACCACAGGGTATTCTGGTGTAGCCTCTCCATTACAGTATTCCTGTTCAGGTATGCAGCCCACAACAGGAGCAGTGTTAAAGTCCTTAATCCATGGTGTTCTCTTGACTGAGGCTGAATCAAAATCTGCTATAGAGAACCTAAGCTTAGAACAGTCCTGCAGAAGTGCAGGAAACCGGTCTGTCCTCATTCCTGGCTCTTCCAACCACCTCCCACTTTTTCCCAGCCCACCGGTGCCGCTCAGGTGACACCACCTGCTGAGTCCCTACATGGCCGTCCTCCTCCTCTGCTGCAGGCTGCGTCTATGTTCCTCCCTCTTCTGCTTCTCCTGCTTTCCGTCTACTAGCTTTGCCTCTCTGGGCTTGGCCTGTTGTATTTTCACACCCTCCTCTCCGCCTCCAAAAGTCCCATTCAAAAAGGCCAAGACTGGGTACACAGCTATTCCAACTTGAAAGCACTGAATTCTCATGGAATCAACTCTGTAGCTGACTGCTCAGGACTAACATTGCAATGTTTGCACACCTCCACAAGTACAGTCTCGCAATACCACTCTCTCTCTCTTGCTCTAACACAAATCTGGCCATGGCTGCTCAGAGACTTTCACCTCTAGGCCACATTCCAAAAACAGCCATAATCCCTCACATCTGACATGCAAGAAAAGGAGACAAAAGGGGGGAAAAAGGCATTCAGACACACTTCAGCATGAAATCACCAACACGTCCAACAAACCAATAAAAGCTACTGATGTAAATAGGATGAGCAAACCCTCTCATTCTGTTTTCATTGTATTGGCCCTGGAAAAAAATCTAATTGGAAAGGTGGGGGTAAATATCTCGGACGACGAACTCGCTGCGCTAAGTCTGTTAGTAAATAGCTAAAAGCTGCATCTTCTTCTATTAGGAATCGTGGCACTGGGAGCAAAGGCACATTCCTTCATTTTCCAGCTCATGGCATGAAGACAAGGGTGAATTCTGAGCAGCTTCTTGATTACCAAGTGACAAAGGTTAAAGAAGAAATGGCTCAGAATGTCTACCTCAATTATTTCCAGAGTTACTGAACCTTTCTGAACAGTATAGATTGAAATATATAAAGATGCACTAAAGCAACGATGACAAGATCCTAGCTAACATTGAAAGGGTGCTTAGTGTTTCTAAGACCCCCGATTAACTTCACCTCCTGTCCCCACTTGCAATTGCAACATGTTCTCATCCACCTTAAAAGGTCCGGGATAAATACAATAGTGGCTTCTTTTCCCAGGATTTGTCATGACAAGACCACCTGTGTGCAGTCCAGGTGGGCTGGATGAGCAACTTTGTTTTCGGATCAAGTGTGAGAAGGATCACTGACAAGGAATCGCATGCTGTGGAATGGGAATCAAAGTTAGAAGAACAACTTTGTATGTAGAAATGACAGTGTCCTACCTAAGCAAGAATAAAAACCAAAAACTTTCTACACTTGCACTATATTATAATGGTGTATAATATACTATAATATACATATACAATATACATATTATACAAGGCTTCTAAGATACTCTTACATTTTTCAAATTTTCAGACCTTAAACATCGAATGACCCATTTTTTTTAGGGTTGCAGAAAACCTAAAAGTTTATTTCCAATTTTGTAATCGGTGACATCAAAAATAGCAATGACATCCAATCACTTACAAATCCTACCAATCTATACACCACAAAGAATTTAATCTCCAATGAAGTTGACGACAGCACCCTCAAGTGGTTTCCAAGAGTACTGTCCCTATCCATTTCCAAACCTTAAATTGGTCAGAATGGAAAGCCAAGAACAAGCAAGACAAATGATAACATGGAGCAGTCAAAGATATTGAAACACATAGTACAAAAACTAATTCTTTGCAGTGCCAACCAGAAGTCATCACAAGCTGGCAGAGGAAAAGTGAAGAAGAGACTGGTCCACAGATCCCCACAATCTGTGGCATAATCCATCTTACTCCAGGATGACAGAATGTCCACCATCTGACAGGCATGAAGCTGGGAACTGGGAACAAATCTCCAACAAAGTCAAAGAAAATCTCTTCAAACAGCTCTAGTAATCAAACAGATCGTAATAATCACCAGTCTCTTCATTACCTTTACTTCCTATATGGAGAATGGTGTGCAAACACAATGCATACCTTCAGTTCATTATCTTCCCTTCATTATCTCACTTCCTTCTTATCTGTACATTAATGCCTGTCATACCAGGTTGTTTGGAACTGCTGACAGAATTATATGGACGTTAACGTCCAGCCATGAATGTTACACTTTGGCCTTCTTGCCCACACAGTCAACATTAAGGATTGCTGTTTTTCAGAACTTAATATTACACCCGCAAATGACCACACTATTACCGAAAGACCATGGTGTTTGTCAAACATGTCCGGACATGTCAGCACTAATGTACACAAAAACCGAAGCTTAAGCACCTGCTGAATGTGAATAAAATATGCAAAAAAAAAATAATTGTTGAAGTTTTCTGTGTTGGCCAAAAACTGACTTAGACCAACTCTAACATGGCTCACATTCTAGTCATTCAGCACCAGACTACAGTCATTGTCAAGATCAAGCCTCTAGATCCAATGTTCCCTGGAGTCCAGGGACCACCAGGGGTCCATGACACATACTGTAAAATTTTTTTTTGTATCATAAGGAGAATACCCTTGGAAAGATTTGTCCTGTGCTCATACCAGGACTCGCATTCTCAATCTGCTCATGCAACACAATGCACTTAGTAGTGTTTGTCTCTATTCTTCTACATTTATTTATAATCCCACTATCTGGTGTCACTGAGAAGAGGACGGGTTCCCTTTTGAGCCCATTAAATGATGTTACATATAACAAGCCCAATAAATGATGATTACCTGCGTCTATGAATCCAGGATTGGAAGCAAACTTCGCCACTACTTCGTTGGGAATCAGACGGTGTTCCTCACTGTATGGCGTGTCCTTGGGTTGCCGTCGGCCACCAAAACAAAGCATCATGACCTCGCTATACTCCTGCAGGTGTGAGCGAACATGCTATCAATCCCACTAAGCACATCCTAACAGCTTGCGGATCTACGCCAAGCATCCAGCTGAGCAAATCCACAGGTGGCCCATTTCCCCAGAGACCAAGTGACTCAAGATGAAGACAAGCGCATCTATCAGCACAAGCGTAAGAGTGGGAGGGAAGAAGAGAACAACAATTACAGAAGTGCCACCTCCATGAAGATATTTCCTTGCAGGCGAATCCCTAATCAAGAATGGTTTACTCCCTCTATGTCCTCCCTGTACATATTACCAGATTAGAACCCCAAAAAAGAACACACCGTCTTACACTTTCATAGAAAAAAAAGACACTTTACAGATTTGCAGATTACTCAAGCAGAAACCAGCAAGAAACTGGTTCTGCATGTCTAAGCATGCTTGCAATGCTGCTGACACACCACACATGAAACTGTCACAAATGTTTTTAATGCTACAGCACAGATCAGCATATGGGCAACTTGTAAAACAGATCTTTTGTGGAGACATAGAGCAATGTTATGCCAAGGCAGAGTTACAATGCTAATACCTTAACAAAGATAAAGCAATATGTAGGGGGTTTAATAATTTATATTTCATTTCTTAATCATTTCAAACTGCCACCAGGTTAATCTCTAACAATTATCAGACACATATCTGGTGTAACTCATTTATTATTCCATTCTCTGTGTATAGAAATGCGTTCAGCACTGCAAATATAATCGCATTTAGCATAACCTTCCAAGTTTAGGTTCCGAGTTAATTACTACTGCCTTGTTGGAATGGCTGGAAATAAGTATGATTACGATTCCACCGCCTCATTGCCTTTTCGTTTAAACACCGGACACAGCCTGAGCCACCTGTCACCATATGAACCCAAAACAATGACGCCACATTCTAGCCTCTGGAGAAATAAAACGCCCAAACACTCCTTTTTCCACCTGTTTTAATTACAAAGGCTGACATAAAGGCATCCCCACCCCCCAAAACATTCTTCCTCAGCTCTCCTCGGGGAGCGTGTTTCAGGAACTGGCGGTGCAATTGGCCCAGCAAATCTAATTAAAATCATTTCATAGAGAAACTCATTAAGGTCAGATATTTAAAACCACTTTTCCTTACAGCTTCTCCTTTTAAAAAAAAAAAAAGGGTGGATGAAGGTCGGAGGCAATGTCATTCATTCTCCTCTTTTATGAAGAGGCTGGTGTGTGCCATAATATTTCATTAGAATGGGAAAGACAAGCTGTGATAATGGATTACAAAGTCATAATCCTCTAGGTGATGAACGTTCCATTCTTTTAGACACGTTTTTGAACACACAGGGTGCCATATGTGCAATACCACCAGGGGGCAGTCACATGACTCCCTGATGTCAGAGACTGACCATCAAAATCTCTCGATGTCTAGAGCTTTGTAATAACCTCCAGTGATGGCTCTTGTGTACATTGCTTTGGGTAAAAGCATTTGACTAATGAACAAAGAATATATTTTATTATAAGCATGCCATGGCGCAGGTATCTTTGTTCCTCTACTGGTATGTAACTGATCTCCAACAGCTTTCAAAGAGCAACAAAATGTGTCTTATATTTTGGTTTTAGATCTGGAACACAATCCCAATCTATTGCTGGAAAAAAAAAAAAAAGGTAAAAAAAAATTCTTTAGCATTTAACTACATCATTTTTTTCCTCACTTCATCTATATATAGTGTGTAAAAAATAGAATAAGAAATTTTAAATTATTATTTTCTGCTATCCGTCATTGCTTTTATTATTTGCCCATTTTACTATATCTCATATTTGCCTTTTATTTGCGATTTAAATATGAACGAATTTGTAGGTATTTTTGGCAGATTTACATTCATGGCATTTTTGGCAGACGCTCTTATCCAGAGCGACTTAAAATTATCTCATTTATACAACTGAGCAGTTGAGGGTTAAGGGCCTTGCTCAAGGGCCCAGCAGTGGCAGCTTGGTGGTGCTGGGATTTGAACTCTCAACTTTCCGATCAGGAGTCCAAGTAGGTGCTACTTAAATAAAGATCACACACACGGCTATTTCATTACTGCCATGAGCCCTGTTTATTTATCCCTTATCTGCAACGTGGAGTATTCAGTCCTGCAAATTCAAACCATATATATGTTTACCCACTCTACAATGTTCAATTTCTCAATTTCGCAAATTCAATTGCGTACATACATTTAACGTCACCCCTGTCTGTCACTGAGTGAAGGAACGCGTTCATGTTGGCTGCCTTGGACATATGCCAATAATAGTTATAGGGAATAATCACAATCATAATCACACACTAATATCCAAATGTCACCATGACATGGAAATATAATATGAGAGAGAGAGAGAGAGAGAGAGAGAGGTGCAAATAAACTGTCACTAAATAAGCACAGACTGAGAAAAGTAATTAACTCACTATTAGCATTAATTCATTCTTAAGTCTCGTTTAATTCACTTCCTGTGGAAGGCTTTCTGACGCATTCGCATGATGTTATCCGTGTGGACGTGCATCACGGAGCAAACGAAAAACATGGCACAACACATATATAGTGTTTATCATCACTTCTATTTAAAGGGGATGCTTTTTTTTTTAATTATGCCACAGGGCTAATGAATTCTCAAATCTGATTGGTGTTGATTTCTGTACCAGCATAAGAACCTCTGCATTACTTTTCTTGACGTTGTAGCTGTATTTTTACACATATGCTTTTGTAATTTTACGTCATTTTTTAATTGCAGATACCTGTAAAAATAACTCTATTCCACTTTATTGTTATAAGGCTATAATAGTTTTTTGTAGACTTGAGTATGAGTAGAAGAAAAAAAAGCTTGTCTTGGTTTGTGATCATTTTTGTCCAGTCGTATGTTTATGTTACTTCACACTGCTTTGCCCAAACTTGATCAAAATACAGACAATGATTTGCATTTTAATCACCAGGAATGTAATAAAACAAATAAAACTTTTGTTAAAAAAAAAAAATCAGTTGAGCATAATGCAAATTACAGTTGATTTTATCACAGTAGGCCGGCATTTTCATAGCCTTGCAATGGTTTACAATCAACTTTCTTGCCTGCTAATGTGGCAGAGGCGCTGACATATCAAAACAGAGTCTAATGCGGCATCAACAGTTCTTAAATCTACACAAAACTTTAAAAGTACCATCATGTTTGCGTACCACTACTAAAATATACACAACATGTCAGATTTTAACATGAAATCAGATATGTCTGGGTTCAGTTTCACAATCGTTTATGGCAATTCATTATCTTCAGTAAGCGCTTTATCCTGGTTAAGGTCGCCAGGATTTATTTACGTCATATATTTCTGTCCTATTTTTCCCGTAGCCTATGCTGGGAACTCTGGCCATGAGGTGGAGACACACCCTGAATGGGACACCAGGCCATTGCACTTTATTTGAATTTTGCCTAGCAAGTTAGCTGATAACCTTCAGAGAAACTCTTCCTACTATTATGTAACGCAATATCAACACGCACTCTGCCATGATATGGATAGTCCCGAGCTCTGATTTGTTTCTGAGCACCACGTGAAGAAGTGCTATACGCCACCTAGTTGTACATCATCATGACGTACGACCTGGACTCTCCTATTATTACACATGTAATCGTGATACTAGAAGGAGTCGCCGATCACTTCCTTTTTCCAGTTACGCGTTGGTGTGCGCCATATGGGTTCCACGTTTAGGCCTGAAATACGCCAGGCCAGATTTAGGACCACTACTGTCAGACTGCTGGTTGAACCAATTGATGACTGTGTGTCAAAGTGACTAAAGTGACACAGTCTGTGCTTTCGGAACATGAGTCAGCAAGGGCACGCACGCACACACACACACGCACACTTCCTCCCATGAGTCAATGTAGATCACGTCACAACTGCAGTCTTTAACCCGTCATTCATTCTTTGCCTTGAATATTGCATATGTCAATAATCAGTTATACGATACATCGCAATGTCCAACGCTTGTTACTGTGGCAGGGGAGGCCAAATCAGCACCACAATCAGGATTTAGTTCAAAGTAGGTTCAGTAGACTGTTGATATTATGATCACCAGTGCTTTTTTTTCTCCACTCATCCAACAACCAGAGAAAGAAAAAACTCTACTCTCTATTCATGTTTGCAAAGAAGTCAATGTTTTAAACGTAACACACTCCAGTTGGTTCACATAGTTCTCAGTACACTACTGCTGCATTATGCACGCAAACCAAGATAGGAACTATTTTTATGAGGCATGTTAATTAGCTAGACTGGATGAACAGATCTTCCCAGAGGGATAAAACTGAACAAAATATAGTACAGTGCATCACAAAAACCGTTATATAACACTAATAATGGCAAAACACAATCACCTTGCATTTAAACACCTCGTATAGTAAAAAATGATGACGCTAGTCAGACTCAGATAACATCTTTACATTTGATGAAAGTGCACCAGATCTCATTGGCAAAATTTTCTGCCTTTTGCTACATCGCCCCTCTCGTGGTTTAAGCACTCACATTTTCCATAGTCTGTATTATTGCACTTAATTAGCCCATCTTTTCACCTTCGTTAAATGGACTGCTGGATATAACATGTAACTGAGAAGCACATTAGAGCTTTCATTTACCCAGTGGGCTACCTAATAAATTTACAAGTTCCTATACTCCCTGGTACTGCAACACACTACTACCGTGTGCCATTTGTTCCCGAGTTCCCTACCACCCTAGACATGATGCTTTTTATAGATCAGCAACAAACAAATATGTGGAAACAATTACAAACTAACAAAAATACAGAAGCGTGCAGCGCTAAATTGATGTACAACTCTGCTAATAGCATGTTGAACAAAAAATAAAGATGAGTCAGACTGTTTTGTCAATGGCACAAGCGTCATATGATACCTATAAGATATCCGAACAGTTTTGTTAGTATTGTTACTACTGTTGGTTTGTATGTATACCCTTAATTATTTAACTATCTTGTTGGGGTTAAAATGTGTTATCTACATTTTCAGCTGACTAATTAGGTTTCCAGGCAACCAGAACATCAGACTGGGCAGCACATTGGAGCTTTCACTTGCTGGTGGCCTAGCTAACAGATTTATCATTTCTCCACCCCTGCTTGGACAATTCGAAATACCAAAAAGTAGGTAGTGGAGATATTCATCAGAATATATATATGGACAAAAGTTTGTGGACATTTGATCATCACACCCATGTGTGTTTTTTTAAACATCCCATTCAAGATTTAGTCCCCCTTTGCTGTTATGCTGTTGTAATAAGCTCCAATCTTCTGGGAAGGCTTTCCACTAGATTATGGAGCGTGGCTGTGGGGATTTGTCCATTCAACCACAAGAGCATTAGTGAGGTCGAACATTGATGTCAAGGCGCGGAGGTCTGGGGTGCAGTCGGAGTTCCAGTTGATCCCAAAGGTGTTCAGTGGGGTTGGGGTCAGGGATCTGTGCAGAACACTTGAGTTCTTCCACTCCAAACTTGGCAAGCCATGTCTTCATGGACCTCGCTTGGTGTACAGTGGCATTATCATGCTGGAACAGGTTTAGGCCCCTTAGTTGGGAAGCAGTGAAGGGAAATTGTAATGCTACAGCATACAAAGACATTCTATTCAATTATGTGTTACTTCCAACTTTCCAACAGTTTGGTGAAGAACCATACATGGGTGTGATGGTCAGGTGTCCACATACTTTTGGCCATATAGTATACATCAGGGACAGAGTTTTTCACATTCAGAGGACATTATTCTAGTGAGGCACTATAATTTTAGAACAGAATATCGCTATAATATTGTAAATATTGTAAACATTAAATAACATGGAAAATTAATTATTTTTCAAGATTATTGGTCATGAAGTGGATGCAATTAAAGATAAAGCGTAAACACACACAACACACTCACACCTTCAGACTTAGGTGAACGTTTTGCTTAATGCTGCGAGGATTCCTCACTGCTGGGATCACCATGACAACATGCATCAAAATGGCCGACTTGTTTCCAAGGGACCAGAGAGTGAGTGTGCAGGAATTGCGAGGACATCCATAAAATATGAAACCATCTATCTATTATATTAAAAAGATATTCAATGTCAGTGTCAGTATTTCATGTCAATATTTCTGTGCACATTACTTTTTTTTTTTAAACGCAACCGGGTTAAACAGGAGCTCTGTTCTGACAATAACAGATATAGATCACACATTTTGTGGAGAAACATCACTGAAAAGCTGACATGGTGGCACTGTCAACAATAACAGGTCATGTGACGCTTGATTTCGCCTGTGAAGCGGTCAGTCGCTCAATTATTGCAACACGCTCATTCACTCATTTTCCTGGGGATGTCTGGGGCTGAAACACTCAACACCATGGCCAGTGCAGTTATGAATATGTGTACATGTGTGTGTGAGTGGCAAACCACACCATGCACAAAGTGCATAAGGATGGGGCTTCGAGTCATTGGTAATTATGCTTGCTGTAGTGGTGTCGGGCGTAGGAGGCTCTTTGAAATTCAGCAGCACAACTCTTGTACTGCGGAGAAAATGATAGGTTTGAGGATGTCTGTGGGAGGCTGTTAGAGGAGGAGAGGGTGAGAGATAAAAAAAAAATTCCAGACGCTTCTCTCTCTCTCTCTCTCTCTGTCCTTCTTTTGTAACGTGTACGATATGTAGTAAATCTTAAACACATCCTTTACATATGTGTCAAGGTGACTGTAATGGAATGGAAGTAAAGAACAGAACAGGTTTAATTCCATGACTCAGGAAAGATCATGAGCCATAACAGGCTATGAGATGCGCACTGCTGGGGCAGGAACAGAGGTTTATGCTGTACAGGGTTAAAATACAAAAAATAGCTTTGGAGGCTAGTAGCTTACCACGTTCAGGAAGAATAAACATGGAAAAGAGAGAGAGAGAGATAGATAGAGAAGCTGGGAGCTCAGCCAGAGGATGGGGGAGGAAAGAGAGGAGAAGAGCTCAAGCATGTGAGCGTGGGTTCACAGATCCATTCCTCCACACTCTGTGGGCCCGGTGCTCCAAAAAACCTCCACAAAGAGGCAGAGAGATAAGTCACACACCGAACACTGCAATATGGCATATGTCCTTAAAAAGACAGGTACATTATGAGGCACCTGTTATCACCTGTACTCTCAATTACAAAAGTGTTAGAATGTTGAGTAATCCGTAAGTCCTGACTCATTTTCTTAAGGTTAAGGGTTACAACTTTGTGCAAAATGTTTGGCAAAAGGTGACTATTTTCCCTTCAGTGTCCAAAATCTGTAGCTAAGACAAATTTTTCTTCAATAATCCTTGGTGAAACGCGACTAATTTGCCTGCAGTAACCAAAATCACTGGTGAAAAGCATCAAACTGACCTTCAGTAAACAAAATCCTTGGCAAAAAGTGACTAAATCATGATGTCTAGTCTCGCAGGTTTCCCACCTGACTCATTTTTCACCTGAATCATTTTCTTAAGGTTAAGGGTTACAACTTTGTGCAAAATGTTTGGCGAAATGCAACTAATTTATCTTCAGTACTTCAGTAACCAAAATCTTTGTTGAAAAGATAAATTTTCCTTCAGTAACCAAAAATCTTGGCAAAAGGTGACTAATTTACCTTCCCTAACCAAAATTCTTTGTGTTAAGTAACAAATTGACCTTCAATATCCAAAGTCCTTGGTGAAAAGTGAACAATTTGCGTCAAGTAACCAAAATCCTTGGCATAAAGGGACAGGTTTACCTTCACCAACTTAATTCTTGGACAAAAAGCAACCATTTACCTTCAGTAATCAAATTCTTTGGCAAAAAGTGTCTAATTTACCTTCAGTAACCAAAATCTTTGCTGAAAAGTGACTAACATACCTTCAGTAACCAAAACTATCTTCTGTTAGCAAAATTTATTGTGAAAAGTGACAAATGTACTTTCAGTAACCAAAGTCCTTAGTGATTAGCAACAAATTCACAAATTAACAAATTTAGCTCTTGGCAAAAACCATCAAGTTTACCTATAGCAGCCAAATTCTTTGGCAAAAAGTGACTACTTTAAAGCTGCATTATGTTTATCAGAGTATTGTATTTGCACTTTTGTCTTACGTATGGAACTGGAGTACTCTGCCAAACATGGCTAACCTTGGATCAAAAAGGTTATGCTAGCTGGCCTAACTAGCATACTACTCACTGTACACCATGTTAACAACCTTCGCTTCTAATCTTCCATTACTGTGTTCTTAGTAGCACCCCAAATACAGCTCCAGAAATAGGGCTCGCATTCTCACGTGGCCTCCTCTGTAATTTCTGTCTTTTGTTTCCGCTCCCCCTTCCGCCCACCCGCGTTTTCATGATGAGGCGAGAGTTTTGCCGTAGGCACTTGACATGTTGAGTACAAAGAACCGGTGCAGGACCCAATGGGCCGAGCTACTTTTCACCATGAGTGTCATGGAGCTGTAAATGATCAGTAAAACCCCCACACTGCCTAGGAAAGACATTAATCCTATTTAGGGCAGCAATTAGGCCGATCAGCTGGCACACTTGCAAGGTTATACGTTTAAAATCTCAGTCAGGGAAGAAGAACCTACTCTATTTAACATAGCATTTCAGTCTGAAATGTTGCGTTTATGGATGGACACACAAACAGGCAAAGACTGAGTAGCACACAGATAACGAGCACTGTCTCAGTGTATGGGCAAAGAACACCCTGAATCTCAGGGGAATCAGTACAGTCACATGACAAAAAAACTGCTGGAGCTGGACATACTTTTTTTCTACATTTGTACACATACAAAATTTTGCCTGATTGTTAATTTTTCTCACATGACATATTATAAAGGCACTCATTTTTCCTCCTAGCTATAGCGTTAACGATCACCTCTACCAGTCGGCTGACTAAATCACTGAGTGGAAAAATCACCAGCCTTGCTGTATACATGTCCACTGTATTCATTTTCACCCAACAGAGACAGGTTACCATTTTACTATTCACCTATAAACAAGCAGAAAAAAAAGATCTGTAAACATGAAACATGACACACCTAACCCTAACCCAGCGAAATACAGTAGATTTGACTACATTTTCCTTAATCTGTATTAATGCTCTTTTAACTAAAAGTCTAACAAACTAACTAGCTCACAAGAATTGTTAGTTAAAATAGCTAGCACTTTTTTTTTAGCCTAGTTAATTAAGATTCTGGCCAATACGAGCAGCTCTCTAATCACTATGATCACTAATGAACTTATAATTTGTCAATATTATATAAATATTGTGATAAATTGTCACAGTACACTTTTCTGAAATATCGTAATACCTTTTTATAAAATTTTTAAAAATCATACTTAGAAACTGACTGAAAGCAGCACAATTATTAAATTGTATAACATTGTTTTTTAAAAATCTTTTTCAGTGTTCATTTTTTTATTTGTAGGATTTATTTATAATAATTTATAATTTATAATATATATATATATATATATATATATATATATATATATATATATAATTGCCAATGAACAGATGTATTATTTGTTAACAAATGTTATTTATGTAAATGTATTATTATTATTTACGCTGTATTTATGCAGACAGTTGGTGAAACAAACTTATTGTGATACAAATGATGCATCACAGAACTGCCTTCAAGAATCGTGATGACACTGATATAGTCCACACCTATCGTGTACATTTCTGGTTTTAAAAAATGAAAATATCTGTAACTGTGGCACAAGATCTGAAGGCTTTGGAACCACTCTTTCTCCTCTCACACCTTCGGAACATCTGTGCCGACAACCGATCCGAAATGTCGGAAACTGGGATTAGAATCAGGCTGGAAATCCTGCACATCTTAAAGCAAAATGTAATAGGACAGTAATAAGATCTCTGATCTGTGGATGTTATTTATAGGCACATATGCAGGAAGAGACAGGATCTGGTTAGACAGTCGGCACTAATTCAATTTCACTGTCTGAAACTCGATGTGAAAATATTCTTATTCCACACTATATCGAAGGGAAAAAAAAAAAAAATCACAGAGCATTTCTTTCACCTTGACATAAAACTCTGGATAACATCCCAAAGAGCCGATTAAAGAGGAGATTCAAACATTTCTCACAAACGTATTTAATTATACATGGATATATATAGAAATAGAAAACAGAGTCAAGACAGATTAGGAAGCTGGAGAGAGGGGGGGGGAGAGAGAGAGAGAGGAAGAAAGAGAGAGAGAGAGACAGAGAGAGAGAGAGGAGTAGCATGGTTTCATTAGAAGAGTAGAAAATTCCCATAGGAGCATTGCCTGTAGTGGGAGACAAAAATGAGCAACTGTTTTCATAGGCATATAAATAAACTAAATCGCTCTTATAACACATTTCAGAAATGTTCAGGCACTGGCTCGGATCGGGATACTCCTCGGCTTTCGATCAGTCAACCGGGCAGAAATTTGTACTGCGCACTTTTAATAATATAGGCACATGCTGACATTAAACCCTATTCATTATCGGATCAGATTAATGACGTGTCCTTAACTATGAAACTGTCCTGAAAATATAGGGAAAGCTTACAAGTTACATGACTGTTACAAAGTGCTGACACTGGAGACTCCTTCCATAGATGGTAAATATAGGTTTCTTTCAAGAAAACATCACCAGTACACTTTTTCCATCTGGAATATCTGTCGTACAAGTTCCTTCAACAGATGTAAGTTTAAAAAAAATGGTCAGAGGAATAAAGCATGCCGTTATAGGGTGGTAACAGTAACTCTGCTTTACATCTAGCTGGATTACAGCAAAACCGTGTATCAGAGGGGCTTGAAGTTTTTTTATGTGGATACTTGGTCATGTAAGAAAGCAAATATTAATGAGTAAATAAGTCTGAAACATTCAAACCCTAATGATAAAATTGTGACTTTTCTTCAGACACAAATTTTCACCTTGCATGATTTATGAATAAATTATAATGAGCGAATATTCTCATTAACTGCAAAATCCATTGAAATGCTAAATCGTCTACGTAGTTCAAGGAATCTGACGTATTTAAATGTAGCCATAGTACACACAAACATAGTACACCACCGTGGTATTAAGCACAAAGACTTATCCAAAACATTGCATTTTATATCTACTAAAACCACCCAGACAGAAAGGCATTTTATCTGTCTTTTTTTGCACAGTTCTTTCTTATTTTATATTTATATAGTTATAAAGATTCAGACAGCTCAGATTCACTGGGCGGGAAAACAGGCCCCCGGGGCTGCTGTGATGTCAGAGCCGTTACACACTTGATGCCGCCGATGGCTCAACATCGCACCTCGCTTTTGATGTGTCATCCTGTGCCGGCCCCGGTGTGCTCGGCTCTCACTGGGAGCAGCGATGCCAATTCATGTTCACTGTAGCGTGCGTCAGTTTCGCATACAGCCATGCACACACACACACACACACATTTTTCATGCGGAGATAGATCAAAGCAACATAGCTGGTATCTGAGAACATCTCCTGGCCTGGGAAGCTGAGCCTTCACAAAAAAGATTTGTCAGGTCTGACAGAAAAAAAAGAAAAAGAGAACCAAAGCAGAGAGTGCAACAGAGAACAGAAAGGCTTAGAGGTTGGAGTCAGTTTGATCCAAGTTCGGTGAAGTTGGTTCTTTTGAAACTTGTACATAAGATTGCACACACACACTGGTAAGATGACTGACTAGGGTATGATGACGCCTCCTTTGTCATTGGTTGCATATTGGTGGTACATGTGATTTGTTGTACACGAGATCTCTTTAGGTTTCAGAACCTTAGGAGCCACCCAAAAACCAACAACAAGTAACAAGGGAACAACAATTAACAATAAGTTAATAAGACAAAAAATTTAGATTGTCATGTTACAGAGTCCTCTGTCGAAGACTTTCCCATTGCCGAAGACTATCAAATTCTACCTAAGAGTGAAATTGGAGACTCCTTCCAAAAATGTTAAATACATATGTCTCCTTACCTCAACCAAGCTAACTATAAGGATACATATTATGTATCAATTATCAAACATGCCTTCAAGAATCAAAATCTAATATCTTCACCATATCATCCACCCTTGTCTCCGACACAAGATGGCTCCAAGTAAGGATTGATGAAATTTTTCATTTACTTATTTTTTATTACCTCATATGCACTTTCCAAGGTTTTTTTGTAATAGGATCTATTACTATAGCATCATTTTTAATTTAATAGGTACACCTACCTCGTATTACACATTTGATGGATATTGTACAGTACTTTGCATAAGTACTTCCTTGAACTTTTCCACATTTTGTAGTGTTACAACCTGGATCTGCCTGGACATCTTTGGGATTATACATGACACTACACAAAATAGCCCATAATATTGAAATTGGTAGAGGGCATGTCCAAAATTATTTAAAAATAAAAAAGCGTGAAGCACGGTGGTGGTAGTTGTGAGTTACAGTATTCGTTTTGTACTAAAAATATGAGGGCTTGGGGGTCCAAAAAGTGCACTTATATGGTGAGTGTACCTAATAAACTATCAGCTATCAGTACAAGCATCCCCCTCCCCCCAAAAAAGCTAACACATAACATTTTGCTAACTGCCTGCAGCCTATAAAAGCTGATCAAAGATGCAAGGGTGAAAGTTAAGGGCCTTGTGACGTATCCCATAGTGCATTTAATTGCTGTTTTAGCCTATATCTAGCAGGTGTGAGACAGGTTTATCACCTCGTATCCAATGACTCACAAAGAAATGTGGAGTTGAAGCAGCTATTTGAATGGCTGATAGCTTGAAGACCTGAGGCTGACTAGCACTGTGCTGAAAATGACTAATTCTTCGGTAAATGTGAGTCATTTTCAGCATCCTCAACACTGTTACTCGCAGCACTGTAAGTCACATCAAAATGACAGCACGGCTTGGGCCAGAGGTTGCCATATCTTTCCAATTCGCTGCCAAACTTCTATCAGTCGTCGTGACGCTGTGAACAAAACGATCCCTTTTGGCTCGGTGGAAGTGTACTGAATCCAGAAATTTCACAACTTGTGATGATGGCTGGGACTTTAAGAGCAGCAGGATGCAAAGATGGAATAATATTCCGAGCACAAATTATGCCACTGGAGTGGTCTCTTTGCATAAGAATGACTACGTGTGTTTGCGCCACCTACAGAGAGGCTACGGGGAACATGATGGCTGTGCGCGAATAGCAAAATGAAACAAGCTCTTCCCCCTCCATTTGTATGTCTCTCTAATTGAGTGGCTAATGTAGTTGGGGGAAGCCAGGTGGTGGTTTAATAACAGACTGCTCTTCTGGGCAGTTGGTGTACAGGCATTTGTCGTTGGTTGGAGCTGTCCATTTGCATTCTCATGCTTTATCTCGCTCCTCTCGAGCAGGCATGGCAATGAGGGGGACATTCTGCAGCTGCCGAGCAGCGTCCAAAAACAGAGAGAGAGATGGGAAGAAATACTGAGAAATGGAATAATAAAGATTATAAGACAACGAGAGAAAGCAGGAAGAAAAGAAAAGAAAGACACACAGAACATGACCAGGAGGAATATATGGGGACAGAAAAAAAAATAATAGCCATCGATCGAGAGAGATAACATACAGAAAATCGAGACAGAGAGAGCTAATGAAAAATAGATGGGGAGAGCTATTGAAAAACAGCAGGAGATCGAAAGAGAGAGAAGTGCAAGAAAAATAACCAAAGTGAAAAGCCAGTAAAAGCAGCAGAGGAGTCAGGGTAAATGAAAGAGAGTGATGGAAAGAGTAAGTAAGAGATGCTTGAATGCACTTGTATAACACACATACACTATATGTCTGCAGCAATCTGTGGGGTAAAAGCACTGTTTGCAAATGATGCCAAGTTTTGCATATTATGCAAATTAGCTCAAAACCTATGCATGCACAGTTAAACGAATTTTTTTTTTTGTTTGGCAGAAACGAAGGAAATTCCATGGTTTTTTGTTACAGTTCATGAGATATAGGCAAAAAGTAACAAACTAGCTATTGACCAAGTTTTATATCTTGACTTATAGTGTGGTATGCAGAAGCAGAAAAAAAAAAAAGAAATAGTAAGGTTTGGTTCTTGGACCCCTAAAAAAAGACAAAGTTGGATCATCCATGTTACTAAATAAAAATCCCAGAAACATCAAAGGACATCACACACACTTTTCAACTTTCCCAAAAGAAAACTTCATTTGCAATGTTCACTGGTGATGGAATGATTGGTTATAGCTGTTATAACTTAAGTAAGAAGAATGATCTTTCAATGTAACTATAAATGGAAAATACTATGACGTGTCGTTCTTTAATAAACAATAAATTGTAATTGTATGGAAAAATGCTGCGGTGTAAGTGGAATAAAACACTTCAGGATGTGCCGTTATTGAAAAATAGTTTGGGATGGTAACAGTAAGTACTCTTTTTTGTGCTATTTTCGTTGTATTTTATTCATTATATGTTATACACAAACATAGTGGGACTTACTGACATTTGTGTAATACATCCCAGATAAGGAACATCATAATCATGTAGGATTTATTGTAGCTTTACTCATTAAGGCAGGTCTTGTTACACCTATATAAACGTATCTCACTTGGACAGTTCACAGTGTCCCTTTTTGCCGCCTCAATGCAGGATTGGAGAAGCTAAATTGGTCTCTGCTCACTAACCCTGAGCTCCTTAATTGCTTTTAATCACAGGCCAGGAGAGAAAAGCGTCTGCTCTGTGACACGAGCTTAGCTCCGTGACCTGCCATTATCTCCACGCTGCCTGGGAAGCGCTGAATATTTAGCAAATGGAAGCTTTGCTCTTCCTCTTTTGCTATTGTTACCCGCAGAGCTAACCACCACTCAGTTCAACATTGCAGTGTGTTATTAAGCTCCTAAGCAAACTGCGGAGGATTGCACATGGTATCAGAGACCTAAAGATTCAGAGATATCATATTTTTGATTATTTCAGGAGTGGCGTTAACTACGTGGTTGGGAGTGTGTTTGTTTTCTCTACCTCAGCACTGTTCTGGAATCTGGTTGGTGAGAAGGGGTTGATTCATTTTCTAAAACAGTAGCTCTTACATTAGTTTCATCTGCAAATCACAAACACACACACATATACTGTGTGATTTTGCCTTTATACACCACCACAATGGATTTGAAATAAACAATCAAGATGTGATCAAAGTGTAGACTTTCAGCTTTATTTTAAGAGGTTCCACAAAAACTATGGCATTTACCATTTAGGAATTACAGCCATTTTAAGCAAAGTACTTCCAATTTCAGGGGCTCAAAGGTATTTGGACAATTGACTGACAAGAAAGTTAATCGACCAGGTGCAGTCCATTCCCTCGTTACTTCAAGACAAATGAAGCAGATAAAAGGTCTGGAGTTGATATCAGGTATT
>CM075003.1:12114577-12132958 GCA_037576675.1 Pangasius sanitwongsei
CCTTTGAGCCCCTGAAAATGGAGGTACTTTGTTGAAAATGGCTGTAATTCCTAAATGGTAAATGCCATATTTTTGTTTACCTCTTAAAATAAAGCTGAAAGTCTACACTTCAATCACATCTTGATTGTTTTATTTTAAATCCATTGTGGAGGTGTATAAAGGCAAAATCACAATAACTCTGTCATTGTCCAAATACATATATACATACACACACAAACATACCCATCATTACATCTCCATCCCAAAATATCATTTATCAGAGGCAAAGCAGGCCCTTGAGAACTGAAGGGCCATTCATCGCCGAAAGTGATTTGAAGCTTCAGCAAACGCTTAAATGTGTAAATACAGGCACTTGAGGGAATTTGATTTTCTATCTTCTCAGAATTCAACACTAAAGCGAGGGATCGTGAATGTTGTCCTCGTTTCTTGGTTCCTTTTTCCAAACCAAAACAAGCATGTTTTTTTCCCCTCTTGGACATTTTGCAATGACTGATCATGTCATTTGCTGAAATACGTCTTGCTCCGAGAAGTAGCTCGTGTACTTTGTATATCCGTTGATTCATTCAGAAGCTCGGAGGCAGAAATATACAGTGGCCATTAAAAAGATGTTTACTTTGTTTGGTTCTGAAACGATCTGACGAAGTTATTCTGCACAACGAAGTTGAAGCTTTCAGAAGTTGTCATCTTCTTGATAAATGAGTACAGTGAATCGCCGCTTTAAGGCTCGTGTGGACTTTTTAGAATTAGCCTCTGACTATTTTCCTGGCTGTTCTGGTAAAGTTGAATCTTTCCGATCAGACATGTCATTTTTTTTTTAATCTGTATTCGTCTGGCTGATTTGAGTACAATGTACATGTACAATCCCCAAAAACTCCACCTCTTTGTGCCTTGAGCAAGCAAGAACGTTCAAAACTGGCTCAAATCTAACTGTCATATTTTTTACATTTTGTACCCGAGCAACTACGATCAAAACTGCATTTAGCTAGCACTTTTTTTTTTTTTTTTTTTTTTTAACATTTTGTGCCTGAGCAACCATGACCAAAACTGCATCTAGCTAGTTTTTTTTTTTTTTTTTTTTTTAAATATTTTATACCTGAGCAACTACAATCAAAACTGCATCTAGCTAGCACTTTTGTTTTGTTTTTAAACATTTTGTCCCTGATCAACTACAATCAAATCTGCATTTAGTTAAAGCCTTTTTAAAAAAAATATATACTTTGTGCCTGAGCACCTACGAACAAAACTACATCTAGCTAGCACTTTTTTGTATAAAGTATTTTGTATACAGAATTTTTAGCAGCATAGTTTTAACAGCATACCTGTTCTTCAGACCAGTCAGAATCGAGAATCCGACATTCACTGCAAGCTCACAGAGCACAGTGCATTTATAATGCTCTGTTTATTGAATAGTTTAATTTTAACTACCCCGTAATCTTAAGCAGCCTTAGCAATGCACATTTTATACGTCCAGCTCGTGATGCCTGTAGTGCTTTTATTGAAGAAATTTCTAGGTACCGGGTGTAGCGGTGAATAACAGTAATTGCGGTCAACATTCAGAAATGCTGTTATTACAAGAAACAACCATCGAGTGTATCGTCAGTACTGAGTAACAATCATTACATATTAGCAAGCAGCATTTTATTTACTTTCACAAAATATGTATCAGACATCAAATTACCGATTTGCAATACTACATTTTAGACCCCGCCCCTAGTTCATTGGTTGACAAAAATTTTGTAGAAACTGGACACATTAACCCTAAATAAATTCCATGGGCCTAGTCAGTATGGATTTTAATTTTGTATTCCTGAGCTTTCCACCAACAGAAAAAATTAGGCTCGAGTTGAATTTGGTGCTTTCACATTATACCATACTTTGAAAAATGCTGGATTAGCTCAGGCTCTGCTCCGACAAAGCCTTCTACATGACAGCGTTGCTCCTTTCCACCATCTCACAATCAATAACCACATTCACAATCAGTCAAAATGCTCATGAAGATCAGTTCTGTCATGATGATTTTTGATGATCATGATAATGATGATAATGGAGTGGCAGCCTGGGCTCCATCATCACCTTGATCACCTCAAATCAAGGCTTTAGGATTGAGTCAAGTGGAGCCGATGAGCCTCTTTTTTGAAAGGAAGCAATGACCAATCCTTGAGTTTTTTTCCTGAAATCACTGTGCATCCCTGCAGCATCTTCAGAATCATGGGGAGAGCTGCCAGAAAGACCTTTCATAAAAAGACAACGTTGCCTTTTTTTTTTTTTAATCTGTTTATAGTAACGATTAATGCTGCAGAACATCTGCGACGCAAGCTATCCCTTACATTATAGCAGCTATAAATAAGTATTGAAGTCTTTCCCTCACCGGCTGCCAACACAGCTTGTCATGATACCGAGAAAATGTTATCAATCTTTTCCGTGTCATAACACTTAAAATTACAGCTTTACCTCTGACTGTTATAAGAGGTGACACTGGAGACTCCTTCCAAAGATGTTGGATAAACATCTGCTTACAGAAAATTACAATTACACAATTAGTTAAAAACAAATGCATGTTTGGAGCATAAAGATGGGCAATATAACAAAAAATACCATATAATTACCATATACTTTTTTATGATACACGATATGCATCACGTTACATTGGTTTGGTAACCAACTGTTTGCTTGTTTGTTTTTTTGAAACTATAAAAGACTAACATTTAAAAAAAGTTAAAAAAAATTTTTTAAATAGATCAATAAAAATGCATTTACCTCAGATAAATATCTCAAAAAAGTGCACCATGAATTAATTTATCACAATATCGCTATTGTATCGTCTTATCGCCCAGCCCTACTGGAGCGTCCGCCATTGAAGCCCTGGTGAATTAGGTGTTACTATAGAAACACATTCATATTAATAAACCTGTGATTTGCCTTGCAGCTGGAACTACTGTAAGAGCTGCTGTTATAGAAAATTATAAACCAACACTATTATTAACAACATGGTTGGGTCGTGATCTTATATGTGGACTGAGTTAACATACAGGAAAAAGTATGAGGCAAGAAATGTAGACTATGGCAAGACTATGGCAAGACGTCCACCATTTTGACAGCGTACGGACTACCAAACTGGAGATTTCATCGACAGTGACAGCAGAAGCAGAGGAGTGAGAGGAGCAGCCGTGGTGCAATTAGAGAGGCTTTTCAGTGGCACAGCATCAGTGTTGCCACTGACACCATGAGAGAGCTGCAGGCCTTTTAATGGAACATTTCAGCCTAAAAATGCATTGTACACAATTTCACCCCTACCCCCAATATGTCAGCATAGATACAGCTGCTGTCTCACATTTGCGTCTTTAGCTTTGCACTGCCATTAATATAGCTAAGTAATGTATGCTTATAGCTAGCAGCACTGTCCAAACTGCATGTCTGTATCACTACACACACTACTTAAACCATGTCGAGTTGTTCAGCATGTCAGGTTTGTTTGCGTGGTTTCTGGCACTGTTATATAAAAATTGTCAAAGCTCCATATTGAAGCATGAGATTTGGGTATGGAGGTGTATTCGCATATTAATAGCGATTCTAATACTTTTCTTTGTAAGGAATAAAACACTTGGGGCTATGCTGTTAGAATGAAATAATCAGCAATGAGGTGGTGCGATGAACACAGCTCTAAACAGCCATTCAGTTAATGAGATTTATAAAAATAAATAAATAAATAAATACAAATTTTTCTAAAAAAAGACAGTTCGTCATTTTACCAAGAAACCGAAGGTTCTGACGCCTTTCCCGTGTCACAAATCTTAAAGTTACAGCTTTGTTACAAAGTGCTGGAACTGGAGACTCCGAACGTTAAACATGTCCTTACAAAAAAACAAAAACAACAAAAAAAAAACCTATCAACAATTACACATTTGGTGTAACCACTCATCTGACCAATGAGAATCGAGAATTCAACAGACTTAATACAGGCTTATGCCGTTGCCGTTATGAGGCAAACGATGCCTTGTGACAAAGGTGTGTAAGGATTTAGAGGAGTGCTAAAATGAAACATCCATTACTTAGTGACCGTAACCTTGCAAATAAAGCAAGCAAAGGGGAATTTGTGTCAAACACTTTAATGGACCAGCACAAACATCTCCTGTTGTCCCAGTCACCATGTGTTAAAACAAACTGTCACATTCATGCTACTAACCACTGAAGTCTTGTCACTGCAGTCTGTGTGTGTCCTGCTTGAGAACACCACTCTCACTGTGAAGCCTGATGGTGATAACACCATGCTGAGAGTTACCTTTGCCCTCTTGGTTGCTTCTCTGACTAATCCCTAATATGGTTGTGCCGTATTCTTTCCATTTTTTTAAAAATTGGATTTAATAGAGCTCAACAGGATTGTCACAGTTCCGGGTTGATACTGTGGCAGCGGGGGTGTGGTCGAGCGTCAGCTTTGGACGGAAAGGAGGAAGGTTGAACCAGCAGGTAATGCTTGATGATTCACACCTGTGTGTCATCATGGGGAGTTTACTTATGTGTGCTTTGTTTGCCCTTTCAGAAAAAATAAGAGAACAACATGAACCAGAGAGAGAAAGAGAGGGACAGAGCTGACAGAGGTCGCATGTAACACATAAACTTGATAAACTTGAGCGAGGCGAAAGCCGCGCAATATTGGGATGGTGTTTTATTTTGGTTTTTCCATTGAGGGCTCTGAAAGGCGCTAGTAGAAAAAAATAGAGCCCGAAGCTCTGTCAAAGTCCGCCTGTCTCCCGAGTCCTCCTACCCACTCACCTCTCTCTCTCTCTCTCTCTCACACACACACACACACACACACACACGGTTCTACAGATATATTTCTAGAATTTTGTCCCAGATTTGTTTTGATAACTCCTTGGTCTTCCTGATGCTTTTTGGTATAGGTATGTTCTCTAACACACTCTGGGGTCTTCCAGGAACAACCTCTGTAGCCTCAGATCCCTCTTCTTGCTTGACAGGACTGGAACCTGATGGGGTCCTTCTGTGGTTGCAACCCATCCGCCTCAAGGTTTGACATGTTGTGTGCTGTGAGCTGTCCTGCTCATCACAGTTGTAAAGAGTGGGTTTTTTGGAGTTACTGTATCCTTCCAGCTCAAACCAGTCTGGCCATTCTCCTCTGACCTCTTTCAACAAGGGTTTTTTTTTCTTTTTTCGCACCATTTTGTGTAAACTCCAGAGACTGTTGTGTGTGAAAATCCCAGAAGATCAGCAGTTTCTGAAATACGCAAACCAGCTCAAACTCGCACCAACACCCGTGCCACGGAGATCATTTCTGACATTTGACATTAACTGAGGCTCTTGACCTGTATCTGCATCATTTTATTCATTGCTCTCCTGCTGCATTATGGCTGGTTGGATAATTGCATGAATAAACAGGTGCACAGGTGTTACTAATAAAGTAGTAGGTGAGTGTATAATCCGAAAAAAGCCAATACAAAATGTGGAAAAGTGGCCAATATTTGGCTCGGGTATTTTCATAATCACAAATGGCCATTTACTGTGGACCATCTAGTGGAGCTCCAGTGGAGTGCAGCTGTTGCTATACAGCACTGCTAACACAATAACAAATGTGTTAAGCGTAACGTGGCATCTCTGACCAACACTTTGACAAATCATATGCACAGACGTTAATACCACATTATAATGCGACATATCAGACAAGGTAATAACATTTCTATATTTTATATGCACATTGTATGGAGTTCTGTGTGTGTGTGTGTGTGTGTGTGTGTGGTGGCGGCGGCGGCGTGTGTGTACACATCCTGCCCACTACCTCCCTCTTTCTTCCTCCCTGCAGCAGGCTGCCTGTTGCCTTGGCAACCCACAGTGCTCTTGTCTGATTGTTTTTTTTTTTTTTAAATTACATTGCTGTTATTTATTTATTTATCTATTTATTTATTTGTCCATTTAATTTTATTCCTTTCCTTTATTTACTTTTCTTTGTTTGTTTGTTTAGAAGGAAGGAAGTGTATTCCTTCCTTCTAAACAAGTGTATTCTCACCACGCCTCTGGATAAAAATGCCCACGCCACTGCTCAGACGTGACGAGATTAAAACATCCGCACGCCCTGTTTCCATCCTTTTCGACCCCAGAAATTATACGTTATACAATATTTATACATGTTCACACTGCATAGTCCCATATACTATGGAGCTATGGACAAAAGTTTTCCACCATGTATATCAGCCGTTCAACACAAATGTTTGTCTTCATTAAGTCCATACATTTTGAAATTCCACTGAAATACTAATTACTTCTTTCGAGTGGCCAGTGTTATAAAAAAAAAAAAGTTTTTTGGACAGATATAAGCTCATGTTCCATTGATTCGCTCATATTTCTAGATGTTGCGTAATCGTTTGACCTCCATAATTGTGGAGGTCAAAAACACTGGGGCACAAATCACGCTGCCCCTTGCTCACTCTATGAACATTTTAGGGGAGGAGGAGCAGCAAACAGGACAGTTAATGACAAAGATGCCAGGGTCATGATTTTTACACCAAATTGGCCTAGTTTAAAAAGTACCCACCAAGATCTTGTTTTCAATCCAATACCTTTCTGCATACAAAGGCAAAGTGTAAGTGCAGACAGTGTGCCTATGATGCACATAATCATTTCTACTGCAAAGATTGGGAGAAGGAAAGGAGGATTATGGGGTGGAAAATGTCCATACATCAGAAATGTGTGCGCACCACAGTGAACTTTTTCCCCCACACAAAGGCTGAGAAAATGAAGAAAAATATGTCTAACTTTTCCAAAGCTCAATTTTCTGTGCTAATTTCATGTCTTTTTTCAGGGGATGAAAAAAGATTTAGATGATGAGATGCCATTTTTGAGATGTAGATGTAGGGCCCTTGGAAATTTAGCTGAAACCTGGCAACCGTGGTTATTAGCTTTACAGGAAACACACCTGCTACATCAAGCACAGTTGAACAAAAGTATGGCCAAAACCGCTCAAAACGAGCTGCTATGATGGCTGAATGACTATATGTTGTGGACTGTCAACTGCTAATACTGGGTTTCTCTAAAAAATTCACTCGATAGTCGCCTGTAGCATAAGCCAAGTGTGCTACCCTCTTGACTCCATTTTGTTGGAGGCTATGTCATTATTAATGTCATCCTGCACCACCAAAATCTATGGTCACGAGCTGCTACTGGGAAACATGCCATGGTTACATAAAAAAAAAAATTTTAAATGGAAAAAAAGCACTGTGTAACGCATCTCATCCCACACACACACACACACACACACACAGAAATGTAGATCCAACCCGCTCTTAAGCATAATCTCAAATCGGCAACAATCAAACATGCGCATCCAAAAAGGAAAGCTATTATTATTTTTGTGCATCTTGAATTATAATCCTGAGTGCTCCTCGTGTCCCTTGCTGTCTTTCTGCTCGTCCAAATCCATCAGCATGAAGAGACACTCGACAAGAAGAGACACTCAACACCCTGCCCACACGGAGAGGAAAGAAGAGAATACGAGGAAAGAAAGCGACAAAAATACACACATACACGCATGGGGGAAAATATTTTTAATACTATTCACCTCCTGGTAATGTTATGTCTCATCAAAACCCCAAACCATCTTTGAGAAAAAAAAAAAGATCAGAATAGAGGTGGAAAAATTGAGCCAGTGTGAACTTCAGAGTTTTAAATAATTATATGTGCAATACATATGGGTGATGAATTAAAGGGAAAAACATAAAACCTATGAAAGCGCTTTCTTCTGAGACATGTGAAGCTAAACAACCTCATCTTTTTTTTTTGAACTGCTTGCTCATGCTGCATCACGGTGCACTTGGAGGATAGCACTGTCTGCCTTCTTCCACATACAGGAGCTCACAGTCGCCCATGAGTGGCTAGTGTTGCTGTGATTGACAGGAGAGAGAGAGTATGCCCCTCCCACCCAGTGCCACAGTTATTAAACTGTCGAATCAGAGATGGCTTTGGATTTACTAGATATGCGCACTACATGGGGTGTAGTATAAAAGGGACACAAGATTAAGTCAACAATGGTTTGTCTTAACAAATGACTTTTTTTATTTACTCAAACAATTCTCAGTAAAATAAAAATGCAAAAGGTATGAGGCAAAGAATTAAAAATAATGGTGCATGTGTTCATCAGCTTGTCAAAAACTTCCAAACCCAGTGTGGGTGCTGGAGGGTTTTCTGGCCATGCGATGGCATTAAAGCACAAACAGTGTTAATGCGGCTGAAAAAATTTCAACGCAAATTAAAAGAGATGAAGAATGGCTCCTTATGGGGGTCTAGATCCGAGTGTCAGGCAAGCCGGCTTGCGTCCGCTGCCTCAATTTAACTGGAAAACCGCTGTGTTCTAGATAAACAGTGAATACTGTCAGCTCTGTCTCTCCACACACGCGCATGCACTCTCTCCCTCTCTGTCATGCCAAGAGAGTACAGCTGTGGATTACACAGGGAGGAAAAAATCCATCAGCGACACATCAGCATCTAAAATGGGCTTTTCCCAGTGGACAAGACCCTTGTGCTGTGTGCGAGTGTGAGTGTGTTTTTCTCTCTCAAGTGGACCTTCAACTCAGTGGAAAAAAAGCAGCTGTATCCAAAATCACATTATTTCCACATCTCCGCTCCTTGTAGCTCTGATATAAACAGTGTATCTATTTAAGGCCTTGAGTTTTATTCTCTGAATTCTCGATTCTGATTGGTCAGAAAGAAGGTTGATTCATTTCCTAATCTACAGTAGCTCTGTTCTCTTTGTAATATGTTGTCGAGTAACAACTTATACAGGGACTTGTCAGAGTGGCCTCGCGCGTCCATCATTCTGACAAGCGTCCAAAAGCCAAGATGGCCTCGGATCTACAGGTGTATCCCCTCGCTCTTGGCACAGCTCCTGGTCCGGGCGTCTCATTACAGGCACACAGGCATCCTCTACAGATGGCAAGCCGGGAACGAAGACAGGGATTTGGATGAGAGGAAGAGATCCGGCCAAATCAGTCCAAAATCTGTGGAAGGAAGCGGCGGCATGGGGCGAACGACGTCATGGCCGAACCCGAGACCTGTTTGCATTCCCAAAGCCAGATCACTGCATGACAGGCAGCAAATTGAATATTGATTACACAGTACCAGTTTCATATAAGAAGTTATGTAAATTAATGTCAAGGTATACATTACATTACATGTAATTACATATTACATATTTGTATACACCACACTGTGGTTGAAATCTTGAATCTGATTGGTCAGAAGGTGTTAATTTCCTATAGAAAATCCCAGGTTTCTATTAATACGTTATCGTTTCTATAGTAACAGCTTACAAGGGAACTTGTATCACAGTGTTGTCATCTTACGAAGAAAAGAAAATCATGTAATCCTTGACATTCTGTAAAGAGATGTTTATTCAACATTTAAGGAAGGAGTCTCCAGTGTCATTCCTTTGTAAGAGCAGGTTTTCCGCCACTGGAAAGTCTTAGAACGAAGAAGGTTACGCTTTTCAGAGGTTAAAAAAAGAGGCTAGAGAGGAAATGACTGTTTATACTTGCTATAACGTAAGTGAGAACAAGAACTAGCTTGTTTCACAGATTTTACAGAATATTACATGTAGCTAGAAGTGGATAAAAAGTAAATATGTCATTCTTTAATAAGCAAAAAAAAGGCATTCATTGGTGGTATAAGAGAAATAAAACATGTCATGACGTACACTTACAGAAAAATAATCAAAAGCTATTTTGATAGCTTTTGATTACCCCCCACCCACACACACACACACACACGACTGACATCAATGGAAAAGGACCACCACAGGACCCAAAAAACTGGCCACTCAATTTATACCAATACTTATATCAATAAAGCAGCTTACTTATAACGAGCAGTGGTTGAAATTGAATTATTGGATTGATGAACACTTATGTACGTCATCACAACTTACATCAAGGATGTTTTTTATTTCTGACAGAAATATATTTCAAGTCAAGCAAATCAACAGTAAACTAATGAAAGCCATAATTGTGCAAAAAAAGTGGCGCCAGCTCCAAGAACTCGCTGAAAATACATCTAAGATAATCAAAACACAATGTGTATTCACAACCTTTAGCTCTGAGAGGGGGTTTTTTTTTTCTTTATTTTTTACAAAACACTGTGAAGCCACAACCTTCCCTATGGCCCCATTATGTAGTCATTTCTTACAAAAAGAGAACCTGGTGAGAATGGATTCCCAATTGAGAAAATAGCTGCGCTCTATAGTTGGCTTTGATTGTGCGTCAATAACACACTGCAGTGTTCACAGGATCATTACACTGGAACTAATGAGGCCATAATAATATCGCTAATCTCATACTGTTAAACAGAAAATGCGTGCAGTGATGAAACCTAAGAAAATCTGTTCTTAAACGCAGACCCAAGCACTAAAGTTCTCCGAAAGTCATTGCCCCTCCTAAATAACTTCACACCAAGATGAAGAAGAAAGAGAGAGAATCTAAGTGGGCCCCAACATCGAGCCTTGAGGAACTCCACTACTCAAACTCACACAGACAGGCAGCTAGCCAAATCAAAATGGCCGACCATCAACAGCCCAATTTAGACAATAAGAGAAAAGATGAAAGGAGAAACTCCTCCTTCAGGAGCCAGAGCTCCAATTGCTGCTAATAGTTTAGTGACAAAATCAGCCCTTTGAAGGAGCAGGACAGATGAGCAGATGAGGAGTCATACACCGAACTGAGGATGAAAAGACCTCGGATTCTACTCAACACCAAGATCAAAGACTGGGACGCCCACATTTCAAACACACACACACACACACACACACACGTTTCAAGCTCTTCATCTGGTACCATTACAAAGGACAAGGAAGATACTACACACATGCGCACATACACACACAGGCACTCACACATGCTCGCACATTTCATTCTTCATCTCATACCATTACGCAAACCAAGGTAGGCAACACACACACACACACGAAACTCTTCATCTAGTACCATTACAAAGAGCCAAAGGGAAGGTAGACACTCAAAACACACTAAAAGCACTCGTGTGTGTGTGTGTTTGTGTGTGAATGAGAGAGAGAGAGAGAGAGAGAGAGAGAGAGAGAGAGTCTTAAATAGCAGAGGGTGTGTATGAATGGTAAATTAATCAGCTTCAAGTCTCTCTCTCTCTCTCTCTCTCACACACACACACACACACACACACACAGCAACTAATGACATTTCTCCTCACACAGCCCAAGGAAAAGAGAGGAACAGAGGAGAGAGAGAGAGATAGCAACATCTGGGCAACAAGCTGAAGGCATCAGCAGTGAAATCAGCCAAACATAGCACTGTGCCTTAGCCGCCCCTTTAATCTCTAACGCTCCACTACACAAATCCTCTGTGCCAATTTTATACCGGACACAGGCACCAAGCACGCTCGTCTCAGCCTGCTACACCAGAAAGTGAAAAAGAAACGCACAATTACATAAAAAGATCACAGACATCTCCAGATTTCAGTGGGAATAAATTATCTTTAATTAGCCATTTTCCCCCCTTATCTTTCAGCATATCATCTTGCAAATCAGGTTCTTTCAGTATTTAGTCCGTTACCAAATTTAAATTTAAAGTGTCTTGAAAGATATCAATTTAACATACTTTTGCACCATACAGGAGCCTCTCTCAATCAAAAACCTAGTTTCAGAGGTGCTCACACTGCTAACAGAGAGGAAGAGAAAAACAAATGAGACAAATTCATGGCAGACCAGATGGATAATTAGTTTTTTTTTGTGTGTGTTTTTTCAGCCAAACAACAATAAGAAAACACCAAGGTGTAAGTGATACTTAATAATTAGCACCTCCTACATTTACTTTACTGAACAAAGACATCACAGTCCTGCCCACTTGTCTTCTATTCGATCACAAGACTGAGGCTCATGAATTCACAGGTCAAATTTCACCCAGATAAAGCTAGAAAGCAAAAGTACCCGCTATAGAAAAGCACAACAGAAAGGCGTTATAACTGCTGGAGATCGCGAGTTTGAATCCCGACGATGTCACAGCTGTCTGTAGCCCGGGAGTCCAAGAGAGTAAAATTATCCATGCTCTCAGGGTAGGAGGGATGGCATACTCTCTCCCCTGTCAATCACAGCAACACTAGCCAATCATGGGTGCCTATGAGCTTATGTATGTGGAAGGAGGCGAATAGCGCTTTCCTCTGAGTGTTTTACAGTGTGACACAGCATGAGCAGCAGTTCGAAAAGATGGTGTTAGCGGGTTTCATGAGTCTCAGAGGAAACACTTGTTGGCCTTCACCCTCCTGTACTGGTAGCTGTCGTATGATAAGGAAGACCAAACTGGTGGGTGAAAAGTAGTTTTCAGGCGTCTTCCATTTTGCCATAGCGAAGAGTCAAAAATCTTAAATGCAACAGTGAAACCATTAATGTTGCCACCTCTGTAGCTAAATAATGGAGTATGGTACGTGTATGATTGGGATGTAAACGAATACAAATATTTGGAATAAACGAATAACGTGTTCTAAACAGGTACAAATATAAGGAGCACTATTTGCTTTTGTTTTTTTTTGCCAGAAAGGTTCACAGGTTGTCTAGCAAACAAAGACCACATTCATTAACATAGCTTTACAGCCAGCATTCATTCATACTTAGTAACTGTCTGGTCAGGGTCACATGGTTTAAATTAGTCTACTAGTTTGTTTAGATTATCAAAAATAAATTGAAATTCCTTCAAAAAATTTCACAGGCAGTTATTATTTTCGTTTGTACCTATCAGCGGGAATTTAAAAAAAAAAAGAAAACTCCCATACATCTCTAGTTGAGACCAGTTATGAACTGGAGTGATGTAGCTGAGGTTGAGGAACTGTTAGAGTCAGAATTTAGGTTTAGGCCACACCTACTTCAGGATTCAATCCAAATACAGGTACAGATATGGATAATTTTAAGCTTAAGTTTAATGGCTCCAGTCTTTGTATAGATCACCAGTTCTTCTCTATTCTTTTCATTCTGGGTAAAAATAAAGTGTAAAGTTGAAGCTAGGCTAACTGGAACATAGAACTAGAGAGGAAATCTGGCAAACCTGTCTCGGCTACGCTACATACTGGGAAAGAAATCAACCCATATAAACATAGGGGAACAAGAACACTTACCTAGAATGCGTTTGAATCGGGGGATTTCAGAGGAAGCAGACAGCACATGGAGGAGGGGAAGAGAGAGAGACATAAGTTACAAATATTTTCAAAACTCCAAATATTTACAAAATGGCTCCAAAAGATCAGACATATACCCAGGCACAGATTAGCAGCTAAGGCGCAGCCAGGTCCTTGTCTTAGACATTAAATCTCTGAATCACTCTGATGTAATGGTTCATTTCTTTCCTTGAGCGTTGAGTCATTCCAACAGTGAGGCATTTCCAATTCACAAAACAATTAAGCTACCAACTGACCAGCACTTGGCATTAGCCAAAACAGACACTGCTACCTGACAGAATTCCTGAAACACACAAGCTATCAGTAGTTATTCGGATAATGATTCTATACTGAATCATGTGCTGTGGAAAATATTAGACTTCTATAAACAATATAAATAATTTATAGCAAATATTAAGCTTTGTAATATAGTTTTAGAAAGCTAGCTATATGACAGCGACTAGCTACCAGTTAGCCATGTTATCACTGCTTAAACTTATTTTAAGATAAAATTACAACCTTATGCTCAGAAAATCAATATACTGAGGCATATTCTCATGAAATGTGGCAGATTTCAAAAGAGAAGCAAGTCATTGTTTTTCTCTATTGACACAAAAGACCAGAGATAAAATGGTATTTTGTATGTAGCACTATATCTTCTGCATCAAATGCTTGTGAAAGGGTGCTATGAAGCAAATAACTGCACAAACATAACAGCTTCATGTACGATATTCTTGTTAAGAATTCCGTGAGGGAGCTGAGGAATCCTAGGTGTTCATCCATTATGACAAATTTACCAGCCATTACAATACATCATCATTATTAGCACAGTTTGCTTGCTGGAGTTACTGCTACCACCTCAAAGTTTATTATTTTCCTATAACTGCACGCCCTCGAGTGTTTATTCCTCTTATACAACAGTTTTCTGAAGATTACATTTTCTTACTAATTAAATGACATGCCATACTTTTTTAATCCATTTATAATTAACACATAATGTTGTGGAACCTCTGTGAGACAAGTTATGACTTGCATCACAGGCGCGATAAATGTCGTTCCCTCACTAGCCCGTCTTCATTCTCTCCAAGGCTTATGTTACAGAAAAAAATGAAAAAACGTAAAACGGTCCTGACACTGGAGACTCCTTCCACAACTATTTAATAAATGCCTCCTGACAAAAAAAACCTCCCCATATCTTTAGCCTTAGATTATGAGAGCGTCCACCACACGAGTCCCTGTGAATGAGCCGTTACTATAGAAACGGTAACGTATTAGAAAAGTGCTCACAATATTATCCACACCTTCTGACCAATTCAACAGTTGAGAGTTGAGAGAGCTTCAGGATTTGGAAGAGCTGACATATTGCACCTTTTTTACCATCTTACTTCGTTACCTCATTCTTTCGGTTACACAACACTCCACTTCCCACCCACGGCTATGCTGCATCTCTCAATGAAGCTCAGTGCACGCACACACACGCACACACACATACACACACAGAAACATGAACAGCATGGGTGATGCCAATAGCTGCTAAAGGTATTTTGCCGCCTTCTCTGCTGGAAATGGAAAATTATGCTATGATTATGATTTTGCTGTCCTTTTAACATCTGGTGTTTGTACCAATCTAACGAGTTGGTCACAGGTGTTCAGTGTGCATCAAACACTCCGTTAACGAAGATCTCAACCTGATGACTTGGTCTCTTTTTTCAGGTTCTTTTTCTTTGTATATTACTCTCTCAGCTCCCCCTCATCAACTCTCAGGAGGCGAACTGGAAGACTACGCCAATGTAGCGTGCTCCCGATCCTCTCTCTCTCTCCCCCTCTCTCTCTCTCTCTCTCTCTCCCCCTCTCTCTCTCTCTCTCTCTCTCTCTCTCCCGCCCACCCACTCCACCCACACACACTCGCTCGCACACAGTTTGCAGGCTGATTTCCACATCTCGATGAAAGATCTTTCTCAAGTTCTCAGCTCGAATCCAGGGTAAGAGTGGAAGGGAGTAACACCACTCACCACTCGGTTAGTGTTTTCTCCAAGCTGATTAAGTCCACCTTAATGAATTTATGGGACTCCGTTAGTCCTTATGGATCTACACACATGAAAGCAGACATTATGTTTTATTCCATTAGCAGAGGAACTGCAGATAGTGGATAAGTGCACCATTACAAAGGCTTCAGTTCTACATTGTTTTATGGCTTGACTAAGAAGCAATGCAAAAATAGCCAAGTGGCGCTGGGAATTGAGTCATTTTCAGTTCTACTGACATTAAACACTCCCTCAATCTCAAGAACTTGAAAAACAGCCTCTCACTATTTATATCCTCCTTTAGAGCATGTTCTCCATCTCCTCCTTCCTTCACACCGAGCTGCAATGAATTAATTGTGTATTACACCACAGTGCTGTTGCATTCTCCATTAGGATTGGTCAGAAGGTGTTGATGTTCTCTTAATTTTAATTCATTTTTTAGAACATTCAGCTCTGACAGTATTTCTGGCTGAAAGGCACATCACAGGTTTATATTAATGCACTCATCTTAATACATTAAGATTAAAAAATAAACATTGCCGATTTGGTGAAGTCTTCTGTGAGGACATTATTTATTTAACTTTTACGGAAGGAGTCTCCAATGCCAGTGCTTTGTAACAGTCACAGGTAAAGCTGTAACTTGTCTTCAGGACAAACGGATTTTGTACTTTGCAATTTCTCTAACACAACAACCTTCGTTTTTTTATGTTTGTTTGTTTGATTAACTTCAAGTGAAAAATATAGAGGCTGACTGTTTATAGCTGCTATAACATAAGCGACATAACCAAAAGTTTTTTGCGGATGTTTCACAACATTAAATGTAACTAAACAGACAAAAGGTATCTTGTGTCGCACTTTAATAACAAAAAACTGTTAGCTCTGGCAGATTTCTGTGGTATAAGAGGAATAAAACACTTTAGGACATACTGTTCTGGGAAAATAATCAACTTCAGTTTGGTAACAATAACTTCGCTTCGTCACCCCACCGTTCAATATTTTTTCTATAATAACACTCCCCAAGGTGATTTATTTCATAGCTACAGCATATGAACATACTCATTTAAACAGTTTCATCCCACAATATGTCAAAACACATTTCATGTAGTAACTAAGCAAAAAAAAAAAAAATCTAATTACTATGAATTTTGAATATGATGTAGCTTGTGTAATTAAACTACAGGCCGAAATTAATGTTAGCCGGCTGTTAAGAAAATTTTTTACAGAAAAGTTTATCAAAGTATGGATTCACTCTGAAAGTGACTAGCTGAGATTTTATTCTCGCTAGCAGTTTGAGTATTTTGCAAAGAAATGTGCATCTGTTTGATTTATAGGAAGCCCAAACAGCTTTGAACTCACATGTGCACCTAAATTATTATAATATCTCTAATCAAACAGCCGTATTATTTATTTCCGGCCCTATATTTTCTCTCCATCTTGCCGCCCATAAGAGAGCTTGACCTTTGCAATGAAGTCTTAATGTATTTTTCAAAGAGAGGATTAAGATATTCATGCTCTGACTCTTTCTCCGAGATTCACACTCGGGTCTTTTGAGAAGATTAACAGAAAAGCATGTGAATTTCTAGAAACCGGAGCTGGCCCCACTGCTGAACGTAGCACTTTCCCTGCCAGCTCCACACACTGCCAGAGTGGCTTTCTGCGAAACCCGGCGTAGAGTCGGCCCACTCTCTACCTCCACACTCATCACAATCATTTAAAAAGGGGAAAGAGCTGACACAAGTGGCTTCTCTGCTTCAGAGTGATGGAGCGTATCATCCTTCGACGTCCTGTAACTGCGCGAGAATACATTGCATTTGAAAACCGGGCATCAGCAGCAGAAAGTCAGAATGATTGAAAACACAATAACGCTTTCATCAATTGTTCCAATTTTGTAAGGAACTGACGCAACAGAATACAAATAGGAGAAAAAGTATACACAAAAACTTTCTTATACCAACCAGCTCAGCATTTCTCAAACTGTATAAAGCATCCAGTCATTCTAAGATTTGCAATCACAGCAATGTTCACCAAAACGGAAGAGGCTTCTGTAAGTGATTCAACTCCACTGATTTACACTAATGCACCCATGCTAATATGTTACTATTTCTATAGTAACAACATACACAAAAACAGAATAAAAAGAAACACATGTAGCTGCTGATATGGTGAAATTTCTGGAAAGTTATGGAAGGAGTCTCCAGTGTCAGTGCTTCATAACAGTCAGAGGTAAAGCTGTGACTAAGTTTTCTGACATGGGAGTGTGAAAAAATTGGCCTTGATATATTGTTGTGGCCATAATAAATTAAGGTGTGGCTTTGATACATCCACTCGTGGCTTCTATACATTATCTTGTAGCCACAACATATTATCTTGTGGCCTTGATATATTATATTGTGACCTCAATATATTAATTTGTAGCCTAAATGTATTATTTTGTCGCTGGAATATGTTATCTTGTGGCTTTCTGGTGGCAACATTTTATCTCATTTTCCAAGTACATTATCTCGTGAACTCGATGTATGTACTTGCAGTCTCAATATATTATCTCATCGCCAGAATATATTATCTTGTCTTCTCAATATGTTATCTCATGGATTCAATATATTAACTTGGGGCATCAATATATTACCTCACAGTCTCTATAATATTATTTCATGGCCACAAAATATTTTGTGACTTCAATATGTTCTCACTGCAATTTATATCTTATCTCGTGGCCTCAATATTAAATAGTGCCCGCAGTATATTCTCTCGTGGCCTCTTATATTATCTTGTTGCCTTAATATATTATCATCATCATATTGTGTCCAAAATATATTATCTTGTGGTCTCAATGTTATCTCATGGCATTGTTATACTATCTTGTGGCCTCATATATTATCTAGTGGTCTTGATATAATATCTTGTGACTTTATGTATTATCTTGGGGCCTCAACATATTAATTCGCAGCTCACAACCACAATATATTATCGCATGGCTTTAATATATTATGTTGTGGCTGCAACATATCTCATGGCCTCGGTATATTATCTCATGGTCTCAATATATTATTTTGCACCCAAAATATATGATTGTCTCCTTAACATATATGTTATCTCATGGCTTCAATATACATTATATTACCAAAAGTATTCGGTCACCCATCCAAATGATCAGAATTAGGTGTCCTAATCACTTGGCCTGGCCACAGGT
>CM075003.1:12136791-12191938 GCA_037576675.1 Pangasius sanitwongsei
CAGAAGAGTTGAAGCTGTAATAGCTGCAAAAGGTGGACCGACATCATATTGAACCCTATGGGTTAGGAATGGGATGGTACTTAAGTTCATATGTGAGTCAAGGCAGGTGACCGAATACTTTTGGTAATATAGTGTATATATACATATATAAATAAATTTCTGTTAATTAGCCATTACTATAGAAATGATAACATATTAGAAGCAAGCGCATTAATATAAACCCATGAACACTGCAAGATATTTGGTTAAAAATGAGTACAGCACACACTAAGGTTTTTTATTATTATTATTTGAAGCTTTTCCAGTTTCCCCATCCATTCCTGATTGGTATAGGAATCAGCAGCTCATTCAGATGATTAGTACACCTCTTATTTTAGTCCTCTCCGTATGGTGTATGAGACAATCTCTAATCTCTATTTATAAAACCCATTACGAGTTTAAAAAAGAAAATGAAAAACATAAGCTTCCAGAAAAAGCAGCTTTTAGGACAGGATGTCAAGTAAAAATTTAATCAAACCCAAAAGGAAATAGGTGCCATCTCTTTGCCTGTGCACTGTATGGAAGTAACTATAGAAGGACAGAACTTGAATATCCTTGAATGTCCTTGCATTTAAAAAAAAAAAAATGTAATAATGATATGCCCCTGTTCCTTAGTCGGAATCGAGAAGTTCAATTTCCGTTCTCGAAATAGAGCATGGAAGCTCCAATTAGTTGGAGGCTTAACACTACATCCAGCTCCCCACATATAGTGAGCTACATTCCTACAAGGCCATACCATCAGCAGGGTCCTGTGGGGATCCAGCAAGAACAGGAAACAAAAGACCAGGCCTCAATTTTGATCATTGTTCCAGAGATCAATAATCATGGGCAATGGTAGCTCAGTGGTTAAAGTCTTGGGCTACTGTTCGGAAGATCACGAGTTCAAATTCCAGCGTCACCAAGTTGCCACTTTTGGGCCCTTGAGCAAGACCTTTAACCCTTAACTGCTCACTTCTATCCTGTCTCAATGATAAGTCACTTTGGATAAAAGCATCAGCCAAATGAGATAAATATATAAAGATAAATGTTGTCAAGACTTCCGGACCTTTGGAAGGACCTCCATTTTGGTTTGACTTTCATTTTGGTTTACGTCACCAAATATCCATAGGTTCACTTCATATACAGCGAGAGAGAATTTAGAGTGTGAATGTGTCCGTCTCTGTGCCAAGAAGATCCAGGGTTCCAGGCATGTTTGGCTCCAAGCTCTCCAAAGCCTCTTCTCCTGTCATTGGCCATCTGTTGCTCAGCAGCCCTGCCGATCCTGACGAAGAGCTCCAGCACACTGCTCCAGATGCCTATCCGGCATTTCTTCCCTGAGCTCCAGAGACTTTGCGTCATCTGGCTCACTTCGCCAAATCTCCAGCATGCCGTTCCAGATGCCTCCACCCCACTACTACAGCAGGTTAGTTTCTTTTCTGTGCACCAGAGTATACATTTTATACCTAAAGGGAAGTTTAACTGATCACCTTATGCTTTTTCCATGGAATTTGCAATGCGTTGGGAAGTCATGGTCGAAAGGGTCTGATCTAAAGTTTTACCTATTGGCATAATTATAAATGTAGTTTTAAGGTGGCAGAAATCAGCATGAGTAAATGTTGTAAGTGTTTTCGTAGGCCAAACCGAACAAAGAATTCTCTCCAGGTTAACAAAACGTTTGTACTCATGTGCTGATAAATACGTTGTTAAACATCAATCAGCTGCAAATTACCAAGCATGTTCATGGGACAGCTGAATTACATTTAGCCACGCCCACAAAACTCCATAAAAGGCAAAGCTCACAGAGAGCTGAAAGCATCAGAACTGTGACGTAAATGTCTAAAAGTCTATTTTTTGATGGAATATCGATATAAAACAATCGAGTTTGTTAAAAAGTTTTGTCAAACTTTATTAAAATTGTGCATGAAACTGAAAGAAATAAGCAATTTAAACTTGACAGTGTAGTCCGTATATATAAAATCGCAGTAACTCATCACCAATTATACGATTTGATGCAACCGAGGTTCGCATTAGTGAGGCTTGTTCTACAAAATTCATTAGGATCCAGCTTGATAAATGAGGCCAGTAGACAGAATATTATTTATCTTTTGGAAAGGAAATGGATATGACTGCTGGATCACAACACAAAAGGTCTCATTACTGTACTGTACCCATCACTACTAATTGCTAGACAAATATCACCTTCAAAGCAGCACTAATATCCTTCAGTCCCCATGGTGAGACAAAAAGGACACGCGTGCTCTCTAAAGATGAGTGGGAAAATGGCCCGTCAGGCAAATTTAGAGAAAGCGCCTTTGTTTTGCCTATACAATGGCCTACTTTCTCTTCTTCGTCCAGGGAATAACATCAGATTCTCGTTGCTGTGGCACCAAGCGACGGCAAGAACCACCTCACGTGTGGAGCCACAATCTTCCAAACTCCCTCCCTTCCAGAAACTAGATTATGGTCAAAGGTCAGCTCCCAAAGTTGTACTCATTAGCATAATTGTGAATGCCATTTTGAAGCAATGATTGACAGGAAGACGAGGGATCCAACCACATCTCAACAAAAGGCCTTTATAGGAGAGGCACGTGCTGTCAAATATCCAAAAAGAGGGCTAATTCAGATGACAAGCGGACACCATGGGGCAATTTCATATTCTTGGGTTCTTTTTTTTGCCACAGCAGGCACACATTCTAAATAATTAGTCGATTAAAAAGCCTCTGCATAATTGTAAGCAAATGTTTCCTGATCATCACTGAACATTAGTCACTCTTGAGTCGTGATATTATGCTACATACACGTGTTGCGAAATCAGTCAAGAATAAAAACCCTTTTTTAGCCCAGTTATTCTAGGATTGATATGGTGGCTCTGAAATGTGAGTTTATACAGGGCACGGACGTTTAAAGGTCAGCATTTATTTTATCGCAGTGATTTATCTATTTTATTTCAACGGCCACTGAAAACATGCCCAAGCAGGGAAAACCTAAACGAATCTGTCACCGAGTTAGCGGAGCAGCACGGTGGCAGAGCAGCTAGAACAACTCCAGATTTTCAGGTTGAATCCTGAAACCGGGATACTGTGGGCTTCCTTTGCGTTCTCTGGATTCCTCCACCTCCCAAAAACATGGCTGTATATGGTACTGCCCCCAATCAAAGAAACAATAACGAGAACAAGCTTATTAATAATTTTATTAATAAACCTGTGCAGCCGTCAAAGCTGCTGCTGTTGATGCCTTCTGACCAATCAGATTCAAGAATTCAAGAACAGCGCTGAAGATGGATAAATAATAATAATAATAATATAATACGCCCCCATTTCCATAACTTGTGGCTAGGATTGGGCAGCATACGATGCGTTATCGATTTCGTGATGTCATTTTGATAGACATATATTACCCAAGAACATTGTACGTGATAGAGGAGATGCCAGAAGGACTTGTTTTACATCTAGGTTTCTCAAGTGGCACAGCTGTATTTCAGCTCAATTGTTAATTGGTAATATTGATGTTTCTTCAGTTAGATGGAAAAAAAAAATCTACGAGACAATGAAAGGAAAAGGAAGCACTGAGAATCAAATTCAGTGTTCCCTTCTAGGGATAGTTTTGCACCAAATGAAACCGATTTCATTTTTACGGCTTGGACGAAACCATTGCCGTTGTATGTACAGGGCGTAGTACAAGATCATGTTCTATGATTATGCACCAAAAATATTTAAAGCATCTCTAATACAGCTAACTAAATAAGAATATAGTTAACATCAATGTTATTGTTTAAAGTTGAACACACTGATAGATTTAATTTCATGGTAAGCAACACAAAACATTCTCCATTTTCCTCATTTTCATTTTTAAGCGGGAAAATTGAGTTAAGACTAGCAGTGGGCGGAGCTTCCAGGCGATCAGTTAATATTGGCGAGTTCAAAACACCTGCGCAAACTGTCAATCATTCCAGATTCAAACGTCAATCAGCTTGTTTTTATTGTGAGGGGGGAGTAAGACTGCATCTTTTTGAGTTTCAGCGTGTTAAAATGCGGAGCTCTTACCAAAAATATGTAAAGGTTGGCAGGTCTGATGCAGTTGTTTAATTTTTTTTCCCATCTCACCCCTCCTGCAATTCCACCACAGTTTGAATATGCCTGAGCTAAATGATAAACCGTGGGCAAATATATTTTTTGGAATGACATGCACATTAGTACATTAGCATGTCTGCCAATGGAGAAAAAAAAAATAAAAGCATTACAGTGTCTAATATACATATTCATTATGTAAAACCCTGACAATGTGTTTCTTATTAAGTGACAAAATGGATGGATTTATGCAAACTCTGGGAGACAAAACTATTTCTTCATGCTAATCTGATCTGCAGCTTATATACATCATATTTGGCTACGTTAAGCCCTCGTTCTGTTTCCCAATACACGCAAGTAAATATTTTCTCTGCAAAATGTGTTTATTTTGTCTTTGTTTAGACTGGTATATTTAAGTGCGTTTGTCAGAACGAGGGGGTAAAAGAGGTGGATGCAAAAATAATCTCCGAAATACAGCTGCATGTTGAAGCATTCAGAGGACATGCAGTGAAACCGTACAATCAGATCCAAGTTGTTCTCCAATCCGTTCCCCTCTTTTCTTTTTTTTAATTCCTGTTCTCCTCTCTTCTCATCTTCAGCAAAAGTATGAGCCTCTGGTTCCTAAGCAACAGGCAGGCACTGTGCTTTAATGCAGAACCGCGGCAAAAGTCTGCAGTCCAGGCGTACAGGTGGGTGGGTGTGCGCGCACATACACACACACGCGCGCACATACACACACACGCGCGCACATACACACACACACACACACACAATCACTGTCTCGCCCTGTAACAGCTCCACAAGGTTTGCTGCAGTGAAGAGTGCTGCATAGATTCTCTCTTTGGACTCCTTTTTTTCCCCACCACTCTGACGCATTAAATGGCAGTTCAGAGCCACAGGAGAATGCAGCAAGAGCACAAGATTACTCTGTTTCTGATTTAAAAAAATAAAAAAAAGCCACCTGCAAACAACTGAGGTCTTTGTTTATCTCAGCAACAACAAAAATGCAACTTGTCAAAAAAAAAACCCAAAACAAAACAAAAAAAAAAACACATCTGGGAATGAGAAAACAATTTGAGAATCCAAATGTGTAAAGCGATCTGCGACGTTAATAACAAAACACTGCGCATGCAAATATCTCAAGTGCTTGTTTCCTTTTTTTTCCCAGAAAGAAGAGAAAAAAAAAAAATCTGTCATTGTTCCGTGCTGCTGGAAAAAAGTCAACGCTGTAAGTTGGTGCTTTTAGAGATGAGCTCTTTGGTCATTGTGGTAATGATTATTGACGCAAACACAACCTTCTCGTTTTTATTTAACTTCAGGACTAGTCAGGACTACGAGTGTCTTTCTTGAGTTCACACGCTAATGAATGAGAGGCAGCTCTTGGCAAACTGACTCGACGGAGACACCAGCTAGAAATTTCTGGAATAACAATGACATGTACATCATCGTGTGTCTAAAAACAGCACATGTGGATCGTGTTCTCGTCCAATGTTCTCGTCCAATGTATATACAACAGAAATGTAAAAAATGATTGGATTTACTATTTAGTGACACAGAATGGCTGTTACATTTACGCAAATCTTGCGTAAACAGCCATAGGGTTACTGAAGGGAAGAGGGAGACAAACATCGTTATCTTCTAGATCTTATCTTCTAGAAGACATCATCTCTCTACTAATCAAGTTTCCTGTCTATTGTATCAAATTTTTGGTACAGATCTGCTGCTTAATTATCACCAATAAGTGACATACTGAGGTCTAAAGATAACAGTAATGACATGTCAAGCTGTTATAAATGAGAGTGTGCAATGAATTGCGATGAGTTACTGTGACCTCACCAAAATTTGTTCTTTTCCTATAATAGCATCCTATAATGTCCCGAAGTGTCTGAAACTTGTTATCCATTTATAGTTACATGTAATGTTGAGGAACATCCATGAAACAAGTTATAACAGCTATAAACAGTCATATAAACAGTCATATAAACAGTCGTTCCATCACTAGCCTCTCTTTTTTCTCTCTCTTGAAGATAAACCAAGAAACCACAAATCCTTCCGTCCGGAAAACTGCAGGTTACTAAGCACTGACACCGGAGACTCCTTCCGGAAATGTTAATTAATCATGTTCTCACAGACAACATCATATTAACAAATAGGCATGTTTTTTTAATCTGTATGCGGATCTGCCCCTGTGTAAGCTGTTACTATAGAAACCTCAACGTATAGCACTGAGCATTATTCTTTTAAACCCGCTTTTAGAGAAAATTAACTGACACCTTCTGACCAATCAGAATGGAGAACTCAGTAGTACAAAGCAGACAAAGTCACACACGTGCCTAACTGCCCAGCCCTAATAAGGACTAGGCATCCATTTGAATTCAACGTTCGCACACGGCATTCCGTACGTGAACAATATTACATCTGTGGACATTTTCAAGTATTATCACTGTCCTTTCAACCTGCAATGATGTGCTTTCGTTCCAGATAAAATGCTGCAGTGTTGTCTTAAACCAGGATAAAAATCTTTTGCTGAGTCAGTCAAGCAACCGTTGAGTCATTATTGCCTGGTCAGGTGACCTAAAGGTCTGCAAAAACAACGTTTAAAAGGGCAGTCTTATTACAGACTGCATAATGATACCAGCAATCAAGACTAATTAAAAAAAAAAGGGAAAAAAAAAAAAAGCACACAGTTCTAGGCTGAAAGCATCTGAACCGACCCTCATATTCAACCATAAAATGATCAACTTTCAAAGATCATTTTAGGCATTCAAAATAAGACATGCACCCCATAAGGCACGCTGTTGAATTCTGGATTCTGATTGGTCAGAAGGTGTTGATTAGTTTTCTACAACAGCAGCTCTGACAGTAGTGCAGCTGCAAATCACAGGTTTATATTAATGCGTTCATTTTAATATGGCATCATTTCTACACTCTGAATAGTGATTATGGCTTTATGTACAATAAATTACATTTGGAAATTCTGCACTTAATTTAAATACGTTGATCCATACATTTTTTTGTCTGTGTATAATAACAACTTACACCAGAACTTGTATCCTAGATGTGCAACAGAATTAAACATGTTTTAAAAAAACACGTGTAATTGTTGATCTAGTGGCGTTTTCTTTGGAAGGAGTCTCCAGTGTCAGCGCTGGCGTTGGGAGAGACTGCAGGACAGAGGAGTTTGTGATTTCTCAGTAAAATTTTTCTTTTTTGAGGTAAAAACAGAGGTTGGTAAGGGAATGCCTGTTCATAGCTGCTATAACGTAAGCGACAACAGAAACTCCTTTTTGCTGATGTTCCGCAATGTAACTATAAACAGATAAAAAATACGCCATATCATTCTTTAATAAATACAAAATTATAATCCTCAGTAAATTGCTGTGGTATTATGTTTTTAAGGAATTAACCTGGGGGTGGTAACAGTAACTCCGCTTTACCATACCACTCCATCATTGGTTATTTTCCTATACTCCCTATTTATTCCTTATCCTTAAGTATGTGGTTTAGGAGAGTAAAACTCCAAACACAGAGGTTGTGACACCAAGGCTACCTATTTTCACCGTCCAGATAGATAAACTAGTCCGTAAAGGGTTAAACGGCAGCTGGGTTAAATACAATGGCACTTGAACAGCAGTTATAGGCGTGCATGCTGTATCATGAACAAAATCGCACAAAGGTCATGTTTAGTCTAAACAATTCTATAAGATAATAAGCCCTCCACAAATATTCTGCTCTTCATACTGGAATAATAAAGAGCTTGAAGTGCACCAGTACTTCACTAGAAAATACTCTACACAATTTAGCCATATTCTTTCTTGTTCTGAATTCTCGAATCGGATAGGTCGGAAGGCATTGATTCATTTCCTTCTAATATGTTATCGTTTCTATAGTAACGGCTCATTCACAGAGACTTGTATGACGAACGCTCCACATACATGGTGAAGTTTTTTTGTGAGGAGATGTTTATTTAACACTTAAGGAAGGCGCCTCCAGCGTCAGCGCTTTGTAACAGCCAGAGGTAAAGCCGTAACGTTTGGGATTCTCGGTAACATGACAAGCTTAACCTTAACTGCAAGAGAAGGACGAAAGAAGCTGGTGAGGGAACGTCTGTTCACAGCTGCTCTAACGTATGTGAGGACGGCACCCACTTCTTTCGTGGACCTTCCGCAACATTTGTTGTAACTAAAAATGGATTTAAAAAAAAGTACATATCATTCTTTAACACTTCGGGATGTGCTGTTATTAAAAGATAATCAGCTTCGGAGGAGTGAGAACAGTAACTCTGCTCAATCACTCAGTCTGATAGTTGATTTTTCCCCCTAACAGCATGCTCCCAAAAGGTTTATTCCTTACATAACTGAAAAACATATACAAATGTTTGCATTTCAACTGTTCTGTTTATGCTTCAAACATATTGAAGAAAGTGACCACTTCACAAAAACCTCAGAGTGTCTCCGAGTGCATTTGACTGATGAATGCAGGAAAAACCATGACCAGAGCATTCGCTTCACTCGGCCTTGCCAATATCAAACCAAACTGTCATAAATCTCCCTAATGCAGCCTAGAACACTAATCAATACACAAGTATGGTCTCTGCTAAAAGACTGCAATGTACAGTATGTAAGATAATGCACTAATGAGGGATTCTCGAACACAAGACTACTCTTCCATGTCCTATTAGGAAATTCTCGGAAATCGTATGTAACGTGATAAATGGCTCATATGATTCCTCGGACCAATCCTACGGCGCGTGTGGTGCGATTTTTCTTCAATTTCTTCAATTCCTCACTCCTCCACTTTAATTCGTACCTGCAATTATTTTCCGGTTCATCGTATCCTGTCATATACGACCCATCACTAAATATGTATGTATGTATGTATGTATGTATGTATGTATGTATGTGGTGAGTGCATGTAGCTAGAACAGTTCGCTTGCTTTGCTAATCTACGACTCTGAACATGTAACATTTCACACTGATTGGTGCATGTGTTAGTTTTCTACGGCTACATATAGCTACTGTAGTTTTTCATTGAAACTAAAAACAAATGTCGAACTCAAAGAGCACTAGCCGCTCATGTCGCTTGTAGTTTGTCTCTCGTGGATGTGTAGCGACTGCTATTGTTGAGCGACAACAATGTGGGTGTGGCCTATCCAGTGTTCCGTAGCATTAGTAACAAATATATACCTTCTAAATGTGAAACATTGGTTGGCTTTGATTTACATGGTGCATTCTAGGCTTTGTGCTAGCTTCACTGCCAGATTAGCAAATGACTAGCTACATACACTCACCAGCCACACCAACGGTCTCTGCTACTTCCTTCCGAGCTTTATTTTTCTTATTATCTCTACACACGTTTAACTTCTATTTTTTGCGCATTAAACAGTAAACGAGGACTGACTGCAGGTAGGAACTAAAGTCACGAGTAGCGAATGGAAGGAACGGCATAAGATTGAACGCTGAGGTATCATTCAAGCAAATTGTTTGGATTTGTCGTTTTTACAACGTTATACCTAATTTGTGCAGAATAGTGAAAAACGTATGTAGAAAATGAATGGTTGCTTTGTCGGAGCTTTTCGAAAACGCTCTCCCAAGTGGATACATTTGAAAACGCCGTTTTTTGCTGTGTGGTGCGGACTGAGAAAATGGAGATAGTCAAAAACAATGGCGTATTTTCAGTCATGTGAAGCAGTCATGTGACCCATTCATCTCAAAACAAGCAAGATGGTGGACGATGTTGTACTGCAGTTGTTGTTTCTGCTATCCAGTTTGATAGCATTGTTAAAGATTAATGTCATTTCATACAACCTTCAGATTGCATTTTTTCAAGGAATTTTCCAGATAGGAAAATTAGAATTTTCAAACAGGAGACGGAAAGTAAATAAACGCCTCACGGACATGACGCAGGCCAAAGCTTCTTACATTTTTACGCATGTGCAGTATAGGGATGTAAGCATATTCAGTTTGGGCAGGCAATTTTTGGAAAAAATTTGAAAAAGCCGGAGACGGAGAGTGTTTTAAGACGAAAATGCAGTTTTCAGATCTATATCCGGATTAATGTGGACACAGCCTCGGTAGTGCTTATCAAGACCTCAGATAGATGGGTTTGGTACTGAATAGGGAATGTGTGGGAGCTGTAGTTTACACCACAATTTACATTTATGGCATTTAGCAGATGCCCTTATCCAGAGCAAAATATATTTATCTCATTTACACAACCGAGCAGTTTAGGGCTAGGGGCCTTGCTCAGGGGCCCAGCAGCTTGGTGGCTCGAACTCATGACCTTCTCATCAGTAGTCCAACAGCATGTCCGCTGCCCCAATCTTTTAGCTGATGCTGAAGAGGAACACCTCTAAATTATTCAGGATTCATTTTTTTCTAATCTATGTGGTTTCATGTTGCAGCTGGAAAGTACTGCATTGTTTACCTTTTTTCTGATGAGCACAGACGATATCTTCATCCACACAGTAAATATCGCGATGCTGGAGTGAATCAGTGATTGACCAAAAACTGACTGAAATGTTAGAAAGGCTATCTGATCAGTATTTTGGTGAACAGATCGTCTGAGACACTCGTGAGTACTTCAGGTACCTCAGGTGGTGTTACTGCATGAATTAGTAAATAAATAAACATATAAATAAATAAATAAATAAATAAATAAATACATGGAGGAAATGGAGTGCATGGAGAGCCGTTAGCACGCGCTGCTAGGAGGTGATGCGGTGATGTGGATCTCTCTTGATCACTGGCTTACCTTCGATGGAGATGACGTGCTCGCGGATCTGGTTCTGCAGCGCCAGGTCGTCGATGCGCTCGATCAGGTCGTAGATGGCGTAGATGTTCGGGTGCACGGACTCGAAGCGGTGGATCTCGGCTCGGATCGCCGCCGAGTTGGACAGCACGAACTGCGAGCCCGGAGCGCCGGACTGAGCCGCGGGGCCCGACGCCGTCCCCGAGCCGAACTGACCCGGCCCGGAGCTGCCTGATGATCCGGAACCGAACTGGGACGCCATGGGCTGCGGGACGGGCACCGGGACCGGGGCTGGGACCGCACCCGGAGCGGGCATGGCCGGCTGCGACGGCGGCGAGATGCCCGAGACCGGGACGCTCGACTGGTAATTCATCGCGAGGAGGACTAGTTAACGTGCTCGGCTGCTGTGAGAAATAACGGGGAGGATTAGTGGCTGGAACGGCGCTACGGTGCGATGTTTTGATGCATCAACGCTCAGTCTCCGCCTGCAACGATCCGCGCTTCATATTACCAAAACTTGATGCGCGAGCATTGTTCCTCTGGCCACGGGCTCTTTTTTCCTCTATTCTACCGCGGATTGTCCTTCTTTAGTATTAGGACGCCTGACCGACCGGACACGCCTTTTCCCACACTACTCGCGCTCCTTTTTAAATGTTTTATTTCTATTATTCGTTACCAAACTGAATTATTTTGTTTCTCTTCTTAAGCCGCACAATGAGTCCGTTTTACAGGAGCGCGCGCGGGTCCATGGACTGCGGCGTTTGTGCACTGAAGAAGTCATAAAGCCTCATAAAGCCTTTCTCTCTCTCTCTCTCCCTCTCTCTTTCTCTCCTTTTTTTTTCTTTTTTTTTCTTTGGGTCCGAGAAGCTCCGCCCAGCGTGCCCACCTCCGCGCGCGGTGACGTCACGGAGCGCGTAATTTCTGCGCGCGAGGATGGATGGACGGATGGAGAGATGGAGGAAGGGAGGGAGGGATTGAGGGATGGATGGGGGAGGGTGTAATGCGATTGGACGTCCTTGTGGCGAAGGGATTAAGCTCATCAGTTTGATTCCCGGCCATATTATGCAACCGTGTATTGTATTTCTGACATGGAAAGGCCAAACACACACACACACACACACACACACCCCAAAGGAATAAAGAACCTTTAGTCAGCATACTGGGATCCAGCCTTTGTTGTCAACTTTAGACAGCTTCCACTTCTCTGCATTAAAGAAGCCCCTGACCGTGTCATTTCAAACCACTGAAATAATTCCTTAAGGAATAAAACTCGCACTAACAATCTGTTTGTTATCGTTTGCAACAATTAATTTATCAGTGAGTCATAGACTTTGTATCCATTTATTGTTACATTTAATGTTGTGGAACGTCCACGAAACAGTATCTAACGTACATTACAGCAGCTATAAACAGTCCTTCCCTCACCAGTTCCCTCAAGTTAATAACACACACACACACACACACAGCTTATCATGTTAACAAGACAACATCGCAAGCTCTTTTGTCCCGAAGATGTCGGAAAAAACTTAACATTACAGCTTTACACAGCTGACACTGGAGACTCCTTCCATAAAAATGTTCAATACACATTCCCTATATAGCACATTTCTAGCATAGAGCTTTACATAAGCAGATCCTGAACCTTTAAGAGTTCCCACAGATGGGCAAGCTGAAGAATGCTGTAGGGTACTAAAGAACAACCTTTTATTTTCTAACCCTACATTCACTGACGCACAGAAATGGAAGAAAAATGATAATCACGGTTTCATGATTAAATGCGTGTAGAGTCGTTGTGAAGAAAAATAAAGCTTGGAAGGAAGTAGCAGAGATCGCTGGCACCTCTGGTGAGTGTGCATAACTAGTACAGTTAGCATGCTTTGCTAATCTGCCAAAGAATCTAGTACAAACCCAAGTATATATTTTCTCTTTTTGTCTCAGTGAAAGCTAATTGTTCCATTTTAACAATCAACATTAAACAAGGCCTTTATAACGCATCCTCACAGGCTGGTTCTATACACAATACCCTACATAGAATGAAATACATTTTATTTTTTACTCCGTCTTCCTGTTTGAGATGAATAAGTGTTTTTTTTTTCTTTTTATGTGATGTGTTTATGTGATCACAATCTATAATTGGCCGCTTTCTCTAACAACTCTGTGTGCTTCATCACTGACCCGTGCACAGGAAGGAAGTCCTAACAAGCACTGATTACAACTTCCTTAAAGTGAGAGAGGGATAAATCTCTGTGTTAAACACTTGAAGTGGCCACTTGAAGAATGAGAAGAGGGGGCTATAGCACAGCTTCCTTAAAACTGGCAGGGTCAGTTTCATTTCAACTATGTACGGGGTTGTATTGGCATGCTAGCTTACTGACTTGCTAGCAGAGTGTGAAGTTTAAGCAGTTTAAACGTCTTGCATATTAAGTTTTATAATTAACACGTGATCTTCAATGGTGTCCAAGATGTATTTTGGAACGAAATTCCGATTGTTTGCTCTAACGTTTCCACTACTTCTACGAATTTTAAATTTCTCACTACTATGACATCGGACATTACTGGAAAATGGTGACTGAGAAACAAGTTCTTTTGTTTTTTTGGAGCTAAAAGCAAAACCTGACTATTATCACTAATATAAATGAATAGCCATTGTAACCATTCTAGCAATAACAATGTCCTCCTGTGACGGAAGACGGCACACAACCTCTGATGAAAATTCAACACTAACCAACGAATTAGCCATAGAATTGCCAAGCATATCACAAATATTTCAATATCAACATATTTAATGTGTTTCATAACTTGAAACACGAGTTGCAAGTATAAACAACTTTGTCCATGATCTTTTGCTGTTTCAAAAAACACATCGTCTTCTGAAATCTATAATTATCTTGACTCACTTCCTAAGCTCTGCAAGGACTCATCTACCACACTTTATTCAAGCCGATATAGTAATCTCGGCTCAAGCGCTTTTCTGTAAAACAGGAAATAATAAGAAAAGCTGCCTGCTATCCGCCCTCTTCCGCATACACGAGTTCACAAAAGGACACGATTGGTTCGTGTCGCTTTGATTGCTAGGGAAGAGAGGACAGGGAACAACGTCCCTCCCATCCACAGAGCCAAACCAATTTTGCTGATGGACGGCCGAAGCATCGTCAGGATTCGTTCTGATGATTTAGATATAAATCCACTGAATCATCGTCTGTTACAAAAATGCTTCCATTACTATTTGCCCAATTTCTTTATACGTCTTTAACTGTGCTAGTGTCGATGCCTTAAGCAGTGTTTTCAGCTGCCCTCTTTAACAGAGTGAGGATAAAAACTCATTAAACTTTATTCATTAAGCGATAAGACAATGAAAGTGCTGTCCCACTTTCACACTGTAAAATTCCACCTTTTCAGCTTTTCTAACTTACTGCTGCTGATGCAGCACTGGAATTTTTTTTTCACCTTACATCAATAATAGGAAGTGTTATGTAACTTTTTACAGATTTTAAGCCTTGTTGTTTGAAGCGTCATAATGTGACTCAGAAAAAAAAATCGAAAGCAATGACAGGTTATCCGTTATGGAAAAAAACACACTTTCCACACGAATGTTTTTCACTTGTGACTGTGTGATATGTAAGATCTGAAGAAAAAAAAAATCACATGTGAAAATAAATTAATCACGTGTAACAAAACTCACATGTGAAAAAAGAATTGTGTAAAAATCTCATCTAAAAATAAATGAAAAATAAAATTTATGTGAAAAAGTCTCATATGAAAAACAAATTGTGTAAAAATCACATCTGAAAATAAACAAATCATGGAAAATCCCATGTGAAAATAAAAGAATCGTGTAAAAATCACACGTGAAGAACAAATTGTGTAAAAATCACATGTGAAAATAAATTAATCATGTAAAAAAAAAAAAAACATGACGATAACTCACCAAAGAGTATTCACATTTTACAATCTTTCAGTCTGAATGTCTTAACTGTACACTTATTACACACACCTGCCATGTTGTACATGTACAGTGACACACTATAGCTCATGTTTCTTCAGTGTACAGTGTGAGTTCATCATTAATCTCTTTATCAGTGTTGCTTTCATTTAAACATTTAAAATGTACCATTTTCATCTGATACAATCAATTCAGGACAACACACACACACACACACACACAAACACACACACACTACCATGTCAGTTTCATCCAAATTCTATATCAAATCCCTAACATATCACATAAAGAAGTAAACAGCACCGCCTGCGGCAGTGCAGGGAAGCACTCAGTGGCTTTTTTAAAGTATTTTGTTTCCATCTGCTGGTGAAGTTCCAGCATGTTAGTCCTGAAGGATTTCAGAACCAGAACAGTCAGTGCCTTGTTTCCAGTGAACGTGAACTGCATGTTAATGAATTTGCAGTCAGATACACAATGTGTTGTTTTCCAGAGTAGACATGTAGAAGAATACATAAGGCGTGGGCTATCTATCTATCTATCTATCTATCAATCTATCTATCTATTCACCCCTACAACATTTCCAAATTTTGCAGTGTTACAACCTGGAAATGAAATTGAATTAATATATCTAATATTTGAAAGTGTAAAAATATGTTCAATGTTCCACAATAGCTAATTAAACAAAAAACGCTGCCGTTTGTGAGTTGCATAAGTGTTCACCCTCCCGGGTCAACAGTTGGTAGAACCACATTTGGCTGCAATTTCAGCTGCAAGTCTTCTGGGATATTTCTCTATCAGCTTTGCACATCTGGCTCCTTATTTCTGCCCATTATTCTTGGTAAAACTTCTCAAGCTCTGTCAAATTGGATGGAGGCCATTGGTAAACAGCAATTTTTTAAAGACTTGCCACAAATTCTCAACTGAAATGAGGCCTGGGATTTGACTACGCCAAGAACACATTCAGGTTCTTTGGTTTTAATTGCTCCGGTGTAGTTTTGGTAGTATACTTTGACTCATTGTCCTGTTCAAAGGAGAGGCTCTGCCACAGTCTCAAGTTTCTGGCAGACTGGAATAAGTTTTCTTCTAGGATTATCTTGGATTTGGCTCCAGTTTCCCAGTCCCCCCTGAAGAAAAGCATCCACACAACATGATGCATCCACCACCATGCTTCACTGTGGGGATGGTGTTCTCAGGGTGATGAGCAGTGTTGGGTTTTCCAGAACTTTGTCCTGAGTTTTTTTTTTTTATAGTTCCTTGGTCTTCATGATGCTGTTTGTTTAGGTATGTTTGTTTATGGGAGAGAGAGAAGATGGAAAGTGGTTGCACCAGAATGACACTGCATTGCCAAAAGTTTGTGGACACCTGACCCTCACACCCATTCCTGGTAAAATAACCGCCACTCTTCTGGGAAGGCTTTCCACTAGATTTTGGAGCATGGCTGTGGGGATTTGTCCATTCAGCCACAAGAGTATTAGTGCTGTCAGGCACTGATGTTGGGTGAGAAAGCCTGGCACACATTCAGCATTCCAATTCATCCCAAAAGTCAGGTTAAGGTCATCTGTGGGGATGAGTTCAGGGCTCTGTGCAGATTGCTTGAGTTCTTCTACTCCAAACCATGGCAGAAGACATTGGCAAACCATGTCTTCATGGAGCTTGCTTTGTGCACAGGGGCATTATCATGCTGGAACATGTTTGGGTCTCTTAGTTCCAGTGAAGGTAAACTGTAATTCTACAGAATACAAAGACATTCTAGAAAATGATGTGCTTCCAGCTTTGTGGCAACAGTTTGGGGAAGAACCACATATGGGTGTGAAGGTCAGGTGTTCACATACTTTTGGCCATATAGTGTAATTCAGGAGTTTCACAGAAATGGGGTGAATACTTATGCAGTCATAATTTTACATTTTTTAATTTGTACGTAATTTTACAAACTTTATTTTATTTGTAAATTTATTTTAGAAACTATATATTAAACTATCTGTAGTCTGTGGTTTATGAGTGTGTTACAGTAGTGTGTGTGTGTGTGTGTGTGTATCTCAGCCTCTATTTTCATGTCCCTTTTTATCCTAACAGATGGTCCCTTTGGCACTTGGCTATAGGATGGACAGCTCCTTGGGCGCGAGGGGGAAATATACAATCGGCAGGGTTTTCCTATTGGCACAGTGTAGCTAGTTCACCAGCTGCTCGTAGTGCATCTTGCTGTTCTCTCTCTCTCTCTCTCTCTCTTTCTCTCTCTATGTGTATCTCTATTCATGATTTATTGCACAGCCCAACAGACAGCTGCAAAAATGCAAATGAAAAAAAGATGATAAAATGATAAAATATTACCATTGCAGTCCGGAGAGAATTTTCATCTTGAGACTATGGAATTATAAGTTTATATTTGACAATTGTGTATATTTTAAGTTGTAATTAATAATACATAATAATACATGTAATACATATTGAGTGTATACAGTTTTAACCTTCAATAAAGTCAAATACAACTTCAATTTTAATTTGGTATAATATATATCTCACATATATTCACTGGCATGTAAGTAATATATTTATGACATGAGCTCAATATTGCCGGATAGAAACTTAATTTCAAGGTCTTATGCGTGAGGATATTGAGTTACAGTTGAACAGTTTAACATACAGATGGTAAAAAGATGAGAAAAATTTTCCTCATCAGAACAGTGATACTTGGATCTACAGAAACCACTGGATACTTCCTTGTGTGTTTTCACCATACATGCTGAGATCTTCCAACAAGCGAAGCAAGACACAATTTTTGTAATAGTGTACCAGAGATGCCATCTTTAGAAGAAGGGTTGGCTCTGAACTAGTCATGGCAGCCAATCTACAGATGGTGGCAGCTTGAGAAGGGCTGGATGGTGCAACTTGTAATGGCCATTTTAGCAAATATTAGGAATTGGTTGGTTGATGCTTGTGTTCCGCCACTGCTGCTCAAGTGCTGAATGAAGATGAACCGAGGATGACCAGTTAGGACCCCACTATATTGCATTGTGTCTCTTAAACTTGCAGAAGTTAATCCCTCTGTAAGGGAGCTGATTGATAACTCGCTCCTAGCTACACCTAGGCCAGGACATGGGGCAACTCTCTGCTAACTTAATAGGGGGACTCAGGTTTCTGGATCATTAAACAAGCATGGCCAAACGGGCCGTTTGTTTGGCACTTTTGATTAACCCCAACCTGATTTCAAGTTTCAATTACCACAAGGGACATGCCTGTCTTGCACAAACCTTGGGCAGGGGGTGCCACACCCTCAGACCCCTGGTACACCTCAGCCATCAGGTGGGACCCTAGAAAGCACACCTACCACCACTAAAAGGCAGTGGCTGGATATGGGACATTTAACAGGCAAAAACATTGCTCACTGGATGGTGATCAGACTAATGGGTCCTGATGACAGAGTTATATGCAATAGTTCCTCTGCCAGTGTTTTCAGGGCTCTAGGCCCCAGTAAAGGGTCCATATTTGAAAGAGATGTAATGGAAAATGTAAACCCCACAGTTCAAACAAGGGGTTCTGTTCAACTTGTTTTCTTGTTGAGAGGATTGAACCAGTTCCTAAAGATGCTCCCTTTTCATATGCTAAGGGTGAAATGTACTTCAAGCTGTGCAACTACATGACTGGTTCATATCAGTGATCACTTCAGCTAAAAGAGTTGAAGAGTTACATGCTCTAGTGATAAGCTTGTCGTTCATGCGTTAGTGGCCAGATATCTCTGGGGTGACCTTGTGGTTTAATCTGGAGTTTGTGCCAAAGGTCTTATCACCCAACTTCATGAATCAGTCGATTGACCTTGCAGCCTTCAATGACGATGAGCCTGCAGAGCGCTCCTTGCTGTGCACCCTATGGTATTATTTGGACTGGACTGAAGCCATCTGATCCTCAGACCAACTGTTCATCTGCCACAGAGGAAAGACACAGGGGGATTCTCTTGTCTCAACAGAGACTGGCTAATTGGGAGGTATGGGACTTTATCAGCATGGCCGATGCTCAGCTCCTACGGTGACAAAGTTAAAATTGTCATCAGAGGTCAAGTCTGAGCACCTTACAGGAGAGTCCTAAGGTGAGTTCATCTTGGCATACATTGCTCAGGTTTTCCCACAGGTGGTTTGGAGAGGTGAAATAGAAACTGTAACGCTATGCAAATAAATTCAGCTCCATTGTGTTTACAGTAGACATGGTGTAATTAGGGCAAGAATAAACTCCCTGAGAAGGGATGAAAAAGGAACAGGAACCGAGATGCAAAAGAGCAACCCATCCTCCGGCCAGCAACGGATACTGAAACAAAACAAAGGATCAAATCTACATAATCGCATAGCATTTGGCATGTGCAAATGTTTGTGAGATAAGTAGTGTTTAAAGTCTACAGGAACTACGGAAGCTATGAAGAAAAGAGGACGCTAGAAATATAGTTGGTGATCATCACAGCAGGAAGAAGAAGATAATGCCAATGGAGTACAATGCGTTAAAGTGGAGACCAAGATCATACAGTGAGAGTCCCAGCACTACTGGAACTAACAGGTTAGTCAAGATGGATAGACATCTTTCTCCAATATACAGTTGGGTTAATTCTTAGTAGTTCTTTCTCATATAGTATTCATTGTGTAATACAACATTTTTAGTAAGTTGATATTTCAAGAATTGGGGCAAATATTATCTATTTGAAATATGCCTGACACTATAGTACATATGTTTAAAAATGTATCTGGTTATCTTGTTTCAAGGTATTATTATTATTATTATTATTAATAATAATAATAATAATAATAATAAAAATCAAAATAATTCCAGAACAGTAACCTTTTGGATAATACTGCATATTACAGGGAAAAACGCTAGCTCTGTTATGCTAGCACTGTTTATTTATTTATGCTGCCATGCTTTGGCTCCACTTTGGATGTGTCACTGCAAATCAATACAAAGCTGACTGATCACTTTATCCTACCATGAAACATTTCTATCCTGATGGACGTGGTCTCTTCCAGGATGGACTCCGCCCTCCATTCACAGGAAAATGATGTGAATCTTATGCTAAGGCCTTCAGAGTCACCAGATCTCAACCCACTTGAACATTTTTTGTAGATTTCAGAGCGACCTGTTAGACAGCAATCATCAAACCACTATCATCAAAACACCAAATGAGATAATATTTACACTTATTTGACATCACTTTTATCTGTTATCATGCAAATGTGTTGTTCTGAATCCTAGCCAAGCTCATGTACATGTTTTGCTGGGATGGCTTAAGAGAGAAAAGAGTTTCCATGACACACAAATCTGCCATGAATATTGCATCGCCCTTCAGGGGATCTGCTCCAGAACAGAAAATCACCTCGGGATCAGCATTTATTAAGTCTTCTAATATGAAGAAGTTTTTCTTTTTCAGCAGTGTATTTTTTATCTGAAATGAGTGCGTCGATTTGAGTGAGGTCTCTTGATCACATAGAACACCCGATTTTATATTAATTACAATTGAGCGTTGTGGTGAGAGAAGACAAATATTGGTTCAGGTTTGTTTTAACAGCTTTAGAGATCTCTGATACAAGTGGCACTTTAGAGTTAATTGGATCAGAATCTGTAAAAGATAATTAACAAAAATGTATATTGTTTGAATTTACTGGTGCTAAGTTAATTACCAGAGCCTATGTCTATTGCATAAGAAATTCTCTTTATAGCGGTTGAGACAATGCAAAATTGTCCCTCTGCCTGTCCAACTCTCCACAAACTTCTTTCCCGTTCTAGAAGTCTGATTGTTTTCATAACTTCAGCTTACCATGACGGTATATTAATATAGTTTATTTACACTTCACACTTTTACAGGTGTGTTGAAGAAGGTAGGGCTGCTGTTTCACATCTCTGGGCTTTGTCTAATCTGCTCATTCAGAAGCGTAGTATGTGAACATTTTTGGAAGGAGTCTCCAGTGTTAGCGCTTTGTACCAGTAAGTTTTCAACAAAGCTGAAGTCTTCAGGACAGAGGAGTTTACATTTTGTGGATGCTCAGCAACATGACAAACTTGGATTTTTTGCTGTATTGACTTCAAAACAGAGGCTGTTGAGGAATCAACTGCTTACAGCCACTATAATGTAAGGAACAATTAAGGAATTTCATCAGGTCCCAAGTGGCCCTATTGTCAGGAGATCACAAGTTCGAATCCTAATGATGCCACAAAAAAAGCTGCTGTCAGTCACAGAGGCATTAGCCAATCACAGGTGCCTGTGAGTTCATGTATGCGGAAGAGGGTGGATAGCACTTTCCTCTGAGTGCTGCCTGGTGATGTGGCACGAGCAGCAGTTCAAGAAGATGCGGGTGGCTGGCTTCAAATGTCTCAGAGGAAGAAAGTCCTAGCCTTTGGAAATGTTGGCCAATTTCTGTGATATAAAAGGAAACACTTCAGGAAGTGCTGTTATTAAAAAAATCAGCCTCTGGGTGGTATAACAGGAACTCCACTTTGTTAAACCACCATGTCATTGATTATTTTCCTATAACAGCACATCCCCAAATATTTTATTCCATACATAGTAGATGTTGAAAAATAGTGCTGAGTGTTGAGATAATAGTGTCTTGTTTAGGCAGATGCATGTGCGTTTTCATCCAGAACTTCTCATTAGCAGTTAAGATCGGGCCCCTCACTGTTGGGGTTAAGCAAAAACCCTTAACCCTCAGCTACTCAGCACTTTGCTTGGATTTTCTTGTCTCACTTGTAATTCACAGGTGAATAAATGTAAATGTAATTAGGCTCTAGTGTCAGTGGGTCTAGATCTAGAGTTTTGTGCAGTCCAGTCACATAGGTTTATGTAAATGCACACCTACAACAACATGGTCTGGTAATTTAACTGTCAGTTGGTGCGTTTACAAAATTAATTTCCCTCCCAAAGGAATAGACAGGCTGATGAGCTTCAAGCTTATGATAAAATGCTTTCTGGAGAAATCACTGAGCAGACTGGTCATGGTGCAAAAACTGTCACTGAAGCGGCTTTGCTGCATTCCTTTAAGGCACAGATAAAGGATAGTCAAAATCAGCTACTGATGGAAGTCCTAAATATAACAGCCAATCAGCTTTCAGTATGAAAACGTAGGCTATGTAGCATACTGCCATGGGGAGGGGTGTGGCCCGTGAAGGGGTGGAGGTGTGTTTAATTTAATTTACATATTTGTAAAATTTGCTTTTGGCTGACCTTAATGTTACATAGGTGTAACCCACAAGTGGTATTTTAATAGCAGTCATTATCTCAGCTGGGCATTGGTTCATAGTGAAAAAAGGGTGACTTCCTTGTCCGTGACCAGCTAACACTACCGGCTCGGTTGCTACAGCATTTGCACTGAAAAGGTGTGACAAGGAATAGGAACAGCTCCACCTACAGTTTAGTGAGCACAACAGCATCATCCAGATGAAAATTACTAGCTTTTAGATCAACAGCATAGTGCAGAAAAACTGCCACCAAACACCTAGTTACAGGTTACTTCCCATAATACGTAAGGAATTCCTTCAGAGTAGCAAACTCCTTTTCAAATACACGAGAGACACAGTCACATATGCTAATTAGTGCTAATTAGTAGGCGGGGCCAGTGCTTCTCAAACTTAATAATCTCAGAAGTCGTAGCTCTACTTTTCAGTAAATCTGCTTCATTCAAGTCTAGCTATAAACAGTTGTTCCCTCTCTTGAAGTTAATAACACAGCTTGTCTTGTTACAAAAACACCGAAAAAGCGTAACCTCCTCTGTTAATATGATTTAGTTTGTTGCGTCGACATCAGAACAGCACCACGTCTCTTGTACGTGCAAGCCGGACAGTTTCTGGAACTTCCCTCAGCGGCTCGCCTCTAAATAAAGCTCATGAGGATGAGATGCTCATCATACACAGTAGGGGTCCAGGTCTCCAGCTGTTCTTTAGGTCATGTGATGATGTCCAGCCTCTGTTTAGATAAAGGAACCCCCCTGTGTGTGTTCTCAATGGGAGATGAACAGTTGGTCTGAGGTTCAGATGGCCGTCGTCCAGACTAAATAATGCACAGCAAGGAACGCTCTGCATGCTCACCTTCACTGACATCTTAGGGGTCAGTTGACAAATTCACAAAGTTAGGAATCCAGGATTCAGCCACGAGGTCACTCCAGAGTCTCCCAGACACCAGCTCAAGCAAGGCAAGCTTATCGCCCCAACACTTTTCGATGATGTTATTATGTAATTACCTCGCAATTCCGCCCGCACATCATTCTCTTTCGGGAAATAAGAGTCATTAAAATATATTGTAATGTAATAATAAAACAATTAGGGACAAAAATAGATGACAGTAGGGGGGATATATATTGCAACAGCTCTGTGGTGTATATTTTAGGCAACTTGGAAACTCAAGTGAAGAAGCTCCTCAGACAATCCTCTAAAAAAAAAAACTTCATTAATTGCAAATAGTTTTCCAACTGTCTCAAAATTAATCACAGCAAATCAGCAAAAACATGCATGATGTAGCAATTTGCACAAGAAACCATTTTGCACATATCAAAGGAAGAGGCCAGTTAGAACTGCTAATGCCCATGGGCAGACACTGAGGGACGGGGTTAAAAAATAAAAAGGCACAAGCACCTAGAGGGCACTTCATCTCATTTCCTCGCATGTAGGGGAACCCTCTGGGGCATTTCATCACGTTTTTCCATTTGATGGGCAGCCACTAGTGCACTTCACCAAGATTCGTCGGCTGTAAGGGCACCCTAGAGGGCACTACATCATGTTTCCTTTCATTTAGAGGAACCTCATACGGCACTCCATCACCGATTCTCCACTGGTAAGGGCACCCTATAGGGCACTTCATCATGTTTCCTTGCACATAGAGGACCCCTATAAGCACTGCATCACACATTCTCCACTGTAAGGGCACCATAGAGGGCAATTCATTATGTCATTGTCACACACTGGGGCATCTAATAGGTCACCTTGTCACGTCTTCTCACATGTAGTGGCACCCTAGAGGGCATGTCATCACTTTTTACCATTTGAAGAGCAGCCAACAAGGCACTTAATCATGTTTTCTCCACTGTGAGGGCACCCTAGAAGACACTTCATCATGTTTCCTTGGATGTAGAGGAGCCCAGTAGTGCACTGCATCATGTATTCTTCACTGTAAGGGCACCCTATAGGGCAGTTCTTCACATTTTCCCCACTGGAAGGACACCCATTAGTGCACTTCAACATGTTTCCTCACATGCAGAGGAGCCTATAGGGCACTGCATCACGTATTCTCCACTGAAAGGGCACCCTAGCGGGCACTTCATCATGTTTTCTCACATGTATGGGCACTGTATGGGGCACCATCACGTTTTCTCACATATAGTGGCACCCTAGAGGGCATTTCATTGCACTGTTTTTCATTTGAAGAGCAGCCGTTAGGGCACTTCGTCTTCTTTTCTCCACTGTAAGGGCACCCATAAGGGCACTTCATCATGTTACTCGCATCTAGCAGCACCCTAGAGGGCATTTCATCACATTTTTTCAGCCATTATGGAACTTCATTCCATTTTCTTCACTGTGAGGGCACCCTAGAGGGCACTTCATCATGTCTCCTTGCACGTAGAGGAACCCTATAGGGCACTGCATCTCACTTTCTCCACTCAAAGGACACCCTATAAGGCACTTCAGCATGCTTTCTCGCATGTAGGGGAGCCTATAGGGCACTTTTTCCTCACCTTTTCTCACAGGACCCCACTCTCTGGTGTCACCTAGAAGAGAACAGGATCCTTTCAAGTTTTTCCTTGCCACTGTCTCCTCTGGTTTGTTCATTATGGATCTAAATATAAATCTACATGTGAATATCTGTAAAGCTGCTTTGTCACAATGTTGAAAGTGGTGTATACATAAAATTGAATTGAAATGAATTATAATTAGCCCTTTGCAAAGAGCTAAAAAGTGGACATAGACACATACATGAAAACGCAACATTACACAAATTAGCTGAAATCTGAAAGCATTATTTTGTAATTTACACATAATCTCCGGATGATTCAACACATTAAACATCAACAGAAATAAGGCATAATTCCAGATGATTAATTTCCCATCACATATCTATTAGACTTCCATACTGATGATATGGATTTTATTGTTTTATTGAGAGTCCATTACACATTTAGACTCCTTTCAACACATTTGTGTCACTAGAACCATTAAATCTTCTGTGAAGCATGTGAATAACGTGCAATAAGAGATATTTTGAGCTTGAACATACAGGGACATTATATAGTTTTATTTAAGTGAGTGAGTGAGTGAGTGAGTGAAGTGACTTGTGACATTATATAGTTTTATTTAAAGATGCTTTTCTTTTTGTTCATAGTGGAGAGAACAGCAGCACTGAGTCTCATCCTGTAATTTCTAACAATTTTGGAGACACTTGTAGCGGGATCTTGGTCCAGGCCTCAGAACATTTTATACTGCTTCATATTTTGTGTGTATGTGTGTGTGTGTGTGTGTGGACGTTCTCTTCAATTCAGACAGCTGGTTTTTAGTAGGGTTCAAATCCGGTGCCCGGTATTGTCATTGCAAAACATTAATTTTGTGTTTCTTAACCATTTCTGTTGATTTGGAACCTCCTGGCAGAGGCAACCAGGATTTACGCTGTAAAAAGCAGTAGGTTTTTATTTATTTATTTATTTATTTATTTGCTTTTACTTGAGTACATTTTGGCTGGATACTTCCATTATTTAACTGACTTAAAATAAAAAATTAATAATGTGTGTCTTTGTTGATTTTTGGTTTTCGCTGTTTTCTGCAAGGAATTTTTGGAAAGAGTCTCCATTCTCAGCGCTTTGTAACAGGCAAAGCAGTAACTTTACACCTTAAACGTTTTCAGACACCTTCAGGACAGAGGGGTTTGTGATTTCTCGGGGACAAGCTGACACGCTGTGTTTTTTGTGTTATCGAGAGATCTTCAAGAAACAGAGAGAAAAAAGAAAGGCTGGTGAGGGAACGACTTTTATAGCTGCTATAACGTAAGTGATAACAGGAACACACTTGTCTCACGGACGTCCATCGACATTAAAGGTAACTGTAAATGGCCAAAAAAAAAGCATGACGTGTTATGCGTTAATTAATAAAAAACAGGCAAATTGCTGTTGTTTAAGAGGAATAAAACACTTCCACCCTGCCCTGTATAACTTTACTGTATATCCTGGCTAGCTAATGAAGTGGCCTCTGAGTGTACTCAGTCCCAGAATGCACTGCGGCACACAATGACGTCAAGGTCGACGACAACAACAAAACAGAGCAGCAGTAACACAGTGGAAGGGTGTTAGCCTGTTTAGTTAGCTTACGGTTGAGAATAGCGTTAATGAGATATACAGAATTCACATTTATGACAAGAAGGCTTGTTGTTATTATTATTTTTTAGAGTAATGTTTATGAACCAGGTTTTTAAGGAGTAGGGTGAGATTTTAGTTGCACGGCTTTATGCCTGCATGAAGAGCAAAGCCCGTGTGTATTTACTGCTAGGGTTATTCTCGGTAGCCTGTTAGCCCGGCAGCTAATCCAGCTAGCATAGCATTCTCTATGTGCAGCTAGCATTAGCCTCGGAGTGTTAGCCTCAGAGCAAGGGAGCTTTTTGCTGCTGCTCGTCTTAACGCGTAGGATGGACACTGACAATTAACAGGTAAATATTATTTAATGGATTTAATGGAAACATGTAGTATTTTAGCATGTATGCTGTCTGGGTATTAGCATTAAGACATGTCGGTTGGACCCTATGACATTGTAGGCAAGCTAGGTAGACTAGAGCTCGTTTTATTGCTGTTTCTATATTTTTTTTTTCTTGCTACAAAAAAAATTCAAGATTAACATAATCATTTCTGTAATGTAAAATGTTTAGGTCACGATTTTAGACATGGATTTTGGTGCGTTTCACGTTGACAGGGTGAGTTTTACTTACTGCTCTACGAGTCGACTCCGATTCCGAGTCGATTCCGAGACGATTCCTCATAATACATATAATAGACATTTTAGATTCCACAAATGAAATCACAGCACCGGAAAAGAAATCTTTTACTATATTATCTACTGATAATAATAACAATAAAAATAACAAACTTCTTCTCTTGATTCAGGACATTTTTAAGTTCTCTTCTAACTGATTTAAGATGGGTTGCACTAATAATTATAATAATTAAAAAGTTTTGAGGTTGAAAGTTTTATTTTAGTTTGTGTTGCACCACAAAAATGGCTAAAATCAGCAATTAAAACCTTACACTGGGAATTTTTCTGAATGTCCACCATGACTGATATGCCTAAATAAATAAATGAATGAAATGAAACCCTACTCAGAATCAGAAATTAATAACATTAGCAATATGTTTTCCTTCCCTTTTGGTTGTTATTGTGTTTTGTTAAATAAAGAAATGATTCCTACCTGAAATATAAGTCTGAGTTTAACATTGTGGAGCAACACAGTAAAAGTTAATCCTGGCTTACTGTAAATTTAATGATATCTCAAATGCAGTCCGGGTTATTTCAAACAGGATTTAAAGTTTGACACAACTGGATTCATAGATAGCGTTTAAATGAATCCAGGTTAAAGATGATCTTTAACAGTCAGAGCTGCTGTGATTGGCATCAAATTAACAGCAGACTAGTTATAGTGTAATGGTCTATTTCTTTTACTAGTTTATTTAGCAAACAGTAAATCATTCTTGCAAATTGTGAACAAACATGAGCAGAGGAAAAATAGTACAGAATCGACTCTCTAAGTAATACAGAACTCTTTACAGAACTAATTACACTTTAAATTGTACACAAACATGATCTATTAAACGACACAGAATCGACTCTCTATTCTTCAGTGGACTAATTATAGTTTAAGAGTGTTTGTTTTTTTGACTAGTTTATTATGCAAACAGTTAGTACAGTAAAGTCTTTTTACACTATTAACAGGGAACTGTAACTACTTACACTTTTAACTGTGCACGAATATGAGCTGAAAAATCAAACGACACGGAATCGACTCTATTCTTCAATGGACTAATTGTAGATTAAGGGTGTTTCTTACTAGTTTTTCGAGGAAACAGTTGGTAAATAAAATTATTCTTATACTAGGTATAGAAGTAATACAGAGCTCTGAATAATCACACTTTAAATTATGGATGAACATGAGAAGGAGAAAAAAAACCCGACACGGAATCGACTCTCCAGCTTTATTTCTTTGCGCCTGGAATCGGAGAATCGACTCGTTTTTTTTTTTGGAATCGACTCCAAACCCCAATCTGACAGATGCAGATATTAGCATTGCTAAGTTAGCTAGCTGCATTATCTCGTAACGCGGAGATTAAAGGACATTTTTAAGCGTTTACACTTAAAAAAAAAAAAAAGCTTAATGACGTAAACAACAGTTATCACTCTAAAAAAACGCATTCTTACTCTAATTTTTGACGTTATATATTTATAGAGACATAATTTTAATCCGCGTTGACGAGGAAAGCTTTCAGTTATGAAAGCGCGTGCTAGCTAACTTACTGTTTCAGCTAATGACTGTGCTATTAATGATCGCCTTTTCAAGATACACACTCTGAGGATGAGATTTTAAAACAAACTGCACGGTTTTATACTACGAATTGTTCAAATAGTGTAAAGTAAACAGTTGTCAGCAATCCTACTGAGTCACTTTAACGGCGAGGAACAACATGACTCAGCCTGAAATACTCCCTGTTAGGCGCTTGGTTAGTAAACACACACACACACACACACACACACACACTCTCTCTCTCTCTCTCTCTCTCTAAAGCTGTGTTGTATTATATTGGGTTAAATATTGAATTAGAAAGCATTAAAAGGTGTAGCAGAGTCAATAAAATTTAAAGCATAGCATAATTTGAGTTGAAACGTGAAGGTAGTTTTTGTGCTGTTTTTGTTACCTCTGGTTTTACTCCTCATGACATCACATGAGTAGAGTAAGAATGTAATACGCTGTCATTGAGAAAGTCTTGCCGAACCTTGTCTAGATCTGAGGTGAAAGTAACAGTCAACTTTTATTTATAAAGCACATTTTAAACACCACAAGGGCTGCCAGAGTGCTGTACAATAGAATTAATTAATTAACAATTAATAACAAATAATTATACAGGGATAAGCCTGAATAAAATGAACTAACTCAAAGGATTTTGGCTGGTTGTGATATTAGATGTGAAGCCCAAAAATGTCTATATACCTATATTGTCTATAATATCTGTCATTTTTTCCAAATAGGTTTTGGGATCCACATCAGATTATTTGCTGTTAATAAACATTTTAATGGGATTATTGAGGATTTTTGTAGAACTGAGTGCAACATCACCGCGAACGCTCGTAAGCGAAAAAAAAAACCCCACACAGAACACTATGAAGAAGCGATGCCGAGGCTGATTTCTTTCTAGCCCAGACTGTAGATTCATGCCGTGACAGTCGGGTCAGGTGACTACACAGAGTGACACGGCCGCTAGATCCGATCTCCGGTCTCTGATTTCGCTGACAAATCCGTCACGCGATTGAGAAGGCGCATGTGGAATAGTCGCGGTGTAGTGAACGTGAATGTGAACGTGAACGAGGTGCAGTATTTACTCTCAGTATTTCCATTTAAAGGCAGATAGACAGCTGCGTTTGTGATTTCTAATTCGTACTGTTCTCCTGGGGTCATGCCGTGTTTCCTCGGGAGAAAAACCCATAACCCCAGCTGAATTAAATACTGAGGCAGGATGATGCAGCCAAAAATCTCCCCTATTCTCAATAATAATTATATGCATTTCCTGATATTCTAAAAAAAAGAACAAACCTTCTTTGGTGTAATGACGATTTCTGTAAATATAAATAAAACACAAATGGTAGCTTTTGCTAGCCAGTGAATTTGGTTTGTAGTACACGTCACCACCACGTGGTCTCAGAAGGACATGTCGCTTATAGTAGATCGAAGTACTTCATCGGTATCATATGAACTAGATTTTAATAATTCAATTCAGTAATTATTTCAATTATAATTATCTGATCTGTGATCTATATATGATCTGTGTGTAAAAAAAAAATAAATTAAAAAAATCAAGGTACGTACTGTGTATCTACTTGATATGATATTTTAACCATCCTAAAGACTTTCCAGTGAAGAAAAGAGCAAAGTTACAGCTTTATCTCGGACTGTTACGAAGCGCTGACACTGGAGACTCCTTCCGTGAATGTTAACTGACCGTCTCCTTACAGAAAACTTGCCCATATCAACACGTTTTGGTAATAATAAACAGCAGTTTATTATTAGAAGATGTATATTACGTAAAGCTATTGGAATAGTCTGGTCCATGCGCAGGGCCAGATCCGGTTTATCGTCTCGTAATAAACTGAAATGTAAAGTCCGTGTCCTTCGGGATGTAGTTCTGTAATTAAGGACCCTGAATCGATTTCTTTTTCTCCTCAGGTGAGCATCACAGACTAGATGACGGAGCAAGGCCGCGGGGAAGCTGAGTGGAGAATTCAACATGAAGTTGTACGTGTTCCAGGTCAATAACGGGAGCACGTTGACGTTCGACACCGAACTAGCGGTGCAAACGTAAGTTGCCTGCAGAAATGTTGCGTATTTTAAGGTTAAAGTAAAATAAAGTAGCGGTACAGATTAGTAACGTGGGAATTTAATGACATGACCACATCTTGTGCTTTTAGTTTGCTTGGTAAAGTACACAGTAATTAAGGCTGATGTGTCTTGGATGATTTCCTATTATCTAACATGAATAAATAAAAAAAAAAAACCCAATATAGTGGATGTTATGGTACGGTGCGTCATTGCTCAAATTAATCAACACCCTTCGAGAAATTAGCGCTGTTGTATAATGCATATTAAACAATTTATTATTGAAGTCAGTGAAATATGTAGGCAAACTGTACTTCTGACTGGAACAGACATATTTCTCTGTGTTCGGCTGTGTTGTAGTGTTCTGGACCTCAAACATGCAATCCAGGCGAAGTACAAGATCGCCACTCAGCATCAGGTGCTGGTGGTTAACGGGGGCGAGTGTATGGTGGCCGAGAGGAGAGTGTGTAGCTACAGTGCAGGCACGGTGAGTAACACGCGCATGTGTGATGTTGGTAACCATGTAAACCTGTCGCACAGGTAGTTTTTCTCATATTAGGGTTTATCTGTTATTTTATGCACAAGAGGCAGACGTCTTGTGGTCAAACACAACCTGTCGTTCCAAAATGATGTCTCGGATAACACGCATGATGTGAGGATGAAGTCCATGGTGATTCTAGTCAAGTACATCCCTAAACAATTAGGAATTATGTTAGTTATCACTTTTTCCTCCATTTTGTCCACAGTTTGTCTATTGGCCAGTGCTTCCTCTGAGACACAGGAAGCCATCACAGCCACAGGGCGGCCTAACACACTCGGATTAAAGCGCTATCTGCCCTCTTCCGCATACATGAGCTCACTAGTGTTGCTGTGATTGACAGGGGAGAAAGAGTGTGCCCCTCCCACCCAGAGAGCGCGGCCAATTTAGCTCCCGGCTCTCCTATTGCACCACTTTTAAGCCACCTGATTGGAGTTTCTGTTTGGCCAATCCCCCCCTGCTATGTTATTTATTTATTTTTTTTAAATGTTTTTTGTGAAATGAACTATGAACAGCAGCATTGTGTTTTGTGGAGTAGTTAATCGAAACGTAACCTCGTGCTCTCTTTTTCATCTCGTGTCCCAGGATACGAACCCCATCTTTTTGTTCAACAAAGAGATGATCTTGTGCGACCGTGCGCCGACGATCCCCAAAACCACCTTCTCCATAGAGAATGAGATGGAGATGAAGGTGGAGGAGTCCCTCATGATGCCGGCCGTGTTTCACACCGTCGCCTCGCGGACGCAGCTCGCCGTGGTACTCCTCTCACACTTTACACGCTTTACTAACAATGCCTGTACGTCTGTTAAGCTTTCTGACTAAAGAGTTGATTATCTTCTGCTGTTTTAACACCACAGCCAAATTATTGTCGTAATGAATCTTTTGAGGGGCAGGGGCAGAAATATTTCTTCCGGTCATTCATCGTTGATCTGTGCTTATGTTGTATTCTCTTTCTTTTTCCAAGGAAATGTTTGAAGTTGCCAAGAAGCTGTGCTCTTTCTGTGAGCGCCTGGTCCACGATGAACACCTCCAGCACCAGGGCTGGGCCGCCATCATGGCCAACCTGGACGACTGCACCACGTCCTATCAGAAGCTGCTGTCGAAATTCGACATTGCGTACACTAACTACCAACAGGATTTTGAAGACATCAAACTGAAGCTAACAAAGTGAGTAGCGCTACAGTGTACACAGCTGTGCAAAATGTTACCTTTTCATACCTTAAAAAGTGGCACCTGTTGCCTTATCTTGTTGCTTACATCCAGGCTCGGAACGGCCGTCTCGGTCATGGCTAAGATCCCTCTGCTGGAGTGCCTGACCCGCCACAGCTACAGAGAAAGCCTGGAGAAATCCTCCTCCCCACACCCCAGAACAGAGGACGAGCCTGACGACGAAGAAGGAGGCAAAACATCCTCCCAGTCGGCCATCTTGTGCCCTACGGGGGTCCAGCGGAACCAGAAGTCTCCTGTTTCAGGAGATTCCCCGGCTCAGGACAGAGTGGGGAGCAGCAGCAGCAGCGGGCTTCAGGAGGCGCTGGAGGAAGAAAAGGAGCAGGAGGAGACAGAAAAAACGGATGCTCCTTCGTTTAACGTCACGCTCCTGGACTGGATCAACGTACAGGACCGGCCCAATGACGTCGAGGCTGTAGTGAGGAAGTGCTTCGACTCCATTAACAGAGTAAGCGTGAGATCATTACACCACATCAACAGTTGCACATTTTTAAGTTTATATCAACACCTGTCCAATCAGATTTGAGAACGCAACAGCGCCGTGGTGTGACTATAGCCCTATCTGTACGCCGTTAAACGTACACGGGGTTCTGGGGTCATTTCCTTTCTTCCAGGTGCTCGACTATGGCTTTATTTCCTTCCAGCTCCGCCATGTCTGTGCTTTTGTCCGTCCTCCTCTGAGAAAATTACAGGCTGAATTACATACTGCGTTTCGCCAGACTCAGCACTTGTCCGATAATTTCAGTTTGAATGAACGTGATTTTCAGTGCGGATGTCGCCTCATGTTGGAAAAGAAGTGTTTGACCGTTGCCACTTGCTGTACTTAGTCTTGTAGTGCGCATCAGTGCCCCTTCCCCAGATATTAAGCTCTAAACGCGAAACAGAAAAAATGGATGTAAATGTCAAACACTGTGTTCCTCGGAAGATAGTGATTCTCTCCTGAGGGGCAGCTCCAAATTTCCTTTTGTGGAGATATTGTGGATACTGAGGAGCCATTTTTAGTAGTCCTAGTTATGTCTAGCAGAAGTCTATTTGCCTAATGTTAATTGCATAACGTTTATAATAACTTGCATTTGTTGATGTCTCATGTCAGCATGCGTTCTGCTTTTGTAGCTCGATCCGCGGATTATTCAGCCGTTTCTCGTCGAGTGCCGGGACACTATTACCAAACTGGATAATCAAAACATGAAGGCCATAAAGGGGCTCGAAGACAGATTGTATGCACTCGACCAAATGATTGCCAGCTGCAAAAAGCTAGTGAACGAACAGAAGGAGCTCGCTCAGGTACGGTGTTTGTTTTGTTTTGTTTTTAATCAGCTTGCTTCATACGTCTTTATTACATCATTACAGTGCATTACATTTTTCTTAGAGCAGGTAAAATTGTTGGGTCTGATTAACGCTTCTGAGATGTAGGGCCTTGTATGAATTTTATGTTAGCCATGATTATTATTATTATTATTATTATTTTTTTTTTTAAACAGGGATTTTTAGCCAATCAGATGAGGGCTGAAAACCTGAAGGACAATTCCGTGCTGCCGGACCTGTGTCTGAGTCACGCCAATCAGCTGATGATCATGCTGACCAACCACAGGAAGCTGCTGGACATCAAGCAGAAGTGCACGACTGCCAAACAGGAACTGGCCAACAACCTGCAAGTCCGTCTCAAGTAAGGACGGTCATGACTTAGATATTATTAAACATTTTGGCTTAACAGATAACGATAATAGTCTCGGTCTGTAGTAACAATCCGTTTCAAGTACACGTGGTGTCATTATACACATAGAGACATCGAAAGGCAGCAGAATGTGCGATTTTAGTGAACTCTTCATACCAGCGTGAGCATCAGTGATCATTTTGCACTGGTTCATTAACCGTAGAGGAGAACAGCTAATCAGCGCATATCATTATGTCTTGCTTATAGATGGTGCTGCTACGTGATGCTGCATGCGGATCAGGATGGCGAGAAGCTGCAAGCGCTGCTGCGCCTCCTGACCGAGCTGCTGGAGCGAGTGCGTGTAGTGGAGGCCCTCAGTACCGTCCCGCAGATGTACTGCCTGGCCGTGGTGGAGGTGGTGCGCCGGAAAATGTTTGTTAAACACTACAGAGAGGTGAGGTGATCAGTGACCTGATAGTACCCCGCTGACATATTGTTCAAGGTCACAATTCCTAGCCCTTTGTTTTAATATTGCACTGTACGCCGGTGCACCACACTGATTGGCCAGTAGGTGTGGATTCATTTTCTATAACGGTAGTCCTGGCCACAAGTCCTAGTACTTGCTTATCGTTTCTATAGCAACGGCTTATTAATAGGGACTGTATAGTGGACACTTTACATAAACTAAGCCTAATAATAAACGAATCAAAATATGTGCTGTTACTTAATACAGAAAGTCTAATTGTTGATATGCTGGAATGCGTTTAACAGTTTATGTAAGGAGTCTCAGTTGTCAGGGCTTTGCACCATGCTGCGTTTTTGTCTTATTAACTTCAAGGGAACGACTGTGTATAGCTGTTGTAGCATAAGTGAGAACAAAACCTAACTTGCTCGCGGATGTTCCACGATGTTAAATGTAACCATAAATGGATAAAAATTACAACTACAGCAATTTAAAAAAAAAAAAAAAATTGTTAGCTTCGGAGAATTGCTATGGTGTAAAAAGAACAAAATAGTTAGAGGTGGTAATAGAAATTCCATAGCACCAACCCAGCATTGATTATTTTCCCCCCTATAACAGCAGTGTTAATATCGTAATTGAGCCCAGATCAATTTTGGCCACAACTAGAATCTGCTAAATATCCTTTATTTCTGTTTATTCATTCTGTGTTCGTGGCATATAGTCTGAGCAGCAGTGCTTTCTCTGCTTTGTGTTTCCCCAGTGGGCCAGGGCCCTGGTAAAAGACGGGAAAAACCTCTATGAGGCAGAGAAGGCCAAAAGGGAGACGTTTGGCAAGCTGTTCAGTAAGTATGAGCTTACTGTTTGTGTTCTCCACAAATCTGCTGAGCTTCATGTAAATATGGATAAAGAGCACGGAGGTTCTGGAGTCTGCTTGAAGCAGTTCTTTACAAAATCCGCCTCTGATTTTTTTCTTGTAGGAAAGTCATTCCTCAGAAATCGCTTGTTTCGAGGACTTGACTCATGGCCTCCGTCGTCATTTTGCGTAAGTTTTTGAACACATGATAATATAGCTCATGATGAGTTTTTTTTTTTTTCCTCTGAGCACTCTTTCACTTGCTCATTTTTTTTTTCCTTTTAGACAAGAAAGCCTCGCAAGTTTGACTTTGAGCTTCCGGATATTTCCCTGAACGACCTGCAGTATCTGAAGAGCTGCTGTCCTGCTGAAGTGCAGCCTTTTCTCAGGTAAAGTACAAGTACAGAAGCGGTAGAAAAAGAATTGCTACGTAAGGAATGAAGCAGTTGGAGATTTTCTGTTATAGGAAAATAATCAACGGGTGGTAGAATGCGCCCCAAAACAAAGCCGAGTTATTCTTGCTAAAGATTCTGGGCTTTGGTTTTTGGGCTTTAGTTCCTTTAGGACTCTGTCTTATCTTTGCAGCACTTTGTTGTAGTTTTCTATTTTTGCCATGCTCATAATGTCCTTTTTTCCATAATTTTCCTTTAGGGTTCCATCACTATGTGATTTTGAGCCATTAAACCATCATACAGAAGCTCTTCACCAGCTAGTACAAGCAGCTCGGAGTGTAGACGAGATGTCTCAAACCATCACAGACTTACTGAGTGAACTGAAGGTAAAAAAAAAAACCACGCTTTTTATGTTTTTGTCATTCCAAATGTCTGGAACATTGGTGTTCTATTATGACAATTTTTGCTCTGTTTTTTTTTTTTTGAAGGCTTCTGGGAGCCAGAGTGCACAGAGACCTAGCTTGGAAAGCAGAACAGAGACCACGCCCACCTCATCCAAAACTCAACCCACCCTCAGTATACAGTCTCCGCCCACTCAGCCGCTCTCCCTTCCAGCTCCCTTAGAAGATCTGTCCCCTGACAGTATAGACGCCCATACGTTTGACTTTGAAACCATAGGACATCCCAACATGGATCCCGTGCTCCAGCAGGGCTCTCTGGACCTGGACTCTTTAGCCGAGAGCCCGGAGTCAGACTTCATGTCAGCGGTCAATGAGTTTGTCATCGAAGAGAATGTAACCTCACCCAATCCCATCAGTGACCCTACAAGTCCTGAGATGATGGTCGAGTCTCTTTACTCCTCAGTCATCAATGCTATAGATAGCAAAAGGATCCAGGACACGACCATGCTCGAGAGAGAGAACTCCAGAATCAAGACCCTCAAGGTGACCATAGACAAGTACCGTTCGGCTGCTGAGGAGTCGCAGAGCAACATGAGGAAAGTCAAGGATGACCTCTGTCATTTCCAAGGACTTGTTTTGAAAGAGCAGCAGGACTTTGGCTTTGCCTTGAAGAAGATGAGCACAGAAATTCACAGCATAGTCAACAATATTAGACGATGTCAAGAAGAGGAACTGAGAGAGGCACACCAGAATGAGCTCCAGAAACTGAAAGATGATCACGAAAAGCACGTCCTCCGGCTTACTGACGAGTTGGAAGGGAACCACAAGATCGTCCGGGACGTCCAGAGGGCCATGCTCGAACTCGAAGGGCTTGTGGAGAGGAAGGAGAAAGAGCTGGCTCAGATGGAGGTTGAGAGGGAGCGCTTGCTGCAGGAGATACGCAACAGCCACCAGCAGGCTGTCCAGGAGTTGGAGAGGAACCTTGCCGAGCGCAGCAAGGCACTTCAAGACGCCCTGCATTCCAGAGACGCCCTTGCCAACCAGCTGGATTGCCTGCAAGTCGAGATCGAGCGGAAGGTACGGCAAGAAATGGAGAACACAGAGAAGAACCGTCTCCAAGACTTGGAAGCTCGTTTGAAAAAGGAGCACCAAGCACAAATGGAGATCCTGAAACGTGACAACCAGAGTGCTCTAGACACCCTAACCCTTGAGAACCAAGCCAAACTGAAAGAGCTCACGGAAGCACATTTGACGGAACGAAAGGAGCGCGAGTGCCGCTTTAAGGACTACGAGGCCCGCATCAGTGAGCTCGCCGACGCCCGATGCAAACTCGAAGTGGAAATGGCACTTAAAGAGACCGAAACGGAAGACCTGCGCTTGCAATACGTGGAAGCCAAGAACCAGCAGGAGGAGGCCCTTAAGGCAGAGATGGAGTCACGGACGACGGCCCTCCAGGAGCAAGTTGAGGCACTGAAGCAGGAGCTGCAGAAGAAGAACGAGGAGCATGAGCAAGGCCTCGCCGAGCTGCGCACTCTCATGCGCCTCGAGAAGGACCACTGCATCTCAGAGCTGGTGGAGCGGCACGATGAGGAGCGCACGCTCCTGCACCACGAGTTCTCCGCACTCAAGCAGAAGTCTCAGGACGCCGAGAAGGACTGTGAGGAACGCCTGCAGGAGATCCGGCGCCAGCTGGAGGACCAGCTCAAAACTTTACGCAAGGAACGGGAGGAGGAACAGAGGGCTTTCGTGGATAAAGAGCGCGACTTGCAAACCGCCGTCAGCGACCTGCAGGCTGTAAACACGCTCCTGTCAGGGCAGCTGGAGCAGGAGCGTCAGGAGGCCCGGAGAACGGAGGAGGAGAAAGAGGCACTAAAAGACGCCTTCTTGCAGAAGGAGGAGGTGGAAGCGAGGCTGTTAGGAAAAATTAAACTACTTGAAACTCAACTTGGGGAAAGCCATTCCACTGACAAGTGAGTGAGAGAAAACATTTTTATAAAACATAAATAAGACATCAATCATCTAATCTCATTTCTTAAATAAATAGAATTTATTTCAACAAGCAAATTTCAGCGTGTAAAATAAAAGTAGATTTGTTTTTACGGACATTTGTTTTAGCCTGCTGGTTACTGAAATTGTAAAATTTAGTGTTTTTAAAATTTAATCCAAGTGCCTTTGATAGTGTCCAGGCTTGTGTATTTTTGTTGTATTTCATCTTTATTTTGTTTCATTTTTTATCTTTATTATTTATTGTACTATTCAGTATTCTTTTGTCGGCATTTATTTATTTATTTATTTATTTATTTATTTATTTATTTATTTATTTATTTATTGGCAGAGGGCTTATATCATTCAATATTTCAAGTTTGCTGAAGTTCTGCTGCATCCTCTAAATGTAACTCCACAGTCGTGTGTGAATGCGGCATCATTTCTGGGGAAAAATGCAGCCTAATTTTATTCTAATTTGAGTCGAGCTCTTTGTACTCAACCTTTGCACTGATTAAAAACCGCTAACCTGACCTGTGATGCTGCAGAGGAGCTGAGGCTGGGGAAAGAGAAGCTGTGGACGTCGCATTGCAGCAGAGGTTGGATGAAGAAAGAGCATCTCTCCTGGGCAAGCTGGAGCTGCTGGAGAGGAAGAAGAACGAGGAGCTGCAGAACCTGAAGACCTCTCTGATCGCTGAGCAGCAGGTAGGAGACGCTGGAGACGCATCTATGCATGCATCAGTTTTCTCTATACATTTCTTTAGTCTCGTAGCCGAGAGATACTGTAGATCTTGTACGTCAGCGTAAGAACAAATCGTCTTTACACTCGTTTATTTATTGAAGAACGACAGAACTATACAATGGACACAAAGTGCGTTTAATGCTGTGGAATGTCCACGAAACAAGTTATTTCCTGTTCTCACTTCGTTACCGCAGCTATAAACAGTCGTTCCCTCTCCAGCCTCTTGTTTTTCTCTCCTGTGAAGCTAATAAGACAAAATAAACAACATCTAACAGAAAACGTCACCATATCAGCAATTACACACATGATTACGCGTTTCAGGAGCAGGTGAACGCGCGCACATCTCCACCGTCAACGTGATACCGTTCCATTAAAAGTGCATTAGGTAAGATTAGTCACTAGTAGTTAAGTAGGTGTATCTGACGTTTGAATTTTTTTTTTTTTTTTTTTTTTTTTTTTTTTTTACTTCTTGAGCCAACCCCTCCATTCCCACACATGTTCACAAAGCTCCGCCCCCAGGATCTTTGCAGGACTGTAAAGTGTCTATAAAATGACCGACAGGAGGCCCATCCAAACACAAACAACTATTGTTTTCTCAGCCACTTATTACACTTGTGCTGAGGCGCAAGTAGGAAATCTTTAAAAATGACTATTGCACCATTAAAAGAAAGAAGAAATGGGGGGAAAAAAAATGTCCTTGCATTCTTACACAATGTCTAAAATATTTTCCAGCTAAATCACTTTGTTTACTGTCTGCCTCACTGTTTTTACTCGCTGCCCGACTACTCGACGTCCCTGCAGTGCCACCAGTGAATGAATTACTCGACTGCTCTTTGTAAAGCCCAGTCACTTCTTTCCTTTTGAAATATTGCAGAATGGTAACGTTGTCTCCCCAAATCTCTTCTATGTTATTTATACTTCGGCTGTGTTAAGTGTTTGCCTGCCGGATTGCATTGTGCCATTGCAGTTGCATCTGTCTTTCTGCCTTTACTCGAAACCAATTAAATAATTGATTGCACACGGTGCACATCTGGCTAGCAGTTGGTCTAACACGCCTGGTTCAGCCTTTTAATCAGGGACACTGTGTGTGACGTGAAACATTCAGTACATGAAAGATTCAGTACATCTTGCTCGCTAAGTAAGCACTAAAAATCAACTTTTTTTGTCTACAGACTAATTTCAATACTGTACTGACACGGGAGAAGTTAAAGAAGGAGCAGATCATCAATGAGCTAAGTGAGAAGCTGAAGAAGGTGACGCTACAGCAGGAGAAGGATAAGAGTAAGTTTCTGAATAGCAGCATTACATCTACACTACATCTTGTCAGAGAAATATGACTCGAGAATCCGCTGGAATAACCATAATAGTGTTTGTGGAGTGATCAGCTTGTTTTTCTCCTCCAGGCCTGATCGAGACTCTCTCTGAGGACCGCGCCACCATCCTGCAGGAGAAAAAACACCTAGAGGAGGAGCTCAACCGCCTCCGGAGCTCCACCCTCGTCTCCTCCGCTTTCTTTGTGCCCAATCCCATCGCCGTTGCCGTGGAGACGCCCGGAGCGTGTGGGCCTGCCCCCACCGAAGTCCCCATCCTGCCTGCGCTGGATTCGGAGAGGCTGGGGTCTGTGGCCACGCTGCGAGACGATGACAGAGTGGACTCTGCTGTCGAAGCGAGCATGATGACCGTCCAGTAAGCGTCTGTTTTATATACATAATACAAAATTCGCACAATAATAAACTCGTCACGGTGCAGAAAATGACCATTTGGGAGTTGGATGGCGAAGAGGGTGACACAGATTAGGTGAGAGAGATTTTCCAGAGAGCCTCGTGGCTTTCTTTGGCCAGACTGTGGAACATCAGGAGATCAGATACAGCAAGAGAGAGCAGTAAGGTTCATTTCGGAACCGTTAAAATATACGAGCGCTTTCATTTCTTGCAACGTTTCCACACACCGATGCGGAACAAAACGACCGTTCCAAGAGAGTCTGATCGCAGTGCGAAAGTGTCTCTGAATCGACTCATCTGTCACCTGACTCCTAAACTGAGCTGTGAGACGCGAACTGAGCCAAAGCACAAAGGTCTGGCAAACCTTGGACTTTTTAAAAAAAAAAAAAAAAAAATGAGAGAGAGAGAGAGAGCGAGAGAAAATGAATTTACAGATATTTTAAAACAGCGTGACGAATTGCTGTTTTATTTCTCGTAGTGATAACGCGTTGATGCTGTCAGAGGAGAAGCAGCGGATACTGCTGCTGGAAAGAGTGAGTGGATCTTCTTCTCTACACTTCTAGTCTACACTACTTTTAAGACAGATAAAGGTGACTGATGGCATTATTTTATTTCGCATTGGTTCTCTTGCAGACCCTACACATGAAAGAAGAGGAGAACAAGAGGCTCAGCCAAAGACTGGTGTGTGTTCTACGGTAGCTTTTCATAAAGCCTCGCTTCATCACACCCTCTTTGTTTCAAATCATGTAGAAGTGTTTTGTTAAAATGGCACCAGGAATGTCGTACAGCCGAATCATCTAGACTGATGCGTGACACGCGTTCCGTAACACAAGATCAACAAGTGAACACACCCATTGATAAAGAGAGGCGCGGTAATTTATGCATCGCTGAATTGGAGGACTGGCGTTGTGCAGGTGGCGAACAGCACATTATCAGCCGTTAATTGAAATGCAAGTCTCTTTAACGTGATTGAATTGGCTGTCCCGCAGGACCGATCCTGCGCACAGGGTTAATCTTTATTTGTTTATTTTTCTTTTATTTTGTATGAAAAGCCTAACAGATCGCCGTGGAGAGAGCAGGACCCAGAGGAATGTTCTGTCCGAATGAGCAGTTAATTTGCTTCAGAGTACCAACCCAACTTAATTTGAGCCACGCTTGCTCATAAACACCACTAGGTGGCACTGCAACCAAATTAAAAGACGCCCTGACCTTCGCCGCCTGCTTTATTGTATTTAAATCCCCGGTATACTGTACGTCTACCGTCTTATCATTTTCAGTCCTAAAATACATCAGGGTTAGACAAAGATCAGGCGGGAACAAAATCTCAAAAATGAAATAAATGTCTTCCCCCTAAATAATTAATTATTAAATACTAATACCCATGCATTTTTTTTGTTTTGTTTTTTGTCTGATTTGTGGCTCTCAAGGACACAAAATACCGGTTCTTTTTTTTTTTTTTTTTTTTTTTTTTCTTTTTTCCTCTTCTTTCCCCTGCGCTAGTATGAGGCCATTGGCAAATAGTGAAAGTGAGTGAGGAGTTGTGCATGCAAATTGCCGGTTAGCCAGTCGGAGGAGCAAAAGAAAATTTTACGGTGTCAAGAAGGACAAGAGAGACTAAAATAGCGTGTTCCAAATAAAGAACAGAGAGGCAAAGCTCAAAAAAAAACAAACAAAAAAACAACCCAAAATAGAAAAAAAACATCTCGCTTTGCATTCTCTGTTATTCCGAATCAGAAAATTAAGCACTGCTGGTGGAATGGCGATATCATTTATCATTTATCATTTATAGTGGTGGAACAACGTAAGAGGGTTTTTGTTGTTGTTGTTGTTGTTGTTTGCTTTTAAATATTACTTTACTAACCAAGATGTCTGTTAGTTTTGCACCACGGCTGCGAGGCGATCTCACCCGAAATTGTTTCCTGAAATCACAGGTTTATACTAAAGCACTCCTTCTGCTACGTTATCGTTTCTATAGTAACACAAGTGCCCGTCTACACAATCCAATAATAAACAGGTGAAAATACATGTCACTTAACAAAGAAACACGTACAGTTGTTGATACGGTGGCGCTTTCTGGAAGGAAGGAGTCTCCAGTGTCAGCACTTTGTACAAGTCAGTGACTTTTTCCGGACAGCTTCAGGACAGAGCGGTTTCGTGGTAATGTAAAAAGCTGTGTTTTTATAGCTCCTGTAGCGTAAGTGATAAGTTGCTTCGCGTATGTTCCACATAATGTAACTACACTCAGATAAAAAGTCCAACGTCTGTATCTTTAATAAATAATTACATTGGCGAATCGCTGTAGTTTAAGAGGAATAAAACGCTTTGGGACGGGCTGTTATAGGAAAACTCTGCCGGATGCATCACACCACCCTGGCATTTGTTTTCCATGATGTAAAAAACACTGGGATGTTGATTTGATGTTACCGACAGAAGGACTGGATGAAGTCTATGGCGGATATTTACGGAAAAAAATGTAAGGGTTCATTTTAGATAAATAAGGGGAAAAAATTTTTGTTCAGGGTTTGTTCAGTGAATAACAAGTTTAGGGGAACTGGTGTATTAATGTTGTAAATGATCTCGTATTGTGTTTAGATGTCGCAGAGCATGTCCTCTGTGTCCTCGAGGCATTCGGAGAAAATCGCCATTCGAGAGTAAGTCTTATTTATTCCTTTATTCATTTATTTATTTATTTATAACCTGGAGTTCTTTTATTTCTTTCTTTCTTTCTTTTTTTTTCTCTCTCTTTTTTTTTTTTAATTCCGTCCTTTTTTTTCTCCGCAGTTTTCAGGTTGGCGATTTGGTCCTCATAATCCTGGATGAGCGGCACGATAATTACGTGCTGTTCACGGTCGGCCCCACTCTCTACTTCCTGCACTCAGAATCTCTCGCAGCGCTGGACCTCAAGCCGGGTCTGCACACACGCGCGCGCACACACACACGCGCACACACACACACACACACACATACACATACACATACACACACACACACACACACACGACTGTGTAGCAGGTTGTACACTCTGGAGTCAAAAACATTAATCATAAAGCATGTTAGAACGGGCAGATTGATTTAAAACACCTTCATACATTTTAATATTTCATTTTTATAACAAACAGTTTAATATTTATTTTAGAACACCTCTACGCCAGCCAGAACAAAATCAGCACTATGCACTTGTTCTGAATTACCTGTAGATGGGATGTAGTAAAATTTAAGCAAAGACAATTCCTGTTCCACATAACAACCCTCACCTCGTCTGCAGACAGGAATCCTTTTTAATACAGTGTGTGTTATACAGAGTGGCTTCCTGTTCACCACACATGCTAACTGCTCCACTTATAATATAGTCCACTGTACGCGCAATAGAGTGGCTGCAACCATTTTTAACTACTTACAACTACTAGCAGTTGGTTTTTCTTTTTTCTTTTCTTTTTTTTTTTTTAATTAAAACTGAAAAAAAAACTAGAAAATTGACATGGAATATAATTTATGCCATAAATAGCATGCCTGATGTAAAATTGAATAATTGACAGTTGAATAAATGCAACCAAGTAATTTTTCGATTTATTTATTTATTTATTTATTTTTAAGTGCTATAAATAAATAACACAGGAACGTAATAATTTGTGAGAGACCCTGGTACTGGTCCAGGGTTTCCTGCAGAAACTGGTGGCATTTTAGCCCTGAGGCTGGTTGCCTCTGCCATGAGGTTACGACTTGACCAGAGATGGATTATATCAGATAATCCAAACCAACAGAGGGCATGAAATCATTCTTTTCTAACGGTCACTTCCATCCAAACTTTACTCAAAACCCTTGTTAGTGCTGTTATTCTGTCCAGTCATTTTAAAAGAATGTCAATGATTATTAAAAAAATTATATATATACATACACACACACAAACAAAATCTACACAAAATATATATAATAAATATGTAACAAAAACACACGTGTGCATGTGTCTATATATATATATATATATATATATATATATATATATATATAATTCTTTTAAAATTATTCATATTAATTCTATTTTTTGTATATTGTTTTTAGATTTCTATACATCACACACACACACACACCCGTTCCAATAATATACATGTTTTTTGTTGTAGCAGCTGGAGCTACGAGGCGCCCATGGGTCCTGGGGAAGGTCATGGAGAAAGAATATTGCCAGGCTAAAAAGGTGAAACCATTAAAAATGTATTTTTTTAACAACTTGATTCTGGCATATTGGAAGTAAAATTCAAAAGCTACACATTTCTTTTAGAAAGATGTTAAACCTAAATTGCACCATAAGCATGAGTACTATCATTAAGAACAATTATGCCTGTTTAATTGTAATTGTGTGTGTGTGTGTGTGTGTGTGTGTGTGTGTGTGTGTGTGTGTGTGTGTGTGTGTGTGTGGCCTTCCCCCCCCTCTCTAGGCCCAAAACCGCTTCAAAGTTCCTTTGGGCACCAAATTCTACCGCGTAAAAGCCGTGCCATGGAATAAGAAGGTGTAAAATTGTAAAGAAAAACAAACAAGCAAAAAAAAAGTTAGAATGTTTATATTGCCCTTTTTTTTCTTTCTTTCTTTCTTTTTTTTTTTTTTTTTTTGGCACACATCTTATGAGCATCACTCAGAATTGTTTCATCACGGAAAGACAAACCGTTATCACTATTTCTTTATTTAATTTTCTGTGGCAAAACATTTTATGATGATGATTATTATTATTATTTTTTTCCTCTGTTTATTCAGAGGTTTGTAAATGTGGACCAAAATATTATGACTTGAATAGGGCAAGTCTGTAAAATGAACAAAAAAAAAAAAAAAAAATCTATTTGGAGGATATATATTAGTTCATTATAATTATTAATATTATTATTAATTTTATTTCATTCACTTGTGGGAAGAGAACATATTATGAAAAGTATCACTATGAAATAACATACGCAAGGTTTTAAAACTATACATTTATTGTAAATGTTTGAGCGAATGTTCATGGCATGCATATACATATATTTTCTTTAACTCTGGATGTGTCGTAATTGGATATGTAGGTTTTAAAAAAATAAAAAAAAATCACACGACGACGCAGTACCCCTTTCAAGCTTTCTGCGATCTTTAAAAAAAAAAAAATTAAATAATGCACTTTGGGAGACGCGTCAATCCAAAAGGGAAGCAGTTGTGCTGGCGGGGAAATGAGCGCAAAAAACGAAAATAATTAGCAGCACATATCTTCCCACTGTTAGAGAACGTCAACGTGTAGAAATGAACTACTTCCTGTTCGTTGATGTGTGTTATTCTTGGATTAAATCATGACATTGTATATTATTCATCAGATTGTACAAGATAAGAAAACAAATGACTGTATTGTAAAAGAGTTTTCAAACAATAAAGGTTTGATCCCACCTACCATGCGTAGCTGGTTAGTAAAAAACCTTGGGTATGGAATAAGCATGTTGGTTATAATACACGTCTTATAGTACAATCTGATCAACTTGCAAGGTGCTTACACGTTAGAAATGACTCCACAGATATTCTCTTCACTTAATTATAATCAGAAATAATAATAAAATGAAAAAAAGAACAACAAAAACAAATCTTTTACCATAAGTTTGCACCATAAATCAGTTTATTTTTTTTTTCTTGCTGAAGAAAGGGTTGCTAGTTAACCAGTTAACTATCATGTCTTCAGAATTTCATTCTGTAATTCGTTTTTTTTATTTTTATTTTGTTTTTTAATTATGCAAATCAGAATTTGTAATTCTGTAAACTGACTCTATACATTTTTATACATGGTATGCATATATATATATATATATATAATCTCTAGATAACTTGGTATGGTGGTTATAAAAAAAAATAAATAAAAAATAAGGATGTAGTGCTGTGATGATGCAGAGTTACTGCCACCATTCCAAGCTTGATTATTTTCCAATAACGGAACCTACTAAAGCGTTTTATTGCTCTTGCTACGCAAGCCCTTAACCGCAAGGTGTGAAATGTTTTTCAAGTGTTCTGTCATTATTCTGATTTAGTAGCTCAAGATTTCAAGATATTACCCCATTATTTTGACTTAGTAAGTTATTTTGGCAAGGAATCTTGTTATTTTTAATGAGTAACTCATTATTTCAAGATATCTTCTTGTTTTGACTTACTAAATCATTATTTTGACTTATTTCAAGATATTATCTCGTTATTTTTGACTAAGTTCTTATTTCAAGATATTAAATCAGTATTTTTACTTGGTAACATTATTTGGACTTACTGAAACATCAAGATATTATCTCATTATTTTGACTTATCTTGTTATTTTGAAGTACTAACTCATTATTTCAAGATATTATCTCATTATTTTGACTTATAATATAATGAGTTATTAAGTCAAAAATAATGACATGGCACTTGAAAAAGAAATTGCATAGTGTAGGAAAACCTCAAAGTACAGCTTTACCTCCAGCAGTGAAAAAACGCTGACACTAGAGACTCCTTCCATAAAATGCCAAATACACATCTCCTTACAGAAAAGTTCATCACATCAACCGTTACACACTTTTTTTTTTTATTTTCACCCTTTACGTGGACCTTTGACTATACACGTACCTGTGGATGAGCTGTTACTATAGAAACAGTAAAGTATTGCAATGAGCGGATTAATATAAACCTGTGATTTGCAGCTGCTGTTATAGAAAATGAATCAACACCTTCTGAGCAGTCAGAGTGTCGATTTCAGCATCGCTGTGGTGTAAATAGAGACAAATCTACCAACTACACCTAATCTAGCTGGTGTATTTGCTACAGTGCAACTACAACTGGCTGTATTTCGGGTTTAGTCATTACTGGTTGTGTTTTTTTTTTCCTTGCGTGTCCTATTATTTAAGGCTGTAGTACACTCTGAGCTGTGTGTATCCTGCTTTGATATTGATAGACAGTTTCTACACTATATGACTAGCTTCAGTTCTACCGTGTATGTTGTGATATTTAAGCAGCAGCTTGTGTGTTGACGTGACGTCGTTGTAAAACAGTCTTTTGTGCCAGTCGAACCTTCTCAGCCCCACCTCCATTACACCCAGTGACCCCCACTGCGTATGATAAGGATGCGCATTGAAGCTAAACGTATATGTAAAGCGCTCCGACTCAGCCTCCTCCGTTTAGAAGCAGCGCAGAAAAAAAAAAAAAGATGTGTTTTGAGATGGTGGTGTAATGCTTGTGCTACGTTCGGGTGGATCCAAACGCGAGTACAGGGTGATGAAATTGCAGTTGCCCATGACTCGCAGGCAGCTCAGGTGTCACATGTGAGCTACGGAATAAACAGTTGCCAGGTTTCGCCAATTGTTCAGTAAAAACAAAACAAGCAGTTCCACTTCCTTCGGAAAAATGTCCTTGCTCAAGTGCTCGCTGATGTGAATTTCAGATTCTTGTGATCTTGAATCTGATTGGCTGGAAGGTGTTGATTAATTTTCTACAACGGCAGCTCTGACTAATTCTGGCTGTTATTCAAATCACAGCTTCACGTTAAACGCACTCTTTCTAATACGCTATTGTTTCTATAGTAACAGCTAGTTCCCAGGTCGAATTGATTTTAAAAATGGTTGAGGTTATTTAACATTTGTGGAAGGAGTCTCCAGTGTCAGCATTTTGTAGCAGTCTTATAACAGTCTTTAGGATGGACAAAGTCATTCTTTAATGACTAAAAATGTTAATTGTTAGCATATTCCTGTGGTTTAAGAGGAATAAAATATAATAATCAACTTCCGGGTGGTAACATTAACGCCGCTTCATCCCACCGCCTTGTCGTTGATTATTTTCCTATAACAGCACGTAATAATGAGTACGTAGTGGAACATTTACCTCAGAAATGTTTTAAGGCATAGTAAATTCTTCTACCAGGTACTGTTTATATTATATGAGAATTCAATTTTACTTGATTATCAACACCATTCCATTGTTTCTTTTTATTTCCTGGAATTTACAGCAATAACAAACCCTGTGTGTTAATTGTGTACACATGCTGCAGTTTGAATATATAGGGTTTTTTTTTAATAGGCAGAACAGAACGTTTAACGCAAGTCTAGCACAATAAGTTCTTTCCCCAGTGTTTGCTCCTAATTACATGCAAATGCTGCCGCTCCTACGATCACAAGTACTTGTTTACATAAGTTCTCTAATCATCAGCTATTGATGTTCTCGAATCGTTGGCACTTGTTTGCAGCTAGGCAAAACAGAAGATTTCTCGAGGAATTACGCCTCTATTGTGTCGAAATTGCCTAATGAATATCAAACCAAGGCAAACGTCAGAAATTAATAGGATCTGTGCGCACACTATATAACAAGTTCTGTCTAAAATTAAACTGTGGCATGACGCAGAGGTAATGCGCTTGAGGGAATTATTTTCAACGTGCCAGACAAACTTTTGCGTTCCTCAGACTCAGGTTTTTGTGGAGCGTTTGCTGCTGAGGCTGTGTTGCTGTACCACATGGAGGCAGCAGACTTAAAAAGGGCTTTTTGATGGCACTGCCCTCGCTGAGGAGCGCATCACACCGGCATCACTTTCCCAGTTCTCAGCAGGGAGCCTAGCAGCTCTACCGCCGCGCGTTCGGTACCATGTGGGTCTTTAGGGGTGTTTTCGGCAATGTTTTGTCTTATTTTCTCCGTTCAGCATAAGTCGGCTGTCACATTTGGATGCCGTTTCTTTTTTTTTTTTTTTTTCCTTTCTTTTTTTTTTTTTTTTTTTTTTTTGATAAATTCGCTGGTGCAATTTGCCGGATTTCGGGACAGGCCTGACACAGTTAAATATGCGATGCTGAGGTTGCTGGCGAAGCCGGAGCATGTGCAACGGACAGGCCCCGCGAGTGTAAATGTTTACGGCCCCCCGCTGTGCCTCTGGGATGTCGAGACGATGATGAAATGGAATTGGGCAACGGCACATTTCCTTTCTCTCCAAGTGGTGTTTATGTCACCAGAAAGCAAATAATACTATTTTTTAAATTTTATTTAAATGACCTGTAATTAAAAAGGCTTTGGCTCTTATTTGACTTTGACAGAATATTTGACTTAGGTTACGTAAATGACACAAACAAGTACAGCGAAGTTCTTTTCTTTACAATGGTGCGTTTCCTTTCTCTCTGAGTGATCTTTGTGAATGTCACTAAAAAGAAAATAATGCTTTTTAATGGTAATTTTTCCAAAGTTGACTTATTTGACTTTGACTTAATATTTGACTCAAGTGCCTTAACTGACACATACAAATACAGTAAAATTCTTTTCTTTGCCGTGCTGCAGTTCCTTTTTCTCCAAGTGTAACTTGTCACCAAAAAACAAATAATGCTATTTTTTTGTTTAGTAGTTACATTTGACTTATTTGACTTAGAGCTATTATTTGACTTATTTTCACATATACAAGTACAGTCAAATTCTTTTCTTCACAACAGCACATTTCCTTTTTCTCCAGGTGGTGTGTGTGTCACCAGAAAGCATATAATGCTATTATTAAATGGCCTGTAATTAAAAACTGTTTTGACTCTTATTTGACGTTGACTTATTATTTGACTTGGGTGGCTTAAGTGACATAGACAAGTCCAGTTAAATTATTTTCTTTGCAACAGCACATTTCCTTTCTCACCAAGTGGTTCTCATGTCACCAAAAAACAATTAATGATATTTTTTTCAGTGGTGAGATTTAACGTATTATTTGACTTATTTGACCTAAGAAGAAGCCTTCACTTGCCGTTTTTAGGGCTACAATATCCAGGTGAGATCATCCATGTAGTTTACTGTCATCACTGTGATTATTTCAGTATCTTTCAAGTTAGCAGAGAGAGAACTAGAACCCCGCACGTTCCTGTCTGGGGGTCTTTGTTCAAATAAAAATATTCTGTCTGCACACAGCTGGCCAGAAAAAAAAAGGCAACCAAATGATAGATAATGAAATTAGATACATCCACATAATACTTAGGTGAAGTACTGATCCATAGAAAACCACAGGAGCATTTATATAAGTGACTTTAAATAACATTATTTACCAGAGAAAATCAGACAACATAAAACTCCTAAATAATGTGTTTTATTCCACTTACCATAGGAATTTCCCAGTGACTGCACGTTTTAGTAATTACAGAAGAACACATCGTACGTTTTATCCATTAACAGTTACATTTAATGTTACAGAACATCCATGAAACTCTTTCTTTGTTTGTTCTCTTTCTTGGAAAGCTTGGAAAAGCCTCTGTCCCAAAAACCTTATCGTGATTGAAAACTTCAAGTCACAGCTTTAAATCTCAGCACTAAAACTGGAGACTCCTTCCAGTGTTAAACTAAGATCTCCCTACAGATAACGTCACCGCATCAGCTAATATATATTTTCCGTTGTATCTTATTAATCTTAGATTATGTGGCGTGTCCACCATACAAATCCATGCCTACGCTGTTGCTATAGAAACGATAATGTGCATAAACCTGTGATTTCTTTTGCGGCGGAACTACTGTCCGAGCTGCTGTTATAGGAAATGAATCGCTGCCTGAGCAATCAGAATCGAGAATTCTGAAAATACAGTGAGCTATCAAAATAAAGAAACTAGAGCTTCACATCGGGAAGTAAATCTACTTAAATCCTGCAAATGCGGCTCATTGTGTTGGAAAATTGGTTGTGGGATTGCGACTGCGGAATAAACAACCTGCAAAAAGGCACGCTAATGCTAAGCACATACACCACCATCATCAAACAGACTTGGATGGAAATGATATATCACTCAGCTAATAGACCAATGTCAAAGAAAAAGGATTATTAACTGGAGGAGCGGGTACTTACCATAGCATTGTCTGATCTTACTTCATATTGGTTGTGTTAAGCTCATTTATTGTCGGGTTTGAGCTTTTTAGATTTCCCGACATATTCGTAGTTGAGGATCTGACAGCGCCTCGACACTTGGCTATTCAAATATATACTATTTATTTATATATATCATGATCGCTTATGTATAATTGCTGGAATATAATCTTGTGTTCATGTAAACCTCCACAAGTACACAAAAAAAAAAACCCAGCATGCATTCTGATTGGTTGCTGCAAAACTCCTGTAAACAAATTTATCCTTTAATCCAAAAATATGAATACTCAATTCTGATTGGTCAGAAGGTGTTGACTCAATTTCTAGAACTGACAGGTTTAAATAAATGCACTCGTTCTAATGTTATGGCTTCTATAGTAACACAGGGGGATGGTCAAGCAACTTATAATTGTTAACGTTTTCTGAGAAGAGATGTTTATTTAGCATTTTTGGAAGGAGAGTCCAGTGTCAGCGCTTTCGTAACAGTAAGCGGTAAAGCATTTTCGGAAACGAGAAAGTCTTCAGGATTCTCTGTGTATAACTGTGTATAGCTTGCTACGTAAGTGATAACAGGAACTAGCTTGTTTCACGGACAAACGTGTGGATACAAAGTACATGTCGTTTAATAAGTAGAAATGGTTGGGCTGTGATATAAGAGGAATAAAACACTTCAGGATGCACTACAATAACTCTGCTTCATCACACCAACCCGTCATGGAATATTGTCCTTTAACAGCACACCCCCAAGTGTATATACAGTGCCTTGCAAAAGTATTCAACCCCCCCAAAACACACCTGATTTGTCTGGATTACAAATGACACTTGCACAGTTTGTTCCAAGTAGTAATTTTATTGCAAACTAATATGATCTTAAAGTTTATTTTTAAAGATAAAATTCATTATTTGTCAACTGATCTTAAAAAAAAAAAGAAAACTGAAAAATGCTGCTTGCAGAAGTATTGCATAAGTAACCCCTTCAGACTAGTACTTGTTAGAACCACCTTTTGCTGCAGTAACAGCTTTAAGTCTTTTGGGGTAAGTTCCTTATCAGCTTTGCCCATTCTTCCTGGCAGATTTGCTGCAGGTTCTTCAGGTTGGTTGCAATTTTCAAACAGTGTCACAGATTTAAATTAGGATTCAGTTGTGGAATTTGACTTGGCCACTATAGAACATTCACGTTTTTGTTTTTTTAACCACTCCTACATTGCTTTGGCCTCATGTTTGGGACCGCTATCCCGATGACAGCTAAAGTTTCTCCCAAGCTTTTTTTTTTGTTTTTAAAGCAAACTGAAGCAGGTTCTCTTGTAATATCCCCCTGTATTTTGCTCTATCCATTTTCCCTTCAATTTTGACAAGATGCCCAGGTTCTGAGGATGAAGGGCATCCCTTGAGCATGATGCTGCCACCACCACGTTTCACTGTAGGGATAGACGGTGTTAATTGGGTATGGCACACGTTAGATTTGCACCACACATAGCGCTTTGAAACTTAACTTGAGCAAATATCTAGATATTGGTCTTGATCTCTTCACAAAAAAAAACAACAACACTAATTTATTTTAACTTTGAAAATTCACTGTAAGAGAACATGGGCTTGTAATAAAATACTGACAATAACAATATCTGTATTTATCATTTGTTATTTAGATAAATCTAATCAATTCCAGGCCAAACCTTAAGTCGTCTTAAGTCTTAAACCTGTTGTGTTTCATAACTACTGAGCATCAGATGAATGTTTAGTTCTTACTTAAAATACTATTTACCTCTTATGTGTTTGATTTGTGTGCTGTGCTCACTCTGCTCGTAGACACACGTGATGTATATGAATCATGAAACATGAGCTGTGGTAATGCACGTGCTGCTGATGCAGAATATTTCACAATGTACGTACGCCTAGAAAGAAGCGTTTGTATAATATAGTATCACATACTTATTAATGGTCACATGTTAGATAGAACAACTCATCAAATCCAGTTCAACAATATGCTTTTCTATTACAACTAACAGCACTTTGCAAAAAACTAAAAAATAAATAAATAAAATAAATAAATAAATAAAGCCCAGAATGAAAGAACTCGCTGTGTGTGTGCGTGTATGTGTGTGGCACATGGTGGCGGCCAAACTGACAGACCGTAGGACACGGCGTGATATTTGCTTCCATGGAGGAAAATGGAATCTGTATTCACGCCATGACAGTTGTTGCAGTCGCCAAAAACTCACAAGGAGAGAGGCCTTTGCTTTTGGGCGACAACCAAATAGGTGATTTTTTTCACATTTTTATTTATTTCTTTTTATTTCAGGACTTGAGTATAATGTGAAATGAGACAACATTCAAAACGGAAAGCAGGACTGGATCATTACATGGGTGATTCTGATCATCTTCACCATCTCATACTGAAAACCCTTCCTTCAAACAAACATACAAATAAATAAAGAAAGAAATGGACAAATAAATAAACAAATAAAAATCAATTAAAATGTAAATGAAAGAAAATCATTAAAAAAAAATCTACACAAATAATTGATCAGCAAATCAACAAATAATCTTTCAAAGAAACATAAATAAATAATCAATCTTTCAAAATAACTAACTAACTAAACACAAACAATTAAATAAATGAGTGAATGTATTAATGTACAAACATCAAAAAATCAAACAACTAAAAATAACTGAATAAAAAAATAATCTGTCTGTCTCTATTTAACAAACTAACTAAAAAAACAACAAAGAGAAGCATGACTGAGTAAATGGATGAATGGCTGAATGAATGAACAAACAAATAAATACTAAATCTATCAAACAAACTAAATAGCCAAACAAACAAACATAAATATGTAAATGAATGTGTGAGTATAATCAAACTATATCTATCTATCTATCTATCTATCTATCTATCTATCTGTCTGTCTGTAAATCTGTCTGTATATCTGTCTGTATATCTAAAAAAAAGAAAGTAAACAAAAAAACAAACAAATGCATGAATGAATAACTCAAGAAAAGCAAGAAACAAACACATATATCCATCCATTCTCCGTACTGTTTATCCTACATAGGGTCACAGGGAGCCTATCCCAGGGGACTCGGGGCACAAGCTAGGGGACACCATGGATGGGGGGGCCCAAACCATCGCAGAGCATAATTGTGCACATGTGCACCACTGACAAAGATGCCAATTAGCCTACAATAAATACATTGTATACATATGTATATATATATATATATATATATATACATATGTATATATATATATATATATATATATATATATGTTAGTGTTAAGGATCAATGTTGGTGTCGGTGTTAGTGTCGGTGTTGGTGTTAATGTTAGTGTTGGTGTTAGTGTCGGTGTTAGTGTTGGTGTTAGTGTTGGTGTTAATGTTTGTGTCGGTGTTAGTGTCGGTGTTAGTGTCGGTGTTGGTGTTAATGTTAGTGTCGGTGTTAGTGTCGGAGTTGGTGTTAATGTTATTGTCGTTGTTGGTGTTAGTGTCGGTGTTGGTGTTAGTGTCGGTGTTGGTGTTAATGTTTGTGTCGGTGTCGGTGTTAGTGTTGGTGTTAGTGTTTGTGTCGGTGTTGGTATTAGTGTTGGTGTTAGTGTTGGTGTCGGTGTTAGTGTTAGTGTCGGTGTTAGTGTCGGTGTTGGTGTTAGTGTCGGTGTTGGTATTAGTGTTGGTGTCGGTGTTGGTGTCAGTGTTGGTGTCGGTGTTAGTGTCGGTGTTAGTGTCGGTGTTGGTGTTAGTGTCGGTGTTAGTGTCGGTGTTAGTGTTAGTGTCGGTGTTAGTGTTAGTGTTGGTGTTGGTGTTAGTGTTGGTGTTAGTGTCGGTGTTAGTGTCGGTGTTAGTGTTAGTGTCGGTGTTAGTGTTAGTGTCGGTGTTAGTGTTAGTGTTGGTGTCGGTGTTGGTGTTAGTGTTGGTGTTAGTGTCGGTGTTAGTGTTAGTGTCGGTGTTAGTGTTGGTGTTAGTGTCGGTGTTAGTGTCGGTGTTAGTGTTGGTGTTAGTGTTAGTGTT
>CM075003.1:12192038-12204617 GCA_037576675.1 Pangasius sanitwongsei
GGTGTTAGTGTCGGTGTTAGTGTTGGTGTTAGTGTCGGTGTTAGTGTTGGTGTTAGTGTTAGTGTTGGTGTTAGTGTTGGTGTTAGTGTTAGTGTCGGTGTTAGTGTTGGTGTTAGTGTTGGTGTTAGTGTTAGTGTCGGTGTTAGTGTCGGTGTTAGTGTTGGTGTTAGTGTCGGTGTTAGTGTTGGTGTTAGTGTTAGTGTTGGTGTTAGTGTCGGTGTTAGTGTTAGTGTCGGTGTTAAAACGGATAAAAAGTATGATGTGCTGTTTATTAATTACTAAATAACCGTAATCGTTGTGGTAGAAGAGGAATAAAACACTTCAGGACGACCAGTTCTAGGAAAATAATCAACTCCAGGGTGGTAACAGTAACTCCGCTTCATCACACCACCCTGCTGTTGACTATTTTGTAATAACAGCACATCTCCGAGTGTTTTATTCCTCTTACTCCAGTGTTAGTGTCGGTGTTGGTGTCGGTGTTAGTGTTGGTTGTTGCTTGTCGGGTGTTAATGTTAGAGAGCAGCAGCAGCAGTGACACAGGCTTTGATGAGCTCTATAGCGTTTGGAGATGAGCCTCTTTATTCCACGCACACTTCCATTATGGCTTTGTCGGGAAGCTTGTTTACCTGCTGATAACATACACTGGTGGATTGAGGAGCAGCGATCCAAAGCGTGCTGCCAGAGTCACTCACGTCTCATTGTACGGCCCGAGGAGAAGAATGGCCCTGTTTATGCAGCACGGGGAGGTGGAGGGCCGAAATATGCAAAATGTTACACCGAAAATCAAACTCGGGCAGCGCTACGACATCGCACAGCGCGCGCCAGCTTTATTTTTAGCTGCCAGATATACAGTTTCCCATCAGTTTTTTTTTTTTTAATTTTTAAATAAACCCACCACCCTTTCCAAGGGCAATAAGTATAATATATAAAGTAAAAAAGAAAAGGAAGGAAAAAGAAGAGGAAGATCTTTTTTTTAAAATGTAAAAAAAAGAAAGAAAACCAGAAAGTATTATTATTATTATTATTATTATTATTATTATTATTATTCGTTCAGTATTTTTATTTTTAGCTGCCAGGCGTATTCTCATCAGTCATCAAGCTCCTCAAGATATTTAATTTATCAACTGAAAAAAAACACCTCCAGCTTTTCAGTACTTTACGGTACGCACTTTAGCAGTATATTGCACCTTATTTTACAGCACGGCAGTAAGTACTAGCGCGTATTTCCTCTTTATGTGCGAGTACATTTCCTAGTGTATTTGTACTTTAAGTAGAAATATATTTAGAAAGCCTTTACTTTTATTCAGGTAGAGGATTTTTATTTATTTATTTTTTTTGCGTTTTGTTAGCTGCTAGTTCTGAGCTGCGAGCGTAGCTATTGGACTCTGCTAGCTACTGTTAGAGAACAGACGTAGCTAAAGTTAGCTTGCTAAAGCGAGCCAGTCTCACGGTTACATCTCCTGAAATTGGGGACGCCACTGAGCTTTCAAACAACTAGCTTCATCTCAGCAACATCTAACGTCCTTCACACGCAGTTTAACTGACATTTACGTGATGATTTTCTCCCGACAGGACGCCACCTTGCAGTTTTTACTGCGGCATCGGAGCCCGAACACTTCTCTGGATACGCAGACTCCTCCGTAATAAAATCTTACGGACTATTAAAGCCTTTCCTAAGAGAGGGAGAGGGAAAAAACAGAAGGAAAGAAAAAGAAGAGATGGAGTTTTCTTTTTTTTTTTTTTAAGATTTTTCTGATGACTAAGTAAATAAATAAATAGCTCTATCTATCTATCTATCTATCTATCTATCTATCTATCTATCTATCTATCTAAAATGGAGTATTAAAGCCATTTCAGTTTTTATTTTTAGCTGTTAGAAGTCATGCTCCTAATTTATTTATTTAGTTAGTTTTTTAAAGAATCTTCTGAAGATGTTAGTGATATTAAAGTTACATTTTGGACTATTAAAGCCACTTTTTTAATCGAGGCTTTCCAACTGAAACATAAGAACCAAGAACCGTGAATTTTTAGAGTTTAGAGGGGTTTTTTTTCTTCTTGTTTTTAATGACAGAAATCATTATATGACTACCTGACTGCTTTTCTGGTACAAGCACGGTAGTGCATAACTGATGCACCAAATGTGTGTGTGTGTATGTGTGTGTGTGTGAGAGAGAGAGAGAGAGAGAGAGAGTGTGGGGCTGTTGATGGCAGCTGTCAGTGGTTTGGAAGGAGAAGCGGACAGATTGTGCGTTGTGTTGGTACCGCCAGTTCGCCACCTGGCACACTCTTCCTTGTTAGAACTTCTTACTGTTTCTGCTCTGATTTGGAGAGGCGTAGATCTGCGCTCTAGTGACTTTCCATCACACACCAACTTCAAACCGTCGTCACCGCTAACAGCCACTCAGCACGCCACTTTAGACAATAACTAGCGTGTTCCTGCTTCTTGTCTTCTACTGTGCGATTAAATAGCGACCACGGCGGTTTTATGAGCCCCATCTCTGCCCTGCTATAGCTATTATTCACATTGGCTTAGCCTGTGAGCCGACAAGTCGAAAAGCTGCGATCTTTGTGAAGATGCTAATCTTCGGGGACTGCGCTGATTGACAGCTAGACAGCGCTAATACTTCTCCTCTAGCACACTGGCACTCCTTTCTAATTAGTTAGTCATTCCTTCCATCGCACCCAGGATGTGTCATTTCACAATTTAGCCCTGCGACGCATATGCACAGCTTACACTGCCTCTCAGAGCAGCACTCCCATGGAACATGCTAATACAACGTGGAGCGGTGAAGTGACGCTCCGTATCCGTGTACAGTTCTAAGGATGTCCTCGACTGAAGGGCAGATTTTTACCCCTGCACTCGCATTAGTGAGGAATAAAACACAACGTGGTGTGCTGTTATCGAAAAATAATCAACAGTGTACGTCATAACATGAACGAGTGTCTTTCACAATTGTTTACAAGATTAAATGCTACTATAAACGGATAAAAAGTATGATGTGCTGTTTATTAATTACTAAATAACCGTAATCGTTGTGGTAGAAGAGGAATAAAACACTTCAGGACGACCAGTTCTAGGAAAATAATCAACTCCAGGGTGGTAACAGTAACTCCGCTTCATCACACCACCCTGCTGTTGACTATTTTGTAATAACAGCACATCTCCGAGTGTTTTATTCCTCTTACTCCACAGCATTCTTACAATTTTTTTTATTTATTCATTAATGAGTGACACTTTTATTTATTAAGGAATGACATGCTTTTTTAATCTTGCGAAAACAAGTTAGTTCGTGTTATCATGTATGTTGTTGACTGCATTATAAACAGTCATTTCCTCAGCAACCAAAGAAGGCACAGAAAACAAAGACTTTCCTGTGGTGGAAAACGTACGGTTACTCCATTAAAGTGCTCTGCCTCAGTGCTTGGGCATCAGGGTTAGAATTTACGTTTATATTATACTTAATAACTTTACGTTGAGCTCCGATTTTTCGCTCAAGAATTATACATAAAAATACCTAATTTTGTGACAAAGTTGTGGAAAGTAAAAAAATAATAATCCATGGTGTTTCTGCTAGAGGTTCTGGGAAATGCGCATTATAGCCAAAAAGATGCGTGTTATCTGATCACGTGATTCCCAAATCGCTAATACTCAGTTTAATTAGGTCGCTTCATTCAGCTTCATTCATATATGAATATATTCATTTATATATATATATATATATATATATATATATATTTGGTCCTCCTTGGACAGCAAAGTCAATCTGGTAAGTTCTCCTTTAGCACTGAGTGGCACCTGCTGATTAGTTAGCGGACATCTGCAGGTTATATATCTTATCTACAGTAGATTTAAAGTCACATATTTATATTATTAATGTAAATTAAGTGAGATAGTTTAGTAATACTGTGCTAGATGCATTTTTGACAATTCCTACAATGTCACAGTGCTCCAGTATTGGGGTGCCTTTATTTATGTGTTGCTCGTTTTCTGCTTTGCAATGATAGTGTTTAATTTTAAAGCAGCAGGACTGCATTAAGGGTGTTGGAGTACGCATGTGCAAACACTTCATTTGGAAACATTGTGTTTATTGCCCATTCTTGCTTCTGATTGGTCAGGAGGTAACAGTAAGATTAAAAAACAACAACAACAACAACAACAACAACAGGTATATGGGGATGATGCTTATTTAACATTTATGGAAGGAGTCTCCAGTGTCAGTGCTCATGATGTAAAAGAAATAACAATTAAGTGTCCAATAACAAGTTTGTGTCAAATTCCAGGCTTTAGTTCTCACACACACTGATCCCATACAAGAGGCCGAGTCGTGCCAGCTGTTTAAAAGCCAAAGAGAAAGAGTAGAAACTTTCTTCTAAAACACGGCTCCTGGGGTACAAAAGTTGTTCTGTGGGCAGCGGCGTCTCCGTGCCACCCAGCGCCAGGGCCATGGTGGTGTGGGTTCTGTTAAACACACGGCCCCCTCTGTTCCCCGTTGGCTTTTGAATGGACAGCGCTTTCCTTTGTGTTCGCTCATCAAAACACACGGCAAAGTTAGTCAGCAAGTTGCGCTGCTTTTACTGCGATAGGATTCCTCAAGCCTCTTTTGTACCGAGTTCCACCATGTTTTTCACTCTGCTGGACCTCATGGAGGTAGGTACTGTGACTCTTCATTTGCTTTCTTAATGTTTATTCTTGGGTCTAAAGTGAAACAGTGTACCTCCCATTAATATTAAACATATATATTATTAGCCAGAGAAACTGCACTTAAGTAAAAGTATGAGTACTGTGTCAAAATCATACTCGGGTAAAAGCAGAAAACATTCTTTAGTGAAAAGTAAATCTCTTTAACTGAGCACAAGGTCATCATGTCCGAACCTGCATGACTCATCACTCATAAAAAAAGAAACTATTCTAGCTCAGACACATGTGGGATGTCTTGCTGGTTAGCAAAATATTTAAGAGCTATTTTGGAATGAATCTTAAGACACATCAGAAACTAGCTAGCTAATATAATGAGTTAATTTACAAAATTTAACACGCTAGCTAATGTAACAAGCTATTTTACAAAACTTAAATATCTAGCGAATTTAACAAACTCATTTCCAAAATTTAACTAGCTAGCAAATTTAACAAGCTAATTTACAAAACTTAAATATCTAGCAAATTTAACAAACTCATTTCCAAAACTTAACTAGCTAGATAAATTTAATAAACTAATTTAGGAAATGTAACTATCTAGCTAATTTAATGAGCTAATTTAAAAACTAGCTCATTTACCCAATGCATGTTAACAAACTTCTTTAGATTTGATGGTGAATTTTAAACACTGATATTTCATTATTAAGTGGGAAGTAAATCTCATCCTCTAAGACTCTGCATAGTAACTCCAGCAAAAGACAACATCTTAATTAGAAAAAAAAAAATTAGGGAAAATTTACTAACTGAAATAATTGCTAAGTAAAATAGAAAAGTTTCCAAAATTGTACTTGTAACAAAATAGAATTACTCAAGTCTTTTCCACTGCTATTATTAACCACCATTCAGACACTGTCTTCTTGTGTGTGGTCAATTTTTAATAAATGAATAATAAATGCAGATTTTTTTTTTTTTATCAGATCTATTTTGAAGCCCTGGCCCTTTTTTCGATATCACCTGAAGGCAAATAGTAGCGATTTCTACACAAGTTATTTACACCAGGAGCCGAGCCACAGCTTTGGAAACTCGGCTGCGGATCAAAGGATTGTTTTGATCTCTGCTTAGCATATTTGCTGAACCTAGCCAGTGATTCTGCGAAGTGCACGAGCTTTTTTTTTTTTTTTTTTTTTTTTTTTTTGGCGATATGCAGAGCATCCTTCTTTATCCCTCTTTCTCTTGTGTTAGTGCCCGGATTTAAGTACTTTCTGTATTTAGAAGACAACTGGATTTGCCAGCTTTTCAGTTTACTTGCCCACTGCTCGCAGTCTTGGCACTCCGAAATAGATAACTAGGTATGTAGCACGGCTAATCCTGATCGGCCTTGTAATAGTATTTGTGGACTGTGCGGCACCCAATTAGGGCATAATGTGTTATTTTTGTTTCAGCTAAGTTGGATTAAAATATGAAAATGCGCTTGTATTTTTAATTTTTTTTTTTTGCTGCTGAATGTTTACTTTTTTAACTCTGTTTACTTCCCAGACAGAGTGTTGATCGAGGCAGACTAAAGCCTTATTCTGACTGGATTAGTTTTACATGTGGAGGTGGTGTAATGTAATTATTAACGGACTATCTCTGGGATTTTTGTCCTGTCTGAATCCGTCATGTCAGTAATGTTTTACGTACTGTGCATCCGTATTTTACCTTCTATTAAATGAGCAGCAGAAATAACCCGGGTAATATATATATCATCCTAACTGACATATTGGTAAAGTCCTGTGTGAAAAGAGGGTTTGTGCTTCTTCTTCCGTACTCCAGGCAGCGCTCACTCGTTCCTGTCGTCTCTCAGCGAAACCAAAACGTAACCAAGGAGTGTTGCAGTCTAACATATTCACGGTATGATAACCTCGTCTAAAAACATCACGGTTCCACAGAATCACAGAATTACTTGGCCATTTAAAAAGTCTGCCGTGAAAATTCAAGCAAATGTTTATTATTAAATATTTGTACAGAAGTCTCTTTGCATAATTTTTTTTTTTTCGGAAAGTAGTTTTTAGCAAAACCCCCTGGAAGTGTCACGTTTCCTGATGCATCCTTTTAACGTCTTCGATAATTTATTGTTTTGGTGGAGATGATAGAAAAGAGTGAGTGTCATTATTTATATAGAGACAAAGCGTAAAATCCCCATTTTCACACAGAATATAACAGATTTTTTCCCAAAATGCCACTTCTGACTGGATATATACTTCCTGATCAAGCATTGTTTTTACATCTCTCCAGTTTGCGTGACTCTGTGCTCACTGTAGCGTCAGATTCCTGTTTTTGGCTGATAGGAGTAGAACCCAATATCATCTTCTGCTCTTGAAGCCCATCCTCCTCATGGTTCATGGAGATGCTTTTCTGCTCACCATGGTTGCAAAGCGTGGTTATTTGAGTTACCTTAGCCTTCCTGGCAGCTCACACCAGTGTGTCCGTTCTCTTCTGACCTCTCATCAACAAGGCGTTTCTGTTCCCAGGAGATTTTCTGAAATATTCAAACAGGCCTGTCTGAAATGTCAATGAGATCACTGAGATCATTTCCTCATTCTGATGTTTGATGTGAACGTGAACTGAAGCTCGTGACTTTTTAATCAGGATTTTATGCAAACAGTTTATTAAAATGCACTGTATGTACACTATATGGCCAAATGTTTGTGGACACCTGACCATCACACTCATATGTGGCTTTTGAAGATCCCATTTAAGATTTATTCCCCCTTTGCTGTTATAATAAGCGCCACTCTTCTGGGAAGGCTTTCCACTAGATTTTGGAGCGTGGCTGTGGGGATTTGCTCATTCAGCCACAAGAGCATTAGTGAGGTCAAACACTGATGTCAGACAAGAAGACCTGGGGTGCAGTCAGTGTTCCAGTTCATCCCAAAGGTGTTCAGTGGGGTTGAGGTCAGGGCTCAGTGCAGGACACTCGACTTCCTCCACACCAACCTTGGCAAGCCATGTCTTCATGGAGCTCGCTTTGGGCACAGGGGCATCGTCATGCTGGAGCAGGTTTGAGCCTCTTAGTTCCAGTGAAGGGAAAATTGTAATGCTGCAGCATAAAGAGACATTCTATACAATTGTGTGCTTCCTACTTTGTGGCAACAGTTTTGGGAAGACCCACATATGGGTGGAATGGTCAGGTGTCCACAGACATTTGGCCATATAGTATATGTCTATGAAGACCACAGACGTTCTCCAGCAACCTTACTCAACACACCCATGTCCGGAAAACTAACAGTACTTCACAGAGAAAGCTCTCTATTCAAACTTGGGAGAGAAATTCACAGGAAAGAAAAGCCGCATGTGTGCTCATGACTTGATGTTGGCGAGACAAGCGTGGGTTTAGTGAAAGGGGCTAGATGGCTCACGAGAGGGATAAACCTGGAAGAGTCATGCAAGCAAATGTGTTTTTACAGAGCACAATGAAAGCGATTGTGGCAAAGTCCTTTGGAAAGCGGCAAAGCAGCTCTCGGAGGTCCAGGACCGTGGAGAAGCCGGATGAGCCCTCGGAAGGCGACGAAGAGGCGAAACGTTCCAGCAGCACCTGCGAGTCGGAGGAAAAAGGCAAGACCCACCTCAGCCTCCTTTTCCCTTTCTCACTGGCTGTTATTAACTGCAATGCTTTTTTTTTTTTTTGCACCATCCCTGTGGTAAACACACAAACAACATTGTTTAGTGGTGAGAATTCCTTTTGAAAGGAAGTGTTTCCCTAATGATAGAACCCTGCCAACAAAAAAACAAGGGAGAGAGAGAGAGAGAAATGAAAAAAAAACACACACAGTCACAGGTGCTTGGGAAGAGAAGGAATAGAGTGAATGGTCAGCGAAGTCCCCTAGGAGGCCTTTTTAGTCGAAGCCAGTGTGTGTGTGTGTGTGTGTGTGCGTGTGTGTGTGTGCGTGTGTGTGTGTGTATGATGGGGGGGTGCTGTGGACTTGTTTGGAGCCAGGTGGAGTGCTTTACTGAGCATGCTCCTGTAAGCCTCATTCACATGCTAATTTGCCTCGTATGTAACTTTTATTTGTCTCACCCCGGTGCCGGGGACAATAATTACAGAGCATTTTACATCCGCATCAGCAAATCGACCAAATAATATGAATGCAGATGTTTTTCCCTATCACTGAGATGGACAGCGGGCTCGAAATTGTGTTTAAAAAATTTTAACCTCATTTATGTGGAGGTGGTTCATGTTTAACAAGACACTTCTGCACTTTTAGAGCACTGTTAAAGCTCAAGAGGCATTTTATTTGAGTTCTTCTTTAATGAGATTTTATAAACTAAGAGTCCCATTGTTACAGAGTTTACCCAACAGACACTAATCCACTAATATATCCATTCAACCTTATATTTTAATACACACAATCAGTCCATAGAGCTATTTTTACATGAGAATAGCATATTTAATTTTGACGTATAACATGTTTTATAACAATGTATAACCCAGATATTCCTAAATACACAAAATGACCAAATCCTTAAATATCACCAGGATTTAAAGACCTCGTCCTTTTTTTTTTATTATTACTCTCCCCATATTACCTGGAATTGTTGACTTCTGAGTAAAGTTGGCTCAGCACTGCACGATTTTGCTGTTGCGGAATTGTGTAAAAGAATTCTTTGGTCGTGAGTTGAGATCAGCGGTCTTTGGATGCATAATGTGACGCGATTCAGTGTGACCAAAGACATCAGACGTTTTAAATGCTCTAGCAATGTGAGAGATTTTTGATTAAAGTCTCAGAGTGTGAGCGCTGCTACGATGTCCCGTCTAAAAGCCACCGATAAGAGGACAGCATAGGATTATGTGAAACTCACCAGATAGCCACAAATATGGTAGTGACGATGGTGAAACTTCAACAAAACATGCTAATGGACATTTTCCTTATTATCTCAAGTTCACTTTGATGAATGTTTGTGTTTATGCAGACTTGTTTTCTGCACCAAACTTGATAATGCTGGTTGAAGATGTAAACTACACAGAACGTAGTAATTTTCTTTAATTGCAGGTCTATCATTAGAGGATCTTCATCGTATAATCTGACAATGACAACACCTGTTATCCCACGTTATCATCGGTGTTACAGAATTCATCCCAGATTTTGTCGATTTTTATTCATGTCGTACAGCTTGACAAGCAATAATCTTAATAAATCAATAATAAAGTTACAGCTTTGTTTTGTATTAACCTCTGACACTGGAGACTCCTTCCATAAATGTTAAATAAACGTCTCCTTACAGAAAACTTTACGATATATATGAAGTGTGCTCTCTGTCCAGGGCTGAAGTTAATGTTAATTACGATGTGTAATCCTTATATATAAGGTCTCCATGTCCTCTTCAGGACAATTCAAATATGACAAATATAGTTAAAAAAAAATTCTTGTTCTGTAGCTTTCCCCTATTACCGCTGCAATCATTTAAGCCATTTTACTTTCTCCCTGTTTTACCTCAGCATACTTTTGTTGCTGACACTCCTACCACACTGAGTTATTGCCTTGGACTTGTTTCCTGAGCAGTGTGTGTCACCTGGTTCGTCCAACCCTCTACAGTTCACCAGCGCTCCGGAGAGGACCTGCTTCCACGCCTGGCTATAGGCTCTGCATAAATAGCATCAAAGGCATTGTCATGTGCACCTTTTGAAATGGCCTATTGAAAGTGTTCCCAGGAGACAATGCTGCGGCGTGCGCGCGTGTGTGTGTGTGTGTCATAACCCTGCACTGTTCCCTGCAGTCAGCAAAGGGAACAACAGTCAGGCAAGATGACAGAACAAAACTGCTTCTGTGGTGTGTAAACGAACATTTCATGTACTTCTCTGGAGTTGTTTTCTAGCCTGAGCTTTATGAAAGAACATCACACTGCACTTTTTAATCCCTTTATAGTTACATTCAACACTGTGGAACCTCCACTTACTTACTTTATAGCAGCTATAAACAGTCATTCCCTCACATGTTACTCCTTCCATAAATGTTAACATAAATATCTCCTTACAGGAGATATTTCCACCATATCAACGATTGTTTTCTTACACACGTTATACGTTCAATACGCATTTTTAATCCTTTTATTTTACAAGTCCTTGTACAACTTATCAGAATGAGTGCACTCATATAAACCTGTTCATCTGCAGCCAGAATTACCACCCGAGCTGCTGTTATAGAAAATAAATCAACACCTCCTGACCAATCAGAATAGAGAATTCAACAATGCTGCGGTGTACATCCGATTAAATCAATAGCTCTTGCTTGCTTGAGTTTTCTAAGACGCCAGGTTGATGGATTAAAAATTCATAATTACAAGTAACTATAAACGGATAAACAGAATGACATTAGGTCATTAGGTATTAAATAAAAATTGTAATTGTTGGCAAATTGCTGTAGTGTCAGTAATGGAATACTATAAAGAAAAGTCAACTTGGGGTGGTAACAGTGACTCCGCTTCATCACACTACACAGTCGTTGATTATTTATCTATAACAGCACGACACCGAGTTTCCCTTCCTTCCTTACTTCTGTCGTTGATGTCACACACTTTATGATTATTATGTGCACTTCCATAGCTTTATGTAAGCACTTTGTCTAATTAATGTAGATCATTGTGTTATAAGATTGCTCTTACAAATTTATTTACGTTTATTTATTCATGTTACGAAATTGCTACATCGTCACAATCGATTTAGTCTCCAGATGATCCTATTACACAATGACGCCATTGACTGCTCTAATGAATATACGGCCTTGTGGGCTTCGTCTAATAAACACATTCACGTTTATCTGTGATGATATATCAAGGTTGCATTTGCAGCGCTTAAGTTGTGGATTGTAATTAGTTTATTTTCTTGATCAGATGCTGAAGGTGATCGACGTAGTCGGGAGATTACCGTGTTAGATGGCGACGCCAATGACAAACTGTGCTAATGTATTCATTTCGAAATGCGTCAGGATCGATGGTTAAGAGTTCAGCTTCTTTCTCGCCTCGGTAAGAGTTCTCTAAGCATGTTTGGGAGCTGAGATTGAGCCATGCGTCAGCGTGAAATCGCATCCAGCACTGGTTCTGTGATCGCTCTCCGAGACTCTTGTTAAACTTGGCGCCGTTTTTGCGAAGGGATAAAGACTGGCCTCGATCGGATTAACCGTGCAACAGCATGATGTAACTCTTTGTTTGCGAAGCATGTCTTCTTTGTCGTACTTTAGGACTTTTTGCGAGGAAAAAGTTTTTTAAATGTGCCTTGTCAGGTGTGTGTGTGTGAATGTTTAGAGGTGGTGTTTGTATTCCTAGTTGCAGGATTAGTGCCTTGTTTGGGAATACTGAGTTTCTTGCTGTGCCCACGTACTCGCTGACAACAGTTCCAACCCGAGAGAAGAGGAAGGATAAAGCTCATTTTAAAGCACACACACGCACACACACATACACACACACACTCCAACTGACTTTGCAGAGAGTGGGAAGCACATCTTTCTGTTTCGTAATTGATTTTTATAACCTTCGATGTACATAATCCGGGCACTCTTGATTAAACACAAAACTAGTAAATTGTATGAGGCCCAATTTTAAATCGCTGCATTTAACACAACTTTGATGTGCCTGAGTTGATGTTAAGTTGCTCTCAAGATGTGACTATGTGACTATCAATCCTCCTATATAGTTGAGAAAAAGCACAAAAATGCCTCCTGCTTTTTAGCTTTAGATGCTTGTTTATCACTTTTAAATACCATCATCTTTGCCAAAATCCTCTCTCAAAAGAACCTTTCACTTGCTGGAATAAATTCAAATTAAAAATTTAAATCCTTCTTTGCATTCCCTCAGCCTCTTCTTTTTTTTTTTTTTTTTTTTTTTTTTTTTTTTTTTTTTTTTTTGTGGGTGGTTTTGGTTTTTTGGTGGTGGGGGGTGGTGGGGGGGGGGGGGGGGGGGGGGGTGGAGTT
>CM075003.1:12204627-12261514 GCA_037576675.1 Pangasius sanitwongsei
AAACCTCTCACTTTGTGTAATAAAATAAAAATAAAAATTTAAATCCCACTTTTCCTTCCCACACCCTCTTCTTTTTTTTTTTTTTTTTTTTTTTTTTTTTTTTTTTTTTAAATAGCTGGCTCCTTTTAGAAAGCTGTTTATGTAGTGATCTGCTCATAATCCAGGTTGTTTCTCAACAGGAAGAAAAAAAAGGGGAAAAAAGGCACCAAAATCGTATTATCACTATCTCAGAGAGATGATGCGAGAAGTCAGAAGGAGTCAGGATGGAGGATGGGGCGACTTTTCAAAAGTGTTAAATCGGAGGAATGATGCAAATGCTCTTTGATGGTTTACTTTGATGGAACAAGGGCATTTGACTTGCAAATACTAATAGAACATTGTAGCGCCCAAAAAAGTCTAATGTGTCTGATGCCTTTTGTGATGTTCTGGCAAAAAAAAAAAAAAAAAACGTAGGCGATGGATAAATCTACACAAAAAGGGGTCACAATGTTGAATAGTCGTTCTCTGATATGCAGGGAGTAGATGAAGATGCCAGTTATGTCTGTTAAATAGACGTTAACTCCTCTGAAGTTGCCTTTAGAGATGCAAACGTTAGTAGAGAATGCAAGGACGGCCAACCTAAGAGTGCAGAGTAGAATCAGCGAGCGCAAGGTGGCATCAAAGTCGCACATGTGAGAGAGAGCACTTCATTTCAGCGAGCACTGGGCACTGAGACATCCGCACTTTCTTTTGTCAACTTTGTCTTGCCAGTCGAGGCACAATTCATGGCATGTTGCGCTCATTTTCAATGATCACACTCACTGATATCACTCTGCGCACTCAGATCATCCATCCTTGCACTCTTTATTAAACAGCAAAACATCTTAAACCTATGCTGCGTTCGACTTGGACTCATAACTCGTATTTTCTAATCTCTGACCAAAAAAAAAAAAATGAAAACACCACCTCAGCTTGGAAAAATGGGAACTCGTCAACCCCGAATTCAGCAAGTGACGTCAAGTCAACATGTCCGCTCACCGCATGAACAGTAATCAAAGTAGCACTTCTTTATTGTTAAATGAGTTTAACATGTATTCAAGTATTTGATTTAGATCAATCGATATACAGAGATATTAGCTGGTTAAAGCTAGAACACTAACACAGCTGTTCTGAGGAGGCAAACATACATCAATTCATCACAGTTAGCTTGCTAGATTGGTGCTAATAAAAGACAAACACGGCACCCCACTTCGAACGCACAGAGGTCGAAAATGACGTAATTCCGAGTTAAACTCAGATAAAACTCGAGGAGTTCATTGCTAGCAGGAAAAAAAACCAGAGCTAAATAAAATACTCCACGACGTCCCTGAATGATTAACACCGAGTAGTTTACACATTTCAGTATAAAGAAATGCTGCTGTCGATGCACCTCGATGTCTTCTCACTTCTGGAGATATAAATCTTCATCCCGTGTTGCTGTTTTGTTTTGTACAAGATGGCGATCAAATCAAACAAATCAAAACTGCTTAGTGATTGACCTTTTCCCCCGTTTTCTTTCTTTCTTCAATGAAATCACGTCGCCGCTCAAAAGACAAATCACAGAGAAGACCTTATTAAGCTTTTTTTGTTCGAGTGCCCCAGATTGTAGTTATTGTTGACGAACAAATTATAATTGTATCTCCTGAAAAGTTAGCAAAGACCTAAACAAAAAGAAATCAATGGCGGAGGACCATTAATCACTCCAAGCGGCCTACTTGTGCAGAAGAAACTTACCTCATAATCAATGTCTTTGTTTTGATGAAAGGGCATTTGCATGCTGATTCAGTGTGGTGCATTGGATGCAATCAAAACATTGTCATCCACGTTAATAAGTGGCTTATTTGTACTCTCGAGGGTGCCACTGAATAGCGCTCACAAACTGGCGCTCTAGTTTAAAGGCCAAATCCGATTCTTCTATAAGTCTTCTATATGTGTAGTGACCTGGGAAAAACCTTTGCGTCCTGAAAATATGACATTTTCTGCTACATATAGTTCTGAAATATGTTTCTCTTTTGCATATGTCTCAATCAAAAATAAAGTTCTACACTTGCATCGCAACTGCCACCGACTTGATCAAACTGTGAAGAAATCACACGTAGCTAGCGAGGTTTTAGACATCTTTCCTGATGCATTTGTTAAACTGGCACAGCATGATCTCTGCAGGAAGATGCCATGACAAGGTTAGAAAGTAAACAAAAACATTTCCACATCTTTTTGATGAAATATATTTATAGTTGCTGAGGTCTTACGTGGAAGAATCCACCCCCCCCCCACCAAAACACGACTTTCCATCATTGTTACTGCTCATTCATGCAGTTCTCCAATCAGCCAATCATATGGCAGCAGTATTTTCACACACAACAGTCTCTAGGATTTACACAAAATGGTGCAAAAAGCAAAAAACATCCAGAGAAGTCTCAGGAGAATGGACACACTGGTTCGAGCTGACAGGAAGGCAACGGTAACTCAAATAACCACTCTTTACAACCGTGGTGAGCAGAAAAGGATAATATGTTTTATGCTTTATCAGAATGCATGATATGTTCAACATGCACAACACAGTCACTGGATGTTTTTTGTTTTTCACACCATTCTGTGCAAACTCTACAGACAATAATAACACACAACTGCACTTTTTGACCATGTAGTACACAGTTATAGAAGGGACTTATTTATAATCGCACTATCCTTTGCACCCAGATGAGGATGGGTTCCCTTTTGAGTCTGGTTCCTCTCAAGGTTTCTTCCTCATGTCATCTTAGGGAGTTTTTCCTTGCCACCGTTGCCTCTGGCCTGCTCGTTAGAGATAAATATATAAATTTAAAATTTATATATTTCGGTAAAGCTGCTTTGTGGCATGTCCATTGTTAAAAGCGCTGTACAAATAAAACTGAATTGAATTGCATAATAAAGTGGCCAGTGAGTATATTATAGGCTACACCTTTGGCGTTGCTTCTGTAAAAGTGGAATTTTGTTATTATTAAGTCAGTGCTTGTTATGTATTTCATGGACTTGATATGCTTTATCTCTGAATATTTTTAGGAATATAAAATAACATTAAGAACTTTAACAGTAGGATGGTGAACCTCTTTATGCCTCTTCCTATAAATACAACAAAAATCTGTAGTACTGCAGCAGCATAAAAAAGTGCACATTTTGCAGTTTTTTAAGGATTTGTCAGAATTGTGTGTTTGAAGGATTGATGGCAGTGTGTACTTGTGAGCAACTGCACCAAGTATGAGTAAGGAATACAATGTCATGCCGTTATAGGAAATTAATCAACGACGGTAATGCGATGAAGCGTAACCTCTGAATGCTACAAAGCGCTGACACTGGAGACTCCTTCCACATATATTAATTAAATGTCTTCTGTTAAATAATAGCATTTTTTTAAAAAAGTCTTTATGTGAAGCGTCCACCGTACAAGTCCCTGTGAATGAGCTGTTACTATAGAAACGATACCGTATTAGAGCGAGTGCATTAATATTAACCTGTGATTTGAGTTAGAGCTGGAAATACAGCTCACAGAGTATCAGAGTACAATAATGCTGTTGGAGGAAATTAATTGACACATTCTGACCAATCAGAACTGAGAATTCAACAGCGCTGTGGTTTAACAGAAATGAATATGTGTGTTAACTTGTTGTATTACTTATTCCTTATTGTTTATTAATGCCAATGCTTATCTAAAGCATCACCCACATTGTGTGGTATTTTAACTCCTGAATGCTAAGAGCAATCCTCTCAACATACCTGTTTTTCAAAGCTAAATAATTGAACAGGTTTTAATCAGTGAAAGACCATAGAAGTGATATCAGGTTGTGTGTACCACTCTACCCCTCCTCTTTGGTTTACATTTTTTTTCCCCCTCTAAAAACATAATCGGGCTGAAACATTAACAAACCCCATCATAGCATTATGCTAAATACGTGTAACCAGTCCTCAGTAACTAACGTCACCCGTCTCGCACTCAGATGTATCATATATACACAGTTTGGCTATTAAATTGAGCCAACCTCAAGCAAATGACTTAATCCTAAGCAGTAAAAAACAAGTCCCGACATTTTCATAAGCAGCATCGCTTTGTGGACAAAAAGCAATGCACAATGCAAAACAAGATGTGCACAAGTCAGATGTTTGTTTTATAAAAAAACGCTGCAAGCAACAGGCAGCATACGAAAAAAGAAAAAGAAAATTATAAAAATGTCTTTTTAAGAGAAAAAACCCTGTACTATATATGTGTATACTATATATATATACCCTACACTATATAATTCAGCTGCTTTTAAATGATAACTTTTCTTTATTTAGTAATTATTCATACAATATTTATACAAAAAAAACGCGTGAAATCGTTTATATGATAAAAATTTGTCTGAGGAGATTTTACATTTACATTTACGTTTATTTAACATTTACGTTTTCCAACACAGGAAGACTGAGGGATGGAGGATGTTGTGGTTTGAGGTTTCATGGTAACAAGCTGCATGTTTGTTTTTTTTACTTTGGACATCATGGCAGAACACCTGTTTATAGCTGCTGAAGCATAAGTGATAACAGGAACAAACTTGTTTCGAGGACATTCCACAATATCAAATGTAACAATTAATGGATAAAAAGTATGACTCTTGTATAATTTTAAAAAATTGTAGTTGTTGGCAAATTTCTGTGGAATAAGAGGAATAAAACACGTCAGGCATGCTGTTATTGGAAACATAACTTAGCTTCATTGTTGATCATTTTCCTATAACAACATTCCCCTCGAGTGTTTTATTGCCTACAAATGTATCTGAACTTTGTGCTGTGGGTGTAAATATTGGCACCCACCATACAGCCATACACAAATATATTAAACAGGTCCACAATGACCAATTCTTTAATTAATATGTGGCTTATTTGCTATTTTAACAACAACAACAACAAAAAAAAAGTTAATTACTTGGTAAACATTGTGTATTGTTTATTAATGCCAAGGGACAAGGTTTCTAAACATCAGCTAATGCTGTAAATAACTGAAATTAAGGCAACGTTAATATAAAGAGTTACCAAAAAAAAAAGAAGGTTTTGCATGAATGAATGAGTCTGGAAATGAAAAATAATTTTGTATGACATCATCACGTATACTGATACAGCGACGGCCTAACGTTAGAAGTAGAAACAACATGATGCGACTTCTTTTCTGAAACCTAGCGTATGAGCAGTTACGATACTTTTCCCAATATTTTTTTTCTTTAAAAACTAAACTTTAAAATGTCTTTTTTAAACTGAAGCACTTTATTTAAAAATAGAGGGAAAAAAATGCATAGCTAAAAAGACGGCATGCAAAGGTGCACCTTTAACCCAAAAATCACTTAAAAATCAATTATAAATTTAATAAAATCTATCCTACAAAAAATACAATTGTGTCGTTTTATATGTAAACATTTCCAGCACCCTCCCAACCAAAAAAAAAAAAAAAAATTCCCAATCTAATTCTAGTTTTTACCATTTGTTACAGGATTGGCTTGAATTTCTCTTTCTCCGATATCCGATCCACCATTCTGTATAACGGAAAACTAGCTCACGTGCTAGTTCCTGCCCCAAAGTTGTGTGCTGGGCTGATCTCAGAACGTAATAATTTCCTGAGTACCGTAAATCTCCCGTTCCACTTCAACCAGAAAGCTCAATTCGACCACTCTGCTCATCCAGTGATTTTAAAAAAGCATCATATTTTTATAGGTGTCTTCATGAACGTGTGAGTCACGACGGTATGATGTAGCGCTCATGCCTCGTGTATTTTTATCTTGTTAGCGTCTGCTCTGGCTGATCGCTCGCTAATGGAGAGGCCGTGTTCACACAGGTGTTATCTTTAGTCACAGGTGTGTTCCCTTTCTGTCTGCAGCCCTGCTGGATGCAGATGGAGCCCAATATGTGGCTTAATACATGGCTGATTATGGCAGTTTATAGCGCAGCGCTGCTGAGTTCTCCGTTCTGATTGGTCAGAAGGTGTTGATTCATTTTCTATAACAGACAGTAGTGCAGCTACAACTCACAGGTTTGTATGAATGTGCTCGTTTGGATACATTATCGTTTATAATATAACAACGAGCATATACAAACTAAAAAAAAAAAAACATTTAAGGAAGGAGTCTCCAGAATCAGTAATTAAAAAGCTGTCATTTTAAACAGCTTTGCCAAGCTGTTTTTTTTTTCTTCTTATAAGTAGTTGTTAAAAATTGTTAAATTGCTGAGGTGTAAACGGCATAAAAAACCTTCGCAACATGCTGTTTTAGGAAAATAGTCAACTTCGGTGTGTTAACAGTAACTCTGCTTCATCACACCACCTCATCGCTGATTATTTTCCTGTAACAGCACAACACAACTCTGTGTTTTATTCCTTATTTATCCCACAGCAATTTGCCATGATTGCATTTTTTTATATATTTTAGAGTGACACGTGGTACTTTTTTTCCATTTATAGTTACAATTCATGTTGTTATAGGAAAATAATCAACTTCGGTGTGTTAACAGTAACTCTGCTTCACTGAAGAATCTCAGAAGGTTGTGGATTTTACATACATGCATATATGTATATATATATATATATATTTTAAATAAATGCCACATAGGCACTTGTGTATATAAAGTCAACAGTTGGAGTTGTTGGATATGATATGTGTAGGTTTAACAGAGACACATAAACAAAGTGGCACAGGGACGTTTAACTTTGCTTACATAATTGGCAGACTAATGCAAAAAGCTTTTAGACATTACGTGTGACCCGCTGTGATACTTTTATAAGCGCAATCAAACAATTCTTTTTTTTTTTCCTTTTTTTTTTTGTTCTTTGGAAAATGTGAACCTTTGTTTGACATGTCATTTCATCTCGCCCACTTTTGCTTTCATTTTACCTCTAATATGCACTATTGTTGCTTTTTTTTTCTTTATAAAACCCCCCAAATCTAACACGGAGAAGCACTTCCTGTTGTAATGGACTGCGTATGATGAATGGTAGGGGGGGAAAAAATGAAATGATAGAAATGATTAGAACGTTGGACTTTGTGGATGTGTGTCTAACGCGACTGTCGGATTAGACGCTGCTCTTGTCTCTTCAGATTTTTTTTCTTTTCTTTTCTTTTTTCTTCATTTGGTCGCTCCTTTGCTTGTGTAGTCAGGATTACTAAAAGGGGGGGGGGGACCATGTAGTTTTATTTTGTAAGAACGTTCAGCCGCCAACAAATCTGTCGCCTCTCATGTATAGACTTTATAAATGTGATGAACGTCGAGAAAGCTGTCGCGAAATTAGACTTTCAAATGAAATCTCAGACGAGATCAACGGCCAAACCTTAAGCAGCGGCATGGCCTTCTGTTCCCTAAACTCCTCAGCGTTGTGCTTACATATTATCCTCAGGAGACGAGGAGGGGGAAAGGAAAAAAAAAGGACATGAAACAGATATGAGCACACACACACACACACACACACATACACACACGCACTGCTGACTCCTCCCAGAAGTGTGACCCTCTTTGTCATTCTAATCTGGCCTCTATTTGTTAAACGCTTGCACGCTGTTTGCTTTAGGCTGCACGTAAGCACACACACGCACGTGTGTGTGTGTGTGTGTGTGTGTGTGTTTACAAAAGTCAGCCAGCTTCAGAGTTGCAGTGACGTCAGCACGATTATGGCCTTTGTCACACATCACATGCATGATGCCTTCTTACACACTCACAGACAAACACACACACAGACAAACACACACAGACACACACACACACACGTCCATATACGGCTATGTGTGTGATGTAGAAGAGTGTGTGTAGAGGCCCACAGGGAGGAATTACATCTAATTACTCTAATAATTACTGAGGCAGCTCTCATAGTCACCGAGTGACACGATGGCGAAGGATAACATGAACACACACACACACGCTCGTGCGTAAAGCTGAAATAAAGATTTCTATATATCGTGTTAGAGAAAGGAAGCGAGCATTCATGCCGTGTGTGTGTGTGTGTGTGTGTGTAGTCGTCCACTCGTCCACTCGTGCTTGTTGTTTCCTTAGCAATAAAGTGGCAGACACTGAAAGTGGTGTGTTGAGCCATTGTTATCGTCCCTGGCCATCTGCTGCTGAGGAGTGACATTCCGTCTCATTTGCATGGTGACTGATACGGAGAGGAGGAGGAGACCAGAGAGAGAGAGAGAGAGAGAGAGAGAGATAGAGAGAGGAGGGGACTGTGAGGGTGTGTGTGTGTGTCCAATAACACAATCACAACTACACAAAAATATCAAGTTTCTACTGTTTGTAACAAACACACACACATATATATACTTTAGGAGGAAAAAAGCCAGATAATTCAATGTACATAATGAGAGAGACAGACAGACAGACAGACTGAGAGAGAGAGAGAGAGAGAGAGAGAGAGAGACAGATGGACTGGGAGAGACAGACAGAGATGGGGGTAAGACTCAGGGAGAGACACAGACAGACAGAGAGAGATGGGCAGAGAGAAAGAGAGAGAGCGGGAAAGACAGTTGGAGAGACAGTCAAACAGGGAGAGACAGAAAGAGAGAGAAGAGAGAAACAGTCAGAGACAGAGAATGAGAGAGACAGACAGAGGGGAGACAGATAAACAGGTAGCGTGAATGAGACACAGAAAGAGGGAGACAGAGAAAGAGATGGAGGGAGCGACAGACGGGGGAGACTGAGAGAGACACAGGCAGACAAAGAGAGAGAAGCACAGAGAGACTGAGAGAGAGAGACAGGCAGACGAAGAGAGAGATGGAGAGAGAAAGAGAGAGACAAACAGGAGAGAGACTGAGGGAGAGACAGCCAGATAGACACAGACAGACAGAGTGAGTGACAGACAGAAAGAGAGACAGACCAAGACAGACAGGAAGAGAGAGGAATAGTTAAGCAGGCAGAGCGACAGAAAAAGACACAAGCAGACAGACAGATGGAGAGACAGGCAGAGACAGAAACACAGCGAAACAAACAGAGAGAGAGACACAGAGGAAGAGATAGAGAGAGAGGGAGAGGCAGACAGCAGACAAAGAGAGAGACAGGCAGAGAGAGGGAGAGAGACAAAGACAGAATAAGAGAGAGACAGACAGAGAGTGATAGCAGAAGAGAGAAAAAGAGACAACTAAATGGAAGAGAGTCAGACAGACAGACAGACAGACAGAAAGAAGGGGGGAGAGACAGACAGAATAAGAGTCACAGACAGACAGACAGAAACACACAGATAGAAAGAAGAGAGAGAAACAGACAGTAACAGAGAGATAGAGAGAGAGAGAGAGAGAGAGAAGGGACACAGAGAGAGTGACAGACAGAGAGGCAGAGAGACAGACAGAATGAGAGATGTAGACAGACAGAATAAGAGACACAGACAGGTAGACAGACAGAGAGAAAGACACAGGGAGAGACAGACAGACCGAGAGAGAGAGAGAGACACAGAAGGCAGACAGAGAGAGAGGCAGAGGCAGGAAGACAGAATGAGACAGACAGACAGACAGACAGAGAGAGGGGACTGTGTCTCCGTCCCTCCCCTCTGTGGGCTGGTTTGTATGTTTTTTTTTTTTTTGCGGATGTGGGAGTGGTGTGTGTGTGTGTGTGTGTGTGTGTGTGTGGTGGAGGGCTGTTGCTGCTGTTGATGTGCAAATGTGCATCATATTGAAGGCTCATGAATAGGGAGGTGTGACGTGGAGCCGGAGCCGAGCGCAGGTGCTTATCGGTGCACTGTCACACACACACACTCATACTCACTCTCTCTCTGTCTCTCTCTCTCTCTCTCACACACACACACACACACACACACACACACACTCGTGTCATATTCGCAGGGAGTACGTTTGAAAAAGCGGCAGCGTCGTCGCTTGGAGCAGCGTCGAGCGGTCAGGGAGAAGGAGCGCTCTCTCTCTCCAACTTCATCAGCACCGGCGACTAGGTCTGTCTCTCACTCCCTCTCTCCCTCTCTCCCTCTCCTCCTCTCCTCCATTTCTGCTTTATTTCTATTTCACGTCTGTAAGAAGAACGCGGTAAACTTTTGTTATTCTTTCCTACTTTTGCAGCTGCTGTGTTTTACTTGCGTTTGTTACAAAATAACACTCGGCTTTTATACAAAAGTCACGGCACACACTTCTCTCAATTCTGGGGATTTACTATTTTTCATTTTTATTATTTCAATCCTGAACGAGTGCGTGTTGAGTTGTGACAGCCCGTGACGAGATTAACCGGCTCGGAGAAGCCTGACCTATTTCCTACACAATATCAGATGTTAAATTTAGTGCCGCGAGGTTTTTCTACGCTTGTTTTAACACACCGCGTGTTAGCATTGTGTGTGTTATTCAGTCAGACAGCTGTACACACACCCCACGCACACACACACACGCAAACTTTGAGCACACCGCTGTCGTGTCGCGTTCACGTGTTGTCGGAGCTCTATGTAAAGCGAAACGCATTTTCTGACGTTTTTTTTTTAACGAATCCAAAGCACTCGTAACGAAAACCTTTCTCTGTTTTTTTTTTGGAGTTAATTCACTGAAACGTCTCAGATGGTAATAGATCGGACTGTGATCTCACTTCAGATCAGCGCACTTCCTCTCATTCCCAAACCTGTTGTCACGAAATCGAACTTTTTTCTTGAACGTGTAAAGATGCTCTAAAGTTTAAACGTCACTATGACAGTAATAATCTTTTACCCAGACGTGTGTTTAGAAGATTTTCCTGTTTGTTAGTCTGAGCTTCAGTTTCACATAAATTCATAAATCGATTTTATGTTAAAGATATATATAGAGATTTTAGATTTATTTATGTGTATACATAAATATAAATATAAATGGATGCTTGTTTTTTTTTTAATTTATTTTGTTTTGTTTAGTTTTTTGCATTTGTATATTTATACTTAGCATTATTTTTGCAGGACAAATTTACAGATTACTTTTTTAGGCATCTGGACATTTATAGATGTATACTGATCTTTTTTTTTATTTTAGGAAATAATTGCACAATTTTTTAAAAATTACTCAGACATTTATAGATGTATATTTAGCACCATTTTGCAGGAAATAATGGCAGATTTACGCGTTTTTTTATTTAGGCGTCTGTATATTTAAACTATTTATTCAGCAGCATTTTACAGGAAATAATTTGTTTATATTCACCTCGTTTTTGCAGCAAATAACTGCATTAAAAAAAAACAACTTTTCTATTACTGTCGACATGCATGAAGGTTTACTATGCTATAGACAGGGCAGAGGTGAGCTTGAGTCTGATCTGGAGTCTGATCTTGCTAAATTTTGGTAAAGGAGATGTGTGAGGTGATGTGATGAGATGTTGCTAAGCCTCACCATCTTTGCAGGAGAAAATCTTCGAGAATTGTCTCTTGCCTCTAAAGCACACGCGGATCATGTACTTTATTCCTAATGTCTGCATCCAGTTATTTAGCAGTAAGGAGTCATGCAGCACGTGATTACTTGTAAACTCTGAGCTTATTATTCACTTACGTCTTTTAAAACTCAGCATTCAGTGAGTGACAGGAAACGATTTGTCGGTGCGAGAGGGAGGAACGTAGAAGTGGTTTATCTTCCTCACACTTGTGACTGTGATCCTGTACTGTGACACTTCATTCCTGCTTCTTGCTTTCATTTTTACTCAAACGTAGGCGTGTGTGTGTGTGTGTGGGGCTTCGAGTGAAGCTGTAGGAACTGTCCATGGTGCTGCCTCCTGAGTTTATCACGTTCACGTCGCTGCAGAGACCAAGATTTAGACGAAAAGTTCTATTTAAAGAATCTTTAAATAGAAGTCTCTAGTCTTTTAAACCTATGCTGGTGTGGTGCCATTACTTTTGTAGTTTTGGTGTAAAGCATCCTAATTATGTAGCTCCCATTATTTCTAAAGCTTTCCAGGTAAAACACATAAATATGCACTAAACGCACTTTGTGGGAGGGGTGGATTATTTATCCACAGCTCTACTCAGAGCATGCAAACATTTGCTCGCTAATTGTGGCTCCATGTAGCCTTGTCTTGTAACTTTTTTTTTCTTTCTTTCTTTTTTTTTCCCCCCAAACTAACCTCTCTCACTCATGCGCAAACTTCGCTTTAGTTAATCCCGGAAAATGAATTATTTGGATTTAATTCGACAAGGTTTCCGAAAATGTTCCATCTGCCACGGAGCAGCTGGCGAAGGGATAAACGTAATTAATTACTTAACTTTTTGAACAGTGAAACATGGATGGGGAGAGGGAGAGAGAGAGAGAGAGAGAGAGAGCGAGAGAGAGATGGAATTGAAATTGAATCAAGACTGATTTTTGTTTCGAGCTTGTAGGTTAGAAGAATAAAAAAATAGAGACTTTTAAAGTTATAAGGTGTGATTTATAGGTGGATATTTGCTAATATTTGAGGTGTGTGTGTGTGACAGAGAGAGAGAGAGAGAGATAGAGAGAGAGATTCTGAAGTTTAATTGACATGATAAACCATAGGAAGTCACACAGTGTTTTCATCACTGTTTTGTTGTTTCTTTTGGGGTTTTTTTTTTTATTCCCCCCAAATATCAGCGCACCTTGCAAACGTTACCTCATCGTCCACGGTTTTGTTTGCTGGCCCGACTACAAAGCAGCATCTCGTACCCTCGTGGGCCGCAGGAAGAGCGAGGATTTCTGAATTTATTTCCTCTGTTGCATTGTTTAAACAGCTTTTCGCTCCAGTTTTGATCCCTTCCTCTCTCGCCTTTGAGGCCGTTCCACGTCGTGTCAGCTGTTGACTGATAGTACGAGGACGGCCTCGCAGCGGGGAATGAAAGAAAAGTAGCGGTTGGTAAACACTGATAAGGGATAAATAGAAAGCGGTCAGGCAGAGATAGTTGTGTGGGAGCCCAGATTGTGTGCGGTCTGCTAAAATGAGATTCGCCGCCTGTCCTTTCTTTTTTTTTTTTTTCCTTTTTTTATTCTTCTTGCCCTCCGCTCATGCGCCCCCTCCTCCGGACTGGGCTTGTCTGGAAAATCTCCAGTGACCTCACTAGGCAAGTTCCAGGCTTCAGGAGCCTTTTGTGTGTGTGTGTGTGTGTGTGTGTGCGTGTGCGAGGGTGAGGGTGTGTTTTGTTTTTCCTAACAAGGGTCAAGTCGGCCAATGCACGTGTCCCCAATGCTTACAGACAGCTGTCACGGCTGCGAGAGCACACGGTAATTCATTTAGCGTCAAAGAACTAGATTACAGCCGAACCTTCATCGAGAAACCTTTTTTTTTTTTTTTTTAAAGCAAAGGAAGTCTTAGAAAGATTGTGTGTATTTTCTTAAATCTGTCAGCGATCACTTGACATTTAATATTTTTATCCTATTACTTTTGCACAAATAGTATATCATTTACAAAAATCTGAAAATAATAAATAAACAATAGTCTGGCAAATTATTTAAAAAAACAAAAAACTTTCTGAGAATTTAATTTTTTTTTAAACCTGGAAGTGATGTCTTGGTAAAAATGAGCCGAAATAAAAGATGATGCGAAATCCCCGAGAGTACATTTTTAGCTCATTTTCTTTAACTAAATTGTGAAAACTTTTCTCAGCGTGACAATTTTTTTAACCTGGAAGTGACGTCTTGGTAAAAATCTGCTTGTTTTTTTTAAACTTACCTGCATTTTCTTAACAATCATCTTAAACAAAACTTTTTTTTAATTGGCCATTTTAAGATTTCCGTTCATTGACCAAACAGTCACGATATATATTTTATTTAAATTCTCATTTGTGTCAGTTTTTTTTTTTTTTTTTTTTTAAACCCTGCTTGTACCTTGAGGGTCACCATGTGGTATATTTGCACGGAAAATAATTCCCCCCATTATACACGGCTCAGCTAACGAGAGCGGACATTAAGTGAATGACAAAAAGGTCTTGATAGAAGGGGGGTGGCTATCTCAGTGTCCATGCAACACAATACACACCTCTGTCCCCTCCACCCCCCGTCTAACCTCCCCCTCCATCCCCCCGTCTCTCTGGCTCCATTTTATTTAGTTTTTTTTTTATGGTGTTATGAAAGGGAGTGAGAGGCTAGTAGGGACGTGCTTCACTGCGACAGAGCGTGTTTGGTGTGTTTAGCTTGAAAGTGTGAGTGAGAGAAGAAGAGATGAAGGGTCAGGATATGATGCGAGAGAAAGAGTGCACTTTAGTACGCCGTCACTTCAAAGCTGCCGAGCGCGGCGGCCGCTTCCCTTCAGGTGACATGTTAATCGTGTCACACTGATGTACCGATTTTATTTATTTATTTATTTATTTTTTTACTCCAGAGTTCTTCCTGCTATCAGCTACAGTGTTTGAGTAATATTTACATTAACGTCTCGTATCCAGAGTGACCTGCGCAAGTGCTGTCTTATCTACATGCAAAACAAATCCGTATGGTCCTTATGGTAGCGCAGGCTAAAGATATCAACAACCTGAGCCATTGCATACATAAGAAAAACACTCACTGTTGTGCTGATGTAGGAAAATAATCAACAATGTGATCAAGCGGAGTCACTGTTACCACCTTGGAGTTGGTTATTTTCCAATAACAGCACATCCTCTTATACCACAGCAATTCTTTTTTTTTTTTTTTTTTTTACAATTTATTAAAAGAGCGACACTTTCATCCGTTTATAGGTATGTTTACTGTTGTGGAACGTCCGCAAAACAATTTATCGCTTGTTATGCCAGCATTAACAGTCATTCCCTCACTATCCTGTCTTTTTCTCTCTCTTGAAGTTAATACGACAAAACAACCCACGTCATGTTATAGAGAAACCGTGTGCTGCACTGACACTGGAGACTCCTTCCACAAATGTATTAAATAAGTAATAAATAAGTAATAACTGTCTCCCTAAGGAAAGACCGCTTCACCACATCGACGTGAGTGCAATGCATCTGCTGTACAAGTTGTCACTACCGAAACGATAACGTATTAGAACGATTAGCATTAATATAAACCTGTGATGTGCTCTGCAGCTGGAACGGCTGCCACAGCTGCTGTTCCAGCCCAATCAGATCCGAAAATTCAGCAGCGCTGCGGCTCACTTACTTTTCATCCTGACATCTGAGAACTTGGTCTAAAGCTGAACAGTTGAGCGTCGAAGTTGGCTCTGGAGAGTTTCACTCAAAGTTATAATCGTCACTAGCGCAGAAACGTAGTCACTGTGACAAAACATGCTTAAGAAGTCACACTGTGTAGATTTGTGGATTATTTATTGATTGTTTATTGCACTGATAATGTGGTGGGGAGAACTGTTACTGTTTATTAAAACTTTTTGCCTGTGTGTAAAATGCAAATAGTGACGTTTTAAAACTGAATCATGAAGAAACTAAGGATTTCGAGGTTTAATTTCTCAGCTGAGAACAAATGGGCTGTGTGCGGAGGTCCTTAAAAATGTTTTTGTTTTTTTGTTAAAGATTATACATTTTATTGATATATGTGATTATAATCATGCTTCATCTGCTGAACCACTGTGTGGCCCTGGTAACCTTTTAAGTACAAAATTGTGTGTGTGTGTGTGTAGATGCCGGAGATTTTTCCCTAATATTCATATTACAAATGGATTGTGCTATAAATAACTGTTTTTGAAAAAGAGAGAGAGGGAGAGAGAGAAAGCAGGTCCTAATTTCAGCCCTACATGGCAGAGATACATGTTTTTTAGTATGAAAGGAATGTCCATCCTCTACAGCAGTACACTGAAATTATTATGTAAGCAAGTTAATAAGTTTCTGCTGCGTTGTGTTTCGGACATAAAAAAAAAAAAAAAAAAAAAAAAAAAATCGGTGATGAAATCACGCTGTCCTCTCGTTCCCTCCATTTCAACAATTACAATTCACCATTAGGGCTGTGTTTAGCGCATAAAACTCTCAGGAACAACGGATTCCAGACAAAGCTTACTCGGACTGGGACTTCATACGGCGAAGGTAAATCCGAGCTAACACGGATTTCGCCTGGCACCAGTTAAAGGCCTTGAGTTTGTAATCCGAGGTGGCCGGGGGGATTTCGCCACACACTGTTTATACTAGCAAACTAACAAAACTATTGGCTCTTGTGGAAGAAAAAAAAAACAAAAAAACAAAAGAATACACATTGTCCGTATGTAATTATTATTTAAATGCACAAAAAGCTCGAATGCCCTCTCAGACGGACATGCGGCTTTAAGGTTAAATGTCGCACTCGGTGTCACAAGGCTCTGGTTTCCGAACATATGCCACAAACGGCGACCTTTCCCCCCTTTTTGCTCTGTCGCCGTCCCTTGTTGTCGGTGTTGCTTCCTGCGCTCGAGTGAAACCGGGAGGGGGACCACTGTTTGTGCAGGCTGAAGGAGCGGCGCTTGAAGTGGCGTTGTTTAATGACAGCGGCAGCTGACTCATTAGGCGAGCGCGGTGAAAGGTAATTAACCCTGGGAAAAGTACAGCTGCCATACGAGCTGTTCATTTCAGTGCAATCTGATTAGGAATCAGGAGTTTAAAGGGTGGCTTCCTTGCAAACTCCTGATACAAGCCCCTGATCGGGTTTTTTCCCCCCTTTCTACCCTCTGTTTTTTTTTTTTTTTTTAAATTTATGAATTATTTTTTGCAACCAAAGGGCACTCACTCACTCACTCACAGGAGGCTAGGCCTGTGTATTTCTTTCTACAGTGTCTTTAGATTGAGCAGCTTTTATCTCAGACTTTAACCGAGGTATGACAAAATCGGAGGCCACCTGGTACCACTCATAGTACGCTTGCTCAGACTGAGACGGAGAATAGGCGTGGAAGTTTTCTCCACTAACACCTGGCCTTTTTTTCATCAGAGCTCCCATTGTTCAGCCCCACACACACACACACACACATGAAAAGACCAACAAAGAGTAAAGGTCACTGAATTCAGGTAGCGTTTTGAATGGGATCTGTGGCTCAGATATCATTTAAGCAATACAGATAAATGAAAGCTCCTTCTGATGACTTCCTAATCTTGCGATAAAATATTGTGGTTAAATAATGAAAGGAATTTTCAGCGAGGAAAGGAAAGGAAGTTACGCCTGAGATTCTGAGATGTTACAGGAAAATAATCAACGACGGGGTGGTGTGATGAAGCCGAGTCATTGTTACCACCCCAAAGTTGATTTTCCTCTTTTCCTATAAAACCATGTCCTCAAGTTGCCTACGATTACAATTATTTTATTTAAAGAACATAGTACTTTTCATCCGTTTATAGTTACAATCAATGCCGTGGAACGTGTTTGCTGAAAGCTCCCCACAAAACTCCCAAAAGTGTCACCATCCAACTCTTTCATGTTCTTTTCTCCGGACACGGCCAGGGTGAGGATTTTTTCCTGTGTGCGCAGGCCAAGCGATTAATTCCATGTTAAGAATCCTGGATGCGTTCTCTCATCAGCAAAGTAAGTGTGTGCTGGGAAAAGGGATAAAAGTGACCGCTTCCTCTTTATGAAATGACCAGTTTGGCCTGAGGATCAAACATTTCTTTTTCATGAAGAAAAAAAAAAAAAAAAAAATCAGGGGAGAATTTCCAATAGCACAGGCGCATGGAGTTCATGCTGTTATTATTTTAAACACCTGACTAGTCACATTATGCCTGTTTGTGCGTCTTTATTGTGGATTTTTTAACATGTGCACATTTGCTGTTAATATGCGTTACGTAAATATAATGTAGCTGAGTAAGAATATGGGAGAAAAGTGGGATTTTAGAGACAACGTTCAAGATTCATGAAGCTTCCTTTACAATGAAATTCTTCGTTTGATCGATCCCACGGATGCTGTGGTAAAACCATAATGTATACGTGATAGCAAAGAAAATAACGACAATGCTAAACAATTGTCCAAGACAGTAATATTGCACTAAAATTATTTAGAGCTTTTAGATGATGCATTTTATTCTAATTTTTAAAAAAAAAACTGATTTGATGCTTTATAAGCTCTGACAATTAAGAGTTTTCACACTTTAGGATCTCTAACGTGAACTTTCTTTTCTCACTGATTGAACATGGACATATGATAGTCTATATATTTAAAAAAACAAAACAAAACAAAACAAAAAAACCCTCCTCCGATGTTCTCTGAAGTTTTTGTTTGTTTTTCAAATGCTGTGATTACAAGGTTTCGATTTACACACAACCATTTGCATTTCATTAAGCGCTCCCGAACGCACCGGCATATTCTTTTTAGCCTTGTATTCATACCATATCCAAACATCGCACATTCAAATCCGTCCGGAAAAATTCCACCCGAGAGACGAGGATAATGTTACAACATTACAAACATTTCATTTGTTTGTTGTACCTTTTTTTTTTTTTGTCACGAACGCTGCCACGTTTGAACTTTTTCACTCTTTTTACTTCATTTATCCCAAAATAGCAAACGTGTATAAAACCACGAACGTGGAAATTATTTCTGGGGTGAACTCTAAACAGGAAAGTTTTTTTTTTTTTCCTTCCTTCGGTCTGCCCCCTCCTCCTGGCAGATCAGAGTGTAATTGCCAGTAATCAGGTCTGTTTGCGGCTGATAAAACCTCGGTGAATGCTGCCGAAGCCCCCTCTTTGTGTGATGACTCAATTATGCCCGAAGAGTGCCTCATCAAACCTGGCCCATCAGCTGCCTTAATAAATAAGGAAGACGCAAACTTGCTGCAGGCACATTGTAATTCCATTCATTCCGTAATTACATTCAGCCCAGAGTTAACCCTTTCCTTCTGCAACACGGGACAAAGACACGGGGGGGAAGGAAAAGAGGTGACCTTGTGCTGGGCCCCGGGCTCCATAATTCAAAGAATGATACAGCTAGAGAAAGCTGAGAGAGAGAGAGAGAGAGAGAGAGAGAGGGAGAGAGAGAGGGAGGAGTATTAGTGGAGATAATGTTCAAGGTCTTTATTTATTCATTGTCGCTTCGCTCACACAGCTTTATTCCGTAATTACACTCAAAGTTCAGTCTAATCATAACAAGCGCTCGGCACTGAGACGGGCCACGGAAAGATTATTAACCTTTTATTTTCAAACGCTTTCTGTTTCTTAAACCGTCTTAAATACGAGATATTTGCCATATACTGGAATTATTAGCGTTTTACTACTAAAGCCAAATTAACCCGAATAAATACAGATTTGTGGAACTCATATTTCGCTGTCGAGTTAGTTTAATAAATGAGTTCTACTGATATATCACTGACATCATGGGATTGTTATTCATGTTAACAAGGCAGATGTGGGTGAAAGGATATCATTGTTTTATTTACTTAAAAAATGTTTAATATAATTTTTTTTTAAAAGAAAATACAGAAAAATATGTTTTGTCCATTTAAACCGAATTGTTAGCCATTTTTACTTCCTCCAAACATGTTCGCAGCAGTCATATTTGAAATTTTTTAGTTCATTACCACTCTGTTATCACGTCAAATCAACGCTGCACTTTTTCCCCCTCCGAATCAGAACAAATTACATTTTAATTCATGTGTTGATTGCACTTGCGTCACTTTTTACACACAGTTCTCGACAGCTCAAATAAGGTTGTGGGAAAAGTAGCAGATGGGCTAGGGCAGAGAGCACCGGCCCCACACACACACACACACACACACACACACACGCAAGCACACGCAAGCACATTAGGAAGCACAAGCTCCCAGGAGTGTGTGAGGCCTTAGCCATCAGTGTCCTTGGCCTGCGAGGGCACTAGAATTGAACAAAATTATGATTCAGCAGATGAGGCAAAAGCTTCAAATAGTGGGCTGTCTTTTTAATGCTAATGAGATGAAACCCCTCCCCCTCTCTCTGCTCTACATTTTGGCTCTCTCACTAACTCACACACACACACACACACATTTTAAACATCTGGCTGTAATGTAATGTAAAACTTTACAGAACCCAAATAATGTCCAGTTTATGATATATATATATATATGTTTTTAATCATTGTCATCGGGAAGTTTTCTGTGAGGAGTGAAATTTTTGTCTAGTAGGTGTCCAGGGTTTTAGAAGATGGAAATAAACCATGGAAATAAATGAAATGACCATATGGTTGAGGATTCAAACCAATTGTTAAATGCTAATATATCATGAAGCTCCTCATCTCGAGATAATATGCTAACTGATTTCGTAAGAGAGATCAAATGACTCGAGTGATTGCTACTGTAAATGAAACAGTTAAGCACCTCATATCAAATGTGCTGGCAGTGAATACACATCTGATTGTCTTGTTTTCAGAAAGAGAGGAAAAATCAAATTAAAACCTGTAAATGAACTTTGTTAGAACATTAAAACACTGTGTGGTGCCGTTATAGGAAAGTAATCAACGACAGGGTGGTGTGATGAAGTAGAGTCACTGTTACCACCTCGAACATGAATATTTTTAAATAACAGCATCCTTTTGTGTTTTAAAACAACATTGTTTCTGTTTTATCCCACTCACTTTCTCCATTTACAGTTACATTTAATGCCAGTTACTTTATAGCAGCTTTAAATAATCATTCCTTTACCAGCTTCTGTGTTTATTGTTTTTAAGTTAATAAGACAAAAAATAAATAAATAAAAATGCAGCGTGTCAAGTTAACGAAGTTAACCTCCTCCGTCTCCTTTAACACTAGAGACTCCTTCCATAAATGTTAACCAGAAAGCCAAACTGTATCAACAATTACACAAGTTTCTAAGTTCTTTTGTAAGCTGTTACTATGGAAACGATAAAGCATTAAAACGAGCACATTCATACAAACCTGTGATTTGTTTTGCGAGCAGGAACTACTGTCCGAGCTGCTGACCAATCAGAATCGAGAATTCAACAGCACTGTGGTGTAACAGAATATAAAGGATCAACTGACACCTCAAGTGACCTGGAGCTCTGAAGGAACACGAAAATTGGCATGATATCGCTGTATCAATAGCAATATCATGCCAAGTGTTTTACTTTAAAGTCCATCTGCCGTGGGTTTCTTTCACCCGAGCATCTTCCAGTGCCCCGAGGACGTTTCCTCACCTGACCTTTTCCTCTCTGTCCCCAGAGGATGCTTTTCATGCCGAAGCTCTGAGGAGCGGAGAGACAAGATCGAGCCGAGAGCAGAGGAGACCCCGAGGGCCTTGCGACTCACACTCTTCATCGCCTTACAAAGACGCAAAGGTAGAAAAACGCCTTTTTTTTTTTTTTTTTTAAATCCCTCACACCAGAGATGAGAGATGACTCCACTTGAGAGCTCAGATGGAGTAGTGTTTTTAGTTCCACGTAATGTGCTTGTCCAGTCAAGATACAATGATGGCGATGAGAGCTATTTTTTAACGCTTATTTATTCAACCTATTCATCTAGGATTGTTCCCTAAAGATAAACATGTTTATTAGATGTTCAAGCAACATGTTGTGAGTGTTGCATAAGGCGGTAACTGATATTATTCGAAGACCTGATGTTTACCACCTACCGCTTGGTAATTCAGCTTTCACGATGCTACAAGGAGGCTCTCGAAGGCCATTCAGAGCAAATCCAATTACGCAATACTGGGTAAAAATAAGGCACTCCGACGGCATTTCTGTTTGCTCACAGACGTCCGACCGAACGTTCGTAATGCGGTAATGAAATGGCGGAGACTGTTGAAACTGAAAGACCTAAAAAAAAAATAAATAAAATAAAAAAAAAAAAATAAAAAAAAAAAAGGAACAAAACGGTTTGTTACTTTTAACATGGTGCGAAAATGCACCGTTGTGTATGTGTGTTTGTGTGTGTGTGCAAAGCAGAGAAGAGTGTAATGAACTAATCAGGTACATTAGTTATTACAGAATGTAATCTATAGTGTTTGGGAGTTGTTTGTCTCGATAGGGAGTGCAGTAATCAAAAGTAATGAAGCTATTACGCCCGGGGAGCCGTGAGAGGACCGGCGTGGCATTAAGAGTGGACCACATAAAAGGTTTATTAAAGGAAATTAAGGCCCATCACTGCCACACCTGCTCCCCCTATTATAAATGTATGACAGGTCAGTGCCTTCAATCACAACAGCCAAGCTGAGAGAGAGAGAGAGAGAGAGAAAGAGAGAGAGGGAGGGAGAGAGAAAGGCAGGAGAGTCATGTTTCCCATTACGACTGGAGTAACAGCACAGCCTGTGACTCACCACAGCCCCTCTGACCACTATACACCGCCATCAGCCCGGAATAATTACATTTAATAGGTTTTATTTGGGATCGGCAAGGCGACGCTGCAGCAGGGAGAGTGAGAGAAAGAGAGAGGATGTGTGTATGTGCGTGTGTGGCATTAACAACTCTTTTTGTCTAAAAACACTCCATGGTGCTACTTTTTTTTTTTTTTTTGACACACTATTTTACATCATTATTTTTTTGGCCACTGCTGTCTCGTCTCTTTCAAAAGCAAGTCTCACTCACCTCTGTCTTTTTTTGTGCGTTTTCCTTTCGGGTGTACTTTGCATCTGTGCCGAATTAATTGAATTTCCTGGACAGAAAATACAAAAAAGCACGGCAGTATATGAGATTTTTTTATTTTAAGGATCACTATGGTGGGTTAAAACAGTGCAAAAAAAGAGGAATTAATGCTAAAGGTTACTGGAATATCTCTGCATGACTCCTGCTTTGTTAGGGAAATTTGACTTTTGAGTTATATCTTGCAGAATTTATTTTTTTATTACAATACATGAGATACTTTGAGTAGCGTCTTAGAGGGCCACTTCTCTTTTCTTCTATTTTAACTTGTTTCTGTGACAAATACCACCTAGTTTTAAACTCAATTACTGTTTACCTCTTTAAAAGCTAGGTGAGAAAAGGAATTTGAGTTAGTTTAATCATATATGACTGTAAAAGCTAGACGAGAAAAGGAATATGTGTTAAACTGAAATTTTAAACAACTTTTAAAATGGAATACCATTTCACACCTAGCTTTTAAACTCAATTATGATTCGACAGAAAACACCTTTTCACACCTAGCATATAAACTCAAATACCTTGTAATGTGTACTGCTTAAAATCAAAACATGACTAACTCTCTAACTCAAACAAATTTTCACACCTAGCTTATAAACTCAAATCCCTTTTCATGCCTAGCTTTAAACTCATATACAATTCAATTCAAACACATTCTCATATGTAGCTTTTACACTCAAATACAATTCAACTCTTCAACTCAAGTCCCCTTTCATGTCTAGCTTTTAAATTCAAATAACATTTTTACTCATATCCATTTTAACACCTAGCTTTAAACTCAAATAAAATTCAACTTGAATAAATTTTCACACCTAACTCAAATACGATTGATATTGAAATATATGATTCGATTCCTTTAACTCAAATACATTTTCGCACATAGCGTTTAAACTCAAATACGATTCAACTCTAACTCAAATCCCTTTTCATGTTTTAATTTTAAACTCAAATAGGATTAAATATTTTAACTCAAATACATTTTCACACCTATGTTTAAACTCAAATACAATTCAGCTTTCTAACTCAAATTAATTTTCACACCAAACTCAACAAGACAACTTGTAATGCTTAGTGTTTATTCTCACATATGATTCAACTCTTGACACGGCTTTTTGTGTCTAGCTTTTAAACCCATATATTATTAAACTCTAACTCAATTACCTTTGTACTCCTTGCTTATAAACTCAAATATGATCCAACTCTAACTCAAACGCCTTTTTGCACCTAGCTTTTCAACTCAAATACAATTTTACTCTTTAACTCAAATACCCTTTTAACGTACATTTACATCTCAATTACTCAAAAACTCCCAAACATTTTCAAATAAACACCTTTATGACCCCTTTGCTGCTTTGTTACAGATGGATTCTGAAGGAGATGAGAATCGTGCTGAGCGATGCAATGGCAATGCTAGTAAGTATTCAGATATAATATCTAAAAAAATAAAATAAAATCACAGTCATTTCATTATCAATTCACACTTCCACTTTAGTCCATATTGGTGTTTGTTATGTTCCATTAATTATAGAGGGTATTGGCACCATATTTAAAGTTATCTGGCAGTTCTCTCTAGCGCCCCCTAGGCATAAGATTAAGGTTTTTTTTTTGCCTCCATTCATGTCCCTGGTGTGCAATTCACCTGAAGTGTTGGTTCAGAGAAGCAGAATCACCTCTGTTCATTTTAATATTAATCTCATTCATTTGGAGAGGCGGTTATGTCAAGGTGATGCATTATTCACAGCTAGTGCCTTCATTATGTGCTGATGTTGGCCCTGGCAAGTTAAGGAGTGTGTCTGAATGGAGCGTTTGACTCCTCGCACATTTGTGCACTCCAGCGGCGTGTAATGTGACTGGGCAAATTTCGAGCGGGGTTTATTGAGTCTTCTCCATGGGTTGCACACGACACTATGAATGTCATCTATGGTACGGCTCCATGGTAGAGCCTTCCTCTGTCCGATTTCCTCTCAGGGGGAATGCTCTCTGTTGAGTAGTTTCACCATCAGACAAAGTTGTTCATTCAACTCAGGTGTAGAAGCCCTACCACATCAATCGCTCCTTCACCATGGGTATAATTTTTATCTTTCACAATGTGACATATGAGCCTGTCCTAATAAATCTATAGCTGATATAAAGAATAACAATGTATATGTTAATACCCATCAAGAATAGAGAGAGCAATAAATTCACTAGCTAGCTCGCTAGGCTAGTAGTTCCAGTGGGCAGCCCAGTCCCATGATTTGCTTGTCTTGGAAACATAATCGATGAGGCTAAAGAGTGGCAGATAATTAGCTAGGTAAATGAATCAATGCAAACAAAGACTAACAAACGAGTATATGAAAAGTTGTCATGTTTACGTCAACAAGTCGCTAACCTACGTTTGAGTTATGAGATGTTGTGTTCGCGCCTCACATTCCGCATATAAAATTATTGCAGTCTGGCTAGCATCTTTAGCAGTTTCACTGCGAAGTGACTGCGTGTAGTAAGCAGGAGAGTCATGTGATGGCTTTGCTTCAGACGTTATTTTGCTCAGTTTGTCCAGTGTCTTAACATACGTGCTTGTTCCTGTCACTGAAAAGATCATCAGTCATCAGTGCATGCTAATTAATACTATAATTATCTAATAATATTTTTTTCCATTCTATTCCTAAAGTACACTGTATTTTACCTTGCAAACTGGAAAAAAAAAAAAAACCTCATCCTTACCCTATTTTCAGGTTAGCAGGCGACAACTTTTATTTTCTCTTGTGGGCGTGGCCTGGCCAGTTTTTTGTTAGTTCTGGTAAGAAATGCTAGTAGACAAAATGTATAGCCTACATCTATACACATCATTTTTTTTCGAAATGTATTCACGATTGATTTACACGTTACACGCTCAGCTTCATATTAGCAGAGTAGATTGGCAAAGCGAGCTGACTGTGCAAGCTACGTACAATCACCAGAGACTACTTTCTTCCAGGCTTTATTTTGCTTCGTACACGTATAATGAACGGTCACCTGTCGCTTGCTAATGTGGTTTCTTCTGTCACACTCGGACCACCTACCTGACACCTGGAAATCTCAGCGTCACAGCCAAGCACTTCTTCAAAAAAAGGGAGGGGAGGGAGAGTACGAAGAGACGACTGTATGATCTCAGACTGTAAAGCGTTTGTGGAACAGCAGTCGCAGGATCGTGAGCATGCACAGCTGCAGCTCTCCTGTGGGGAAACACATACATGTGCATTTACCCATGTCCTGTTGCTCTCTCTGTCTCTGTCTCTCTCTCTCTCTCTCTCTCGCTCTCTCTGTGTTTGCAGTTCTGCCTGACTGCATCATCGACACGCACAGGTAAGCAATATTTTCCCAACTTCCCTTACTTTACTCCCCTAAACGCTTGTAAAATGCCACATGTGCCATTTTCTCATGGCTGGTCTTTTCTCAGTTTATGCAATTATTACTGAATTTAATTATTACGACAGAGAGATCATATCAGTGGTTATGGATGCTATGGCTTGCCTTTTTTTTTTTTTAATTTGAAAATGAAACTTACGCTGATCTTTTTCTGCATTTTTGAAGTTGGCTATTTTTCTATAACAGGACGTCCCAAAGTGTTTTACTCCTCCTATGCCACAGTAACGTTCATTTATTAACAAATGCCACATCATAGCTTTTATCCGTTTTTAGTTACGTTTAATGATGTGGAACGTCCACGAAAAGAGTTAGTTCCTGTCATCACAGCTATAAACAGTCGTTCCCCTTTTGTCTTCTCTCTTGAAGTTAACAGGACAACAAAATGCAGCTTAAATATGACTGTTACAAAGCACTGACACTGGAGACTCCTTCCATAAGGGAGCTTTTTTTTTAACCCAAAGCCAACACCACTCTTTCTTCGATGGGCCGTCATTAAGCAGAAAGTAAAGTATTGATTAGAGCTTAAGATTTATTTTTGAAGCTAGATTTTGGATAAAGGTTGTGTTTTACAAACTAGAATCTGGTGTGATTTTCGTTTGGCTCCACCAAACAGTTAATGCAGCTGGATGTTTAATCTGTAACCACTCATGCGTAGATCCTCCTCGTCTAATGAACCGATCAGCAGTAAAACTTCTTCGAGGCAGTGTTTTTTTTTTTTGATGACTGAAGGCTTTTACAAACATTTTTTTTTTCTTTTTTACTGGTTCTTCGTTGCGGATTGAACAGGAAGCAAATTATTTCTCGGGTTCTAAATAGAGACGTGAGAAAAGATTGAGGTAGTTGACACGTTTTATATCTTCTCAGTGTGGATCCTCTTGTTTGCGGCCCGCATCTCTCTGCGGCGAGGAAGAGGAGCGCGGCCGAAGGTGCCCGTGGCATGCCGGTTAACAAGAGGAAGTCTCTGCTGATGAAACCGCGCCACTACAGTCCCAGTGAAGAGGAGGAGGAGGAGGAGGAGGAGGAGGACCAGGAGGAGGACCTGGCAACTGCTCAGGACAAAGACGCACCCAGGAACATTGACACTCCAGCAGGTAGACAGATGTCCCGTTGTTTTGTCTGTTTTGATGAACAATTGACGCTGAATTTTAAACTACCATCTGTTGCATTCATATTTTTTCTCCCCTGCCACCTCCTCCTCCTCCTCCTCCTCACCCCCCCCTTCCAGTTCCCTGTATATCCATCCATCCATCCATCCATCCGTCCGTCCTTCCATCCAGACCCCCCCTCCAAAAAAAACCCCCACCCCACTCCATTAATTTCTGCTCAAAGACTACGCTGCTGGGGCCGCTGTGTTTGTCTGTCACATCCTCAGATTGAAATTTGGGACAGCTGATCTGTCATGAGATTCCTGGCAAAGCACTTTTTCATTCTGAATCCCTCCTTACCCCCTCCTCCTCCTCCTCCTCCTCCTCCACGCTCTGCTTCCAAACTGGTGGCCGGACAGAAGAACAGCAGTTGTTGGACTGATAAGACTCGGATCTCTGCTCCACACTGTGTATCCGGATATCTTTTTTGAATCCTGATCACAACCGGGCTATCGCCTGCTCAATTATTCAAGCCGGGAAAAGAAAAAACAAAAAAACAAAAAAGTGCTTACAAGTGAGGTCTGCTTGAATAATTATGCAAATCGAGAAACTGAGAATAGAAGGCACCAAATTATATTGTGCCTCATTGATAAAAAAAGAAAGCGATCGCACACACTCGAGCCACGAAAACATTTTTGGCAACGGACGCACAAAAATATGAAAAAAAAAAAAAAAGTTGAGATTACATTTTCGAGCGTCGTCCTTTCCCCGAAACAAAAACATTGCCATTTCCTAATGAAACGAATTATGAACATTTTGGCAACAATGCCCGTACTTTTGCGTGCACATTCGCGCTCCCCTATAATCTGCACTTATTTGGTATATTTTTAACGATGTAACCAAGCAACAAACGTAATTGTCCCTTTCGAAAGCTTTTGTTAGGCCATCAAACACGGTGCAAATATACATAATTAGGCATAATGCCTATGCCTCATTATTGGACACATGTGGGTCGTTAAATGGACAACGGAATAGTGCTACAAATTGAGCGGCATCACTGGAAATGGAATTTGGTTTATTTATTAATTTATTATTATTATTTTATTTGGGTGCCTGCGTGTATAGATTTTTTTTTTTCTTCTTCTTGCAGTCCTACAAAAATAATGCAAAATAAATAATAAGATATTTGGATTTAATTTTAAAAAATAATTGAAAAAAAAAAATTCACATTTTTAAAAAAATAATGAATTCATATTATTTTATTTGTTATATTAATTCAAAACAATTTCATATTTTCATAATGTAAAAAAGAAAATTGCTATGTAAAAAGTGCGAAGAATTAAACTCCTAAGATGGAGGAAGCAGAATCTAAATTTCAGGCAAAAAAAAAAAAAAAAAACAGAGGAAGGAAGGGGGGGAAAAGAGGGTGCGAGTCTTCCATTTGGTGGCGGCATTGTGTGTAAGTGATTTGAGCCAAGCCTCAGATCGCACACTAGCAACGGTAATGGCTATTCTGGAGTACAAACCATTCACCTGTTCCAACACTCCAACCACACTCGCCTTCCAAGCCCCCACCCCGAATCTTTCTCACTGCTGTGTGTGTGTGTGTGTGTGTGTGTGTGTGTGCGCACACTTTTTGGTGAGCGCTCTGTCTCCATCTGGATGGCAGAGTAGGCCTGGATGCCTGCTCTGCTAATTGTAACTTAGCATAACTGGCTAACTTTGCATCTGTGTTGGACAGGCTTGGTTTATCACACCTCTGTCGTGATTCAGACGGGCCTAAAAAAGGAGGAAAAGAGAGCCGTTAGATTGCCTTAATGGAAATGAAGCACATAAATGATGTGTATTTCCTGAATTGCATATATCCTTTCATTTGATCTAAACCCTAAAATAAAACCTAGGATGTTGTGGTGCTGTCGTGCCACAGTATGCGCTCTAGTAAAGCTCTAGGCTGGATAAATTGGAAAGCACATTCCCTAATGTTTTTTTTTTTTTTTTTTTCCCTGAAATTCTGACCACTTCCTTCGAAGCCTTACATGCTGATTGTGGTGGATTAAGTTTAGAGGCTCCTATACATCCTGATAGGGATACTAGCCTGTAGTTGGATTGGCATTACAAAATCTCCTGTAAGAAATCAAATCAGTTTACTTTTAATATCCTAAGGAGATCACGTTTAGTGCAGTTTGCTGGGTGTAAAGACACTAAGAGGGATGTTTTATGGTCAGCTGTATGCAAACAGGGCTGACTCGAGCCTAAGCAAGATTTGAGGATAAACAAAATGAAAGTGGTTGTTGTTGTTTTTTTTAATAATTGTGTGAAAATGGAATTTTTAAAATGTATTAATTGCTTGCTTATTAGCTTTTATTCGTATGCACTCCCTAGAGTACTTAAAAAAGGTCATATCGTCATACACGGTTCTCCCAAAAGCTAATAGTTAAAAAGTGCAAAAGAATAAAACAGCAAAATGTGGAGCGAAATCTAAATTTCCAGCTGAAAGTGCACAGGCTCCTGTGCACGCTGTTAAATACTCATGCTAGTCTGGTTTGATGCCTCTAGCTGGATCCAGAGATTCTCAAATTTTGCTTATGGCCCCCAAAACACTCGAGCAAGCCCTGCTTCCTTGTTTGTGAAAGGATTTGTGCTTACGACTGGCCATAAACCATTTCTCTTTGAGTCTACTATACATTATAACGTGCGACGTCCTGAATGTTTTCCCCGTGAATGCGTGCGATGCTTGATTAGACCCGAATCCCATCCAGGGTGTATTCCCGGCTCGCTCCCAGTATTCCCGGGATAGCCTCCGGATCCACCAGATGAACGAATGATTGTTTAACGAACCTAATTAAAGGGAGTCACTCTGACTTTCATACAGAACAGATACCTGAGCAAGTATTTGATTAACTATTTTATGAAATAGTTATATTATTTTAGGAAAAAACAGAAACATTTTTAGTCTACCTCTATTTTACAATTTATCTTCAAGAAACAGAATTACAAGATCTGAAACAAAAAATACTGCATCAATCCAAAACCTAAGGTGAACCGAACAAAAAAACAAAATTAAAAATAATATTTGAGTAAACATTTACTTTTTACTGTTGTTTCGCACTTTTTCTTTTTTCACTTTGTTAGTTGAAGAAATGCACACACAGTATAGAAGAACATTATATTGTCATGTAATATGCATTATATTTGACAATCACATGGGCTTTGATTTTTTTTTTTTTTTCTTCTGATTTTAATCCAAAGCCTTTGTGTTTTTAGTGTTATTAAATCAAAAGTCATTAAGAGTGAAATGTTTTTCTTTTTTTTTTTTTTTGGGTATTGTTTTTTTGTTCTTCATGTACCTTATAAGAGCACATTATAAATCATTTCGTGTCTTGGCCTGCTAAGCTGGTACTCATATTTGAAAATTCATTTCCGACGTAGTGTTTTTTTCCTTGTCTAATAATCCTGTAAGTCAGTATACAAAATCTAAGAACAACAAAGAAAATCTAAGAACACAAAAACAATCTTGGAGTCGTGTACATCTTAATCGAGCCATCTATCTGCAGATTACTTCAGGGAGAATTCAGGAAAGGAAGTTTGTTTAAAAAAAAAAGAAGAAGAAGAATATGATCCATGTTCATTTCTTCTACTGCTTTGAGAATGTTAACTGATATCCATGTGGATGTCCTGATGGCTCGGTTAAAAAGGCTTTGCCTGTTGTTTCTGCATACATTTGGTTGATCTTGTAAGGCTCCTTGATTACGCAGAGATGGTTTTGACTGAGAGTTAGTAGTACTGTGTATATAGTGTGACGTTATATATTTTAGCAATTGCATTTCGAAACGTGTCCATGATGCCTAACTTTCAGTAACGGTTGTTCCTTTTTGTTTTCAGACGACGACCTTGACTGCCTTGACTACAGAGACAAATCTCACGGCTCATTGTCGTGGTCTGAACGCACCAGCCTGAGTTCTCCCGAACCTTCCCAGAACGAATGTGATGAGAAATGGCTTGATAAAGACCTTTGTGAAAAAAGCCCAGAAAAAGATACAGACCGAGAGGAATGTGGATGGATTAGTCCTCGCCCACTGACCGGGCCCAGTGCCACCTGCCCGAGCCCGAGCCCTAACTCCACTGATGAAGCCCGGCCCGAGAAACACTTTGGACTTCAGCTCCCCATGTATGTAAGTCACGCTGCCAGTGGGCTCCTGATAGATGATTTTGCCTACTCGAGGGAGGTTAGTGACAATGAGGATGAGGCCCAGGTGCCCAAGCTGGACGACCCGTTTGGAGGCTGGGCCCTGGGCATGGGCATGGAGCGGGCACGGCTCAACCTGGGCCTCCTGGAGCAGGCCATGCACAGGCAGCTCCTCCACGGTGCCTACAGGGAAATGGACCGCTTCCTGTTGGAACGGGTCAACCAAGAACGGAGACAAATGGACGCTCGCGCTGTCTACCATAACAACAAAGGTAATACTACTGCTACAACTACTGCTACTATTCTTACTACGACACCTTCTACTACTACTACTACTGATAATAAAAATGCTACTGTTACTACTAATAATAATGCTACTACTACAAACAATGATGATCATTTATAGTACTACGCTTAATAATTATTTCAATATTATTACTAGTAATGGTACTACTACTGCTCTAATAATGCTACTACAATAACTACCACAAATAATACTACTACTACTATTATGAATAATGATTAAAATACTACTACCAGTACTACTGCTAACACTACTACAGATAACAATACTACTACTACTGCTACTACGATTGTTAATGTTAATACTATTATGAATAACAATATTGCTACTACTATGAATACTACTACTACTACTACTACTACTAGTAGTACTGCTAATGCCATTACTACTACGAATAATAAGACGACAACTACTAACACTACTGCTACTAAACATAACTACACGACTACTAGTACTACTACTATGATTATTAATGTTAATACTATTATGAATAATACTGCTACTACTGACAGTACTACTACTTCAAATAACAATACTACTACTACCAGTACTAATACTACTACTACTACTACCAGTAGTAGTAATATTAATGCTATTACTAATATGAATAATAAGACTACAACTACTAACAATACTACTAAAATAATAATAATAATTCTAATCCTACTGTGAATAATAATTAAATTAAAACAACTACAACTACTACTACTACTACTACTACTACAAATAATAATTCTACTTTGAATAATAATTATGCTACTATTACTACTACTACTACTAGTAATAATAATTGTAATGTAGTACTTTCAGTGTATTTACAGTCTAACTCAAAGGCTGGATCTAAGATTCAGTGTATACGGTGCTGCGATATATGACCGTATATAACTTCGGTACCATTACGGCTTTACTGACTAACAACACTCTTGCATATTTGTTGTATTGTGCTGGACTTTAATCCCGTTTCTTTAGCCAGTTATAAATATAAAACACATTATGAAACAGTGGCATTATGCTCTCGTCCCCACAGAGGAACCCAAACAGAGTTGAAGTAGAATGTAGCACTGCGTGGTGTGTTCATTTAGTCATGAATTTATTTTCTTCAAAACAGGGTGGTAAATTTTTAAGTACCACATCCGTGAGTTTATTTGTAATCTCATTCATTTTGCCGGGTTCATTCTTCTGGTTGAAAGGATCATTTCACACAGCACAGACTGCAAACTGCATCGTGTCTCTGGATGCTGATGAACTATACTCATACTGTGGATCTGACTTCATCCTATCCTTTATCCTCTGTGTGGCTTATCTGCAGAAACAACCACCAGTATAGGGACAAAGAAGAGGGATATGGGGAAGGACAGAAAGAGTTCTGACCCTGAGGGATAGATGATCCTGTTTAAATTGCTTAAATAAACACATTTTGGCAATAAGTGGAATCAACTTTGATAGGTATCAAGTAGACATTTAGCCCTGTGTGAAAGTCCTAAATCCCCCCAAAGTGCCTCTGATTCTCGAGTGCAGTTTAATATATAAACATATGTGTACGTGCTGGAAATATTAACTATAGACTGGATTGCCATAGATAATTTTGTGAATGTGTGTTGTTCCATAGACTCGCTAAGAACAGATAAGAAAGACGTTAAGTGTCCGACCCCAGGGTGTGATGGGACGGGTCATGTGACCGGATTGTACCCACACCACAGAAGTTTGTCGGGATGTCCCCACAAAGTCCGAGTGCCTCCTGAAAGTGAGTTATTCTGTCATTATTTTAGGACTTCTACTCTAAATGAACCAAATCTCATTAACATCATTTCACTCGAATTATGTTATGTGCCATGGCTATACGCTAAGCAAGGTGTGATCAAGTTTTCTATCAGATCTAACGTCAATGTTAAAATGGCAAATTCTGAAAGTTTCTACAAGTAAAATTATAGTTATAACTTATAGTGTGGATTAAAAAAAAATTATACCACAGAACTGTTGAATTCTCAGTTCTGATTGGCCAGAAGGTGTTGATTGATTTTCTGTAACAGCAGCTCGGACTGGTTTAATGCGTTCATTCTAATACCTTACTGTTTTTATAGTATCAGCTCTGTAACGCTGTATAGTTACAGTTTTCTGATATTTATGGATGGAGTCTCCAGTGTCAGCACTTTATAACTGTCAATGCTAAACTATTTTGTTGTTTGTTCGTTTTTCACTGATTAACCTAAAGACAGAAACAAAAGAGAGCCTGGTGAGGGATGAGCGTAAGCGAGAACAGGAAATAGCTTGTTTCAGTGGTGTTCCACAACATTAGATGTACCTATGAATGGATAAAAAGTATGACATCTCATTCTTTTGCAGTGGCAAATTTCTGAGGTATAAAAGAAATAAAACACTTTGTTATAGATAAATAAACAACGTTCGATGTCAATGCTGTTGATTGTATTCTATTATATTTCTATAACTTGTCTTTAAAAACAAATTTTAAATCATTTAAGCATAAGTGTCTTTAAGATCAGGACAGAGAAGTCTGCGCTTTAAGGTTTCTCTGTAACCTGACAAGCTGCATTTTTTTTAATAAATGGGTAAAATGTACGATGTCTTTCTTTCATGAAAAAAAAAAAATACATAAGCGTTGGTGAATCGCTGCGGTCTAAAAGGAATAAAACACTTTGGTACGTGCTTTTATGTTATTGGAAAATATTCAACTTCAGGGTGGCAACAGGAACTCTGCTTCATCACACCACCCCATCGCTGATTATTTTCCTACACAAGCATGTGGGGTTTTTTCCCCTTACCTATAATATACACACAAAAACTACCACTGATTTGAATAATGTGCATTTACCTGTAGACTGTATTATGTACCACGGTAAATTCAGTGCAGATTTAATCAAGCAGATTTCCAGAAGGCACACACAACGCGTTTGTCATTTCACAAGTTCTGCTCTGAAGTTTGTCTACTGCTTTTGATTTACTGTGGTATGCAAATCAGCATCATGGTGTGGAAACACTTATTTTTTTCACGTACTGGCTTTTTTTTTTTTTCTTTTTCTTGCCATTTGAAAGCAACACAAACATTCACCATTAAACAGGGAAGCAACAAAAGGAACAGCAAATGTAATTAAGGGCTTTCAGTATGAAAGCGTGAAGTCGTAGAGCTGCAGCAGTCTTCCGCAAATCAAAGGACTAGAGCGGATGTAGCGTTTAGAAATAAATGGACAGACATGTCCTCCAAACTAAATGAAAAAATGTGTACAAAAGGGAAAAGTTACTAGGGATACAGGACTCCCCCGGTATCCGACAACCAGTGTTAGTTTTTATTTTTTACTTTTTTTTTTTTTTTTACACAGCTGTAGTCTGTTTCCTTGTTGATATTTGAAACAGCGATTTTTTTTTTAAGCAGCATGAAGGAAGCAAAAACAGTAACTGTGAAGTTTGTTGCTGTTAATAGGATCAACTATAATCTGTGTCTTAGTTCCCATGAAGGAACAGAGTTAATTGAGTAAATGCAATTTTCACTTCACTGCCCAGTTTAAAAACAATCCCGAATTCTACCTAGAATTATAATATATTCTTTACATGCATATGTTTAATAAATACGCTGTTGGATTCTCAAATCTGATTGGTCAGAAGTTACTGATTAATACGTTATTGTTTCTAAAAATATGATTTGACTTTGTTTTTAAAAAAAAAAACCTGTGTAATTGTGTGATGTTGGGAAGTTTATTTAGCGTTTATGGAAGGAGTCTCCAGTTTTAGTGCTTTGCAACAGTCAGAGCTGTAACTTCCGGACAGAGGAGTTTACGCTTTGGGGTTTCTCGGTAACATGACAAGCTGCATTTTTTCGCATTATTAACCCCAAAAGAGAGAGATAAAAAGAGAGGCCGGTGAGGGAACGACTGTTTATAGCTGCTGTAACGCAAGTGAGAACAGGAACTAACTTGTTTAACAGACGTTCTACAAAATTAAACGTAAATATAAATGGATAAAAAGTATGCACCACCATTCTTTAATAAATACAAAATTCTAATTGTTGGCAAATTGCTGTGGTATAAACGGAACACTTCAGGACATGCAGTTATAGGAAAATATTCAACTCTGGGGTGGTAACAGTAACTCCATTTCACTGATTATTTTCCTCTTACAGCATGCCATGCCATCTTTAATTCCTTATATGTTAAAGGCACAAGACTTAAATCTTTGTTTTATTGTACTAAGTCCACAATCATAGCTGAGAACAATGATGGGGTCACAGATACGGATATCAAGACAGTGCAGAGATTCAGAATGAGAAAACAGGCAAAAGTTCAATAAGTAATGTAAACAGAATGATATAAGTATCATTACTGACCATACAGACACTGTGCTCTGTAGCTACAGCCTCAGTGTTGCACATAATATAGTTTACATAAAACAGCAGTGTGTGATTTGAATAGATTTCTTTGGTGCGTTACTCTGCAACTGAAAATTTACATGGCACTTAAAGCCTTTTTTTTTCAGACCGAGTACATGTTTTTTTTAGATACTCACCGATACCAATATCAATACTGCTACAGAAATGAGTAATCGGCATCATGGAACATTTAGATCTGTTTATGTTGGTTGCTGTTATGTGCTAATAGCCATAAACTCCTCATGCTGAGTTTTATGTTCAAGATGTTACGGCGTTTAAACAGAGAGCGTGAGGATGGTAGAGCTGAGTGCACACTGCAGTATCAGTAATCATGAATTGTGCCTTGTCTCATAAGTAAAAGGTAGGCCTGAAGCTCGTGTCTCAGTGCTCGCAGAACTGAACTGCTCTCGCACTCGTCAGTTTCTCTATCCTTACTTAACAGACCAGGATGGATGGGGCACCATTTTTTCCATGTAAGTTCAGCTCGTATCACTGAGCGGCTGTGGATTTCCTTTCTTTTTTTTTTTTGTTTTTGTTTTAATTGGATGTGAACCTGTTCCGTGGCAAAAAAAAAAGCTTCAGAAAAGCTTTCGGTGTGAATTGGTCTTGATGTACACTGAGACAATGGCACGGTCATGGAAAGTGTGATGCGCAGAGGAGAGGGCGAGATTATAACAAGTACAAATAACTGGCTGGATGACAATTAACAATATAACAGGTTTAGTGAGTGGAGTAATTAATTAGTGTTGCTGGACGCTTTATGGACATTATATGGACTTGCATCAACTGGTTCACTTTTCACAATCAAGTATTCTTATTTGTAATGGATAAAAGAATTTACATTCTGTATTTAGTTAGTAGTTTGGTAAAGAAGCCTATTTATTTTGAAGTGGGGTGATATTAATAACAAGCAAATATGTTTAAAGTCAGGAAAATTGTGTTTGTGCTAAGTAGGAGTCCCTAGAGGTGGTAATCCCGGCACAATTTAGTTGCAACTGGGGCAAGTGGGAAAAAAGGCTTACACTCAACCAAGTCGGCAACGTGCCGGCATTATACCAGCAAATTACCTTGATGATAAGTGCAGGTTTGTTATAATGCTCCTGTTCACAGTATGTTTTAGCACAAACTCACCAAACAATGTTTGATCCTCTAACTACACTGCCTCCATCCAAATGCTATAGCAATAAAGAACTGTATATTCAAATAACCTCTACAATATTGTTTACTTTGGTCATTCTGGCATGACATAGAGGGGAAATAATGTTAATGCTAGCTAGCAGAAATACCTCTTGATTGGAATAACCACTGGTTGTGACACCTGGTCTAAATTCCCAGCAGGACCATAGGTAATCATTTAGTTAGCAAAGGTACCACAAGTAAACAACACAACAGCTCATCTACAGCTTGTCGTACCTTTAGCGTTTTTAAGAATGCTGCTTTAAAACGAACCTGCACATTTAGCATCTCTCTGTGCTTTGTGCTTTAATTACGTTCAATTAAGCTTAAACGATTGAACAAGTAAGAAATAAAACACTTCAAGATGTGCAGTTATAGGAAAATGATCAACAATCGGGTGGTGATGCAGCCCAATGTTACTGTTACCACCTCAAAGTTTATTATTTATCTATTACCGCATGTATTGAAGTATTTTATTCCTCTTATATCACAGCACTTTGGCAACAAGTACAGTCTTGTAATTATTAAACCAGACAATACATGCTATGTTTATCAGTTTTTAGTTATGTTTAATGTTGTAGAACGTCCACTAAACCAGTTAGTTCCTGTTATAACTTGTTATAGCAACTAGAAACAGTCCTTTCCGTCACTCCCTCCCTCTCTCTCTCCAGAAGTTAATAGGACAAATGATTAGCGAGAGAACTGGAAACCACTCTATCTTGAAGACGTTCCCGCATTGGAAAACGTAAAGTTACAGTTACAAAGCTCTGACACTGGGGACTCCTTCCAAAAATTCTATATAAATGTCTCCTTACAGAAAAATTCACCGTACATTTAATCAGTTTATGTGGGACGTCCCTGTATAAATCATGAATGAAACAATAACATATTAGAAAGAGTGCGTTAATATAAAGCTTGCAGAGTACACCTACTGTCAGGTGGCTACTATGAAGACTTTAAATTCTAAAGACCCTTTTTATTTAACAGTTTGGTTGTGTCATTAGTGCTATCTTTGTGTCCTTAATCATCTATCAGTTAATTCCTGTTGCTTTTTGTATCTTTAAGCATCAACTTTGTTCATATAAACTGTGTTTCATTGATTCCTTAGTTCTAGCCATGCACGAAAATGTGTTGAAGTGCCCGACCCCAGGATGCACTGGAAGAGGTCATGTCAATAGTAACCGCAGCACTCATCGGAGGTATGCAGAAACAAACGATACGCATGTCTTTAAAAAAAAAATAAAATTCTATGTCTATTTAGTAAGCTGTAATAGCTATATTTGATAAAGTCCTAGCTAGAGTACAGTGGCACAGCAACATTATTAGGTTTGGGAAAATAAATTTTTGGATAACAGTATGTTTCGCATTCACGTTTAATTATCTTAGGCTGGTGTGTAACGTAAGATGCAGACGTACCAACACTGCTACAAGAAAATCCTAGCAGGCAGAGGAAAGAAAATCTGAATTTGACCACAAAATCCCTTAGCATATGTTGTTGGAAGAGCAGTGGCGGAGCCAGGGATTTTTCATAGGGGTGGCCAGGCAGGGGCCAGCAGTTACTGTGGGGTGGCACAGAAAATATCATTATGCAAACAAGCATGGCATTACCATGTTTAAAAAAAATCTATTTAGGTTAAATGTTTCTATAATTTCTGTTATATATAAATTCAAATCTTGATCCTAGCATTTACACTGTAATGTTTGAATTGTATGAAACATTTTTTACGATAAAAACATAACTTAATGAATTTCCTAAAACTCATAGATAACGTGACAATTAGTTCTAAGCATCTAAGTCAGCTAATGTAAAGCTAACTGCTTCCTAACTTCTGTTTACACAGCAGGACATTGATAAAACTGCGCTGAACTGACACTTTCACAATCTTTAAACGAATCAAATAATCGCTGTTACACTGCGCTGTAACTTACTCCTCATCTCCCACTTTTTACGAAAGGTGGAAAACCACGCTATTTTTGGAAACTCTCGCGATGCCTATCAGTGCCGGCGAGTGTCGCGAGAGTTTCGCGGTCCAAACATTATCGTAGACATGATCGAGGTTCTCCTAGATCAGTATGTGAGAAGTTATTTTCATCTTTAAAAAATGCAATTACGAGCGGGGTGGCCACCCCCTGGCTCCGCCCCTGTGGAAGAGACAGCTAAACCTCGCCAGATGTGCACCAAGCACCATTAAGAAAACAACAAGGCAACGTCCAGTGTGACGCTACTCAATAATTAGCAACTCCTCCATTTTTTTTACCCACCAAAGAGGCTGCAGTCCCGCCCACTTGTTTTCTATTGGCTCACAAAACAAGGGTTCATGAATTCTCAGGACGAAGTTCACCCAGACCTAGATAAAATCGTTGCAAAGTGCTACCAGAAGCAAATACACGACTTTCTCGTCCTTTCCTCTTCAGTGAATTCATTAACTGGTGGGTTGATTTGATTTGTGTTTGGTCTGAACGCTGCTTTAACTGAAAAAGCAGAAAAGCATCATTTCAGTTTGTCTATAGCCTTAGCAAGGAGTCATAATTGTAAGTGATACAGCTAAACAGGCACCTCTGAAGATGTTGAAAATAGTGGAACTGCAACTTTTGATCAAACGTAAGCCTTTCCTGCTACTGCTTCCATAAGATTTACAACTTTACTGTATCCCAGCCCATCAAGCTAGCTACCTTTGCTTCCAGGTATTTTGGTTCAGCTGCCATAAACACTCAAACTAATTGGCTTTTTGTTTCCAGAAAAGTTTTTCAATTGGTTAATGTGGACAGACCTGCTGAATTTTTTTAGCTGCTGAATTACAGAGATATCTATCAGAAAAAACCAAGCTATCAGAATGCAAAGATACTTTAGGTCAAGTGTGCTTAAACATCTTTTACAGCAGCTTTAAAAGAATCACATGTCTAAATTTACATGTTACTATAAATAACTTTATTATGGTTAACGGTTAATATTAAAATTAACGAGTAAACATTATTAATATATTTGGGTGAAATTCGACCGAAGGCTGGGAAGTAAAACATGAACATGTCGAACATCTGTGTATGCTTATAGCCAGATCCAGTCTTATTGTGAGTCCGGATTACATTGAATGTGTATTAACGTCTTTATAAAAAAACTAATAGATTCATAAAAGTATGCTTTATTGCCGTAGCTTGTCCGGCTGCCCAATTGCTGCGGCAGAGAAAGGTCCTAAACCCCAAGATGACCTGTCCAAGTGTAGACAACCTTCAGACAAGATGGCAAGGTAAGAAAACTTAAGATAATTTTTTTCCCCAAATAAATTTTAATTGGTATAATTATTTATAGTAACATCAGAAATCATAAGCAACATCAGGTCATGATACACACTAGCGCAAGGGTAAATTCCAGACTGCACCCTTTGTTGTTGTTTTAAAAGCTTCCCTCAAAACATTCAAATGAGTTACCTGAAATGATCATTTGTTTATGGTTGAATAAACGACCGCAGGTTTGAACCTTGTTAATACTCGCGTCCAACACGAGTGTGTTTCTTTCTTTCTCTCCTCTCCAGACCTTTGGTTCAGATGAAGAAGTTTGACTTCGGGCAGCTCGCCTACCAGTTCGCCCATCCTATGACCGCCCTGCAGGCTGGCATGGCCAAAGATATGGACAAGTACAGCAAGGGCCATTTCGACTACGCCAGCTTTGACGCTCAGGTGTTTGGCAAGCAGACCCAGATGGTCTCTGATCAGAACCAAGAGGCCTCGCACCTCCATGACTGTGAGTTAGCAGAGGAACCGATGATGATTGTTAATGTTGTGTAAGTAATAAAACACCTGGGGGTGCGCCGTTTTAGGAAAATAATCAAGGACTGATGTGGTTACTGTTACCTCTCCGAGGTTGAATTTCCTGTATCTGGAAATTGTTACATCCTGAAGAGTTTTGTTTCTTTTATAACACAGCAATTTGCCAACAATTACGATTTTTATGTATTAAAGAATGACATCCGACTTTTTAATCCATTTATGTCCGCTTATAATGTTGTGGAACATCCACGCACACTACATAGTTCCTGTTCTCACTTACATTATAGCAGGTATAAACATTTGTTCCTTCACCAGCCTCTATCTATTTTCCTCTCTCTTGAAGTTAATAAGACAAAAAACACAGCTTGTCGTGTTACTCTGAAACCGCAACGCGTAAACTCCTCTGTCCAGAACATTTCGCAAAACCTAAAGTTTCAACTCTACGTCCTTCCATGTTAAATGTTAAACAAACTTCTTACAGAAAATTTCACCATATCTGCAATCACACACGTCTTTGAATCCATTTATCTGGAGCGTCCAGTGTACGAGTCCCTGTGTTGTTACTATGGAAACAGCCGGAAGTATGGTCAGAGCCACTGTTATAGAAAATGAATCAACACCTTCTGACCAATCAGAATTAATCAGTCAACAGTGCTGCGTTTTAAATATATTTATTATTATAGAGATGACTATTTTTGTACTATAAATAAAAAAAATGGCCTAATAAATAAACACAATCCATAATTTAGCCAAAGGACTGTATTATGGGGGCTCATGACTAATTAATTTTTATTTCTGAACACGATCTAACGCACGTGTTTTTGTGCCTCTCCCACAGCCTCCCCACAATTCCCCTGTTTCCTGGCTGCAGGCGGTCGTGTGGCAAAACCCGGTGGGCAGAGCCCAAGCCGACCCCAAGCCCTGGGTAGCGTCCTTCAGTCAGGTACGGCGTCCACCGCCATCCTCAACCTCTCTACCCGTTACCGGGACAACAGTGATGCCCGACCACTGGCATCGTTCACAAAGGTAATCAAATTAGAGCACTTGCTTGTGGGGGAGAGGTATTTAATGTGGCTATTCTGTAGCAACTGTGATTTGTGTATGAAAAAGGTGGGAGAGAACATCAAAAGACACTTTTTTGGCACAGAGAACTGTGTGTGTCTCTGGTGGCAGAACAACAAGAGAGTTTTTTTTCCTCTCTTTTTTTTTTTCCTCCCCTCCATGCCCCTAAAGCTTTAATGTACACAAAGGAGAATTTGTGTAATCACATCAAAAGGAGTTGGGGAGAATACAATCAGGCTTCTTTCTCGATTACAATTAGAAGCCTTTTTTGTTAAACATGTGGTGAGGCATTTGATTTATACTTTTATGCTAATGCCGGGGTTCTCCTGGCTCCTGTAGGAAAGTGTGCGTGCGGATTTTTTGTTGTTGTTCTCTTTCAGCTGCAGGTGGTGGACGATATCTTGTTAAGTAAAATGTTAAACGGGATCAGCGCTTAGCATCCCCTTTTTTTTTTAACAAACTTGGATTAAACCAATCACTGTTTAGATTTGAAATTAAATAACAGAAGACCCCTATGTGAGCTGTTATGCCTCCCTCAGGATAAACCGAAGATGTCAATCCTAAATGTCAATAGATCATAAGATCAAAGGTCCAGCATTATAGGCTTAAATGTATATTTTTATATTCTTACAGATCTACTGATAGGAATTTGTGTGTTGAGAAAAATGGTGGACATAGTGAGCACATTCTGTAAATAAAAGCTTTTGTTTTTTGATAATGCTTATGTTTCTCCTGTGATGTTGAACTTATGGGACGCCCCGAAATATCCCCCCAAAAAAAAACAGGCAGAAGAGTATCATCACAATATTAGAAGCACAAAATGAAAACTCAGCTAGTAGATACGCACAAGACGTTGCAAGACTGTCGCGCCATCGTTACACTGCCTTGGAATTTGTAAAGGAGTATAATTCAATTCAGTTTTATTTAGTATAGAAATAGAGATGGTCACAAAGCAGCTTTAAAGAAATCCAGATGTAGCTATACATTTAGATCCTTAATAAGCAAGTCAGAGGCAAGGAAGAAGCCTTGACAGGAACCAGAGTCAAAAGGAAACCCGTCCTCTTCTGTAGTAGATTATGAATAAGAGTCCTTGGAGGAGTCTTTCTGATTATGGCAGCAGCTCTTAGGTACAAGTCCACAGCGTCCAGGGGAGAAGGAATGGCTGTAGGAAGTAGATATCCATGTAGGAATAAGAACAGAGACACGAGTATGAAAAACGTAGTGAAGTTCTGATGAAGTGGAATCGGTTATAAAATGCATCCTCGGCCGTCGTTAACAGCGAGTGCAGCGAGTTAAAGCTTGGCACTAAGAGGAACTAGAGGAGGTGTGGTGTGAAACGATTTAGACACCTACACAGCAAGCGGACCGTGTTCAGTGGGCAGAGAGAGAGAGAGAGAGAGAGAGAGAGAGAGAAAGAGAGAGAGCAGGTACTGTACAAAGCGAGCGCATGAATAAAACAGTGTTAGCTGCTCCGTCATCTGTGGACGTCTGCCTCCAAGTGTCTGTATGCATTTTAAGTATGTCGGCTGGTGGCATTTCGGGCCAAGTGGATCTTTCCATCCAAACACCGTACACTTTCTTTAACCGTGTGCCGTTTCAGCGAAGCGCCAGAGAGTGAAGATGTGTGTGCTGATTCGCCAGTTTTGTACCGATTTCATCAATCAACGACTGCTAATAAATGTTGTTTTCGTTTTATTTACTAAATGAATTCTAATTTGTGATTTCTTTTATAATTAATTAATGTCTAAAAAAAACTCTCTCCTCCCTCTCCACTCACCACATCAGCTGATAGCTGCAGAGAAGAAAACTTACCACATTAAGCAACGGTGAAGCCTTTTAACTTCAGTAAATGACTCACAAGCTTCTTCTGCAGCTCCCGTCTTGCTCGTTTGTCATTAAAAAAAAAAGACATTTATTTAGGTGTTATTAGAAAGAAAAGACTGTACAACTGTCTCTAAAGGGGAGCAAGGAAAGAAAGAAAGAAAGAAAGAAAGAAAGAAAGAAAGAAAGAAAGAATTAATCAATCAATCAATCAATCAATCAATTCTGGATTTTTTTGAAAATGGGTTATTTGGTTATTTGTTCTAAAAAAAAAAAAAAGACAGGAGAATACTGTAAAAGGGGGAATAAATAAATAAATAAATTCTGATTATTCATTGTAAAAAATTAAAAAAAAAAAAAAAAACAGTACAGCTGTTTCTAAAAAAGGGGGAGCACAAATAAATAAATAAATAAATAAATAAATTCTGATTATTCATTGTAAAAATTTTAAAAAAATAGTACAGCTGTTTCATTTCTAAAAAAAAAGGGGGAGCATAAATAAATAAATAAATAAATGGGGTAAAAATAAATAAATACATACAGTACATCCAGGGAAGCAAAAATAATCTAATGAAATCTTTAATCTAAATTTCATTAATTAAAAAACTCATTAGAACTGTACCCACCTACTTACACCTATTTTTTTTTTTTTACAAATAGAATTATTTCCCTTCTTTCATAAATAGATATCATTAAACAATCTGTTTCATTGAACTGCGACGTTTTTATTGCATTACTGAATGTGATTTCATGGGGGACAAGTGTAAAATGTAAAAGGTATGAAGAGTAACCCTGCTCTGACCAGCAGAACCTTTTCACATGAAGCGAGTCACGCTGATTACCGCACACGCTGATTAGAAATGACGTTTCTGTTCCAATGACGATTATTTGACAAATATTGGCATTCAGAGTGATACAAATTTTTTTTTTTAAATACTGATTTGATTTGACGTCAGTTACACTGATGTCTTTCTCTCACTCACTCACTCACTCACTCACTCACACACACACACACACACACACAAAGACTGGGCGATATGATATCTAGATAATATCGCTATCATGATAAATTGTAATAATACACTTTTCTAAGATATCAAAATATCTTTATGATTTTTTTTTTTTACTCTTAAGTAACACTCAGATCTGAAAGCAGCTGATCAGATGTTAAAGCTTTGTACTGTTTCGACTCTTAAAACTGTAAAATGGTTATCTTTTTAATTTGTTTTCCCCTAATACACCTCCCGGAAACGTTTTTTTTTCTTTTCTTCTTATTTTAGCTTTGACTAATTTATCGGCAAGTCGTCATCGGCATTCACCTCAAACCTGTGATGTGTGCCTCTTTCAGGACTCTGTGATTGAAGTAGATGAGAATGGCACTCTAGACCTGAGCATGAAGAAAAAGAAGGAGAAGACCACGGACTCGCCGGTCATGCCTGCGCTAGGAGAAGCCGTGTTCACTCCTCCTGAAGCCTCTCTGGCCAAAGTGGGAAGCCTCCAGATTTCCACGGCCTTCTTCCGAGCTGTGTACGAGCAGGAGGGCTGGGACACGCCCCTGAATTTCAGCAAAGCGCCGCTGCAGCAGGACAAAGACGTATGACGATAATTACTTGGCTTTCTGAATGCATGTTAAAATCGCCTGTGGCAAACCGACAGGTCTTTCAAATACTTTTTAAACTACAAATAAGAACGCTTACGTAACGCTTTACATTAAATTTCCCTCAACTAACATTGTTCCCTGCACTGATTCCCGATTCTGATTGGCCAATAGCTGCTGATACGGTGACATTCTCTGTGAGGAGACCTTTATTTAGCATTTATGGAAGGAGTCTCCAGTGTCAGGGCTTTGAAACAGTCAGAGGTAAAGCTGTAACTTCTCCCCCATCTTCAGGACAGCGGAGCTTTTCGCTTTGTTCTTTCTCGGTAACATGTTAAGCTGCGCTTTAAACTTTAAAGAGAACGAAAAAAGAGGCTGTACCACAAAAACAGAGGTGTACTCCAACATTAAAGGTAACTATAAACGGATAAAAATAAATAAGAAATGGTTGGAACTGGCAAATAGCTATGGGATAAGAGGAATAAAGCACGTCAGGTCGTGTTGTTATTAGAAAATCATTATTAGAGGGTGGTAACAGTGACTCCAGTTCATCACACCACGCCCTCCTTGATTGTTTTCCTAAAACAGCATGGCACAGAGGGTTTTATTCCTTATGTAACTTACTGAACTTTGGTTTCTACGTGTAAATATCAAAACCTGTGTTCCGCTTGTCAGTTATTCACGTTCGAACAACACTGTGGACTTAATCTGATTAAGGATATGCTATTAACAGAAGTGTTAGTGACTTTTTGTTACTGATGTTAATGTATTAACGCTGAAATTTGTGGCATGTTCATGTTAAATAGTGTCAGTTAAAACATCACCAGTGCTACTTTGTTTGCCCGGTTGCCATTTATGAGCACTTGGATATATATATTAACCTATAAATTACATATTATAAAGACTGCTTTTTGAAGTTCTTACAAAAGGAATCTTAAATTTAAAAAAAAAAAAAAAAAAAAAATCGAAATAAAGAAATGAAATCAGTGACGGGAAAATAGTTTTTCTCGTCACTGATTTCCGATTTTAGAATTTAAAAATGATTTGAGAATTACATTAAACTGTATCTTGTCACAGAGACTTCTTCTTCTTCTTCTTCTTTTGACTTTTCCCTTCAGGGGTCGCCACAGTGAATCATCACTCTCCACCTATCCCTATCTTCTGCATCCTCAATCTTGTCACAGAGACATGGTTGCAAATTTAGTAGTTAAAAAAAAAAAACTGTCTTTTTTTTGTTTATAAACAAGCACTCGGCTGTAATTTGTAATTTTATTTATTCGCTATTTGATTTTTCAAGACAGAACTTAGCTGTACTATAAACAGCAGAATTTCTTTTTTCTTTTTGATATTTATTGGTTTAGGTTTTGTTTTTTGTTTTTATAAAATCTCTAAAAAAGTAGGCATAGACTTCGTAGGGTTAAAGTACATCATTACTGACCAGACAATAAACCCATTAGACCTACTGTATTGATTGTATTTTCCAAAAATTGACTCCAAAACGAAACTCTTGTGCAGGACGTCAAGCAATAGTGGTCATGTGGAGATTCCCAAAATACCGACTGTTCTGCAACTTTTCGGCACTGACAAGTCAAACCACGTCAAACCAAACCAAACCATTCGTATAGCTGTCAGTTATCTGTCCGATTCCTCTCCTGACATCTGGCCCCTAAAGATATCTTAAACATGTCATATAGACGTCAGTTCCAAAGCTTTTGGCTTACCATAAATTCTACATGAGATTAAAAGAGAGTTCAGATGGATTTATATAGACAGTGTAGCAATCGCTGTAATACTTAAGCAGCATGGCTTGGATCAGAACAGCTGGTGTGCTTACATTACACTACGGTTTGATGTCCTTTTCCTTTGGGTAATAATTCTGCATCTTGTAGATGGAGCAGCTGGATAGGATGTCACTCGAGGATAAAGTCTTCGCCGGAGATGCAAGCATGACCAACGCCAAGAACAAGATGCTCATACGAGACACCAAGAAAGAACTGATGAGGTATGACAACGTACCAAAAACACGAGGAGTGATTCAAAAACAGGGTCATCTCTCTTACTTTCACAGAGATAGCATGGATTTTAAAATAGCTGCCAGTATTTACATTTTGCTAAATGATTTACATTTAATCAGAGCAGTTCAGGCTTAAGAGCTTTGATTCATTCACTTGGAACCTTAACCAGTGAGCCACCACTTCCACAAAAGTGAATACTTACATAAATGGACCAAAAAAAAAAAAAGATCCTCCAGATGACAGATATGTATGTGCAGGTGGACGTGTTTCACGTTGATACTCTTGGGTCAGAATAATGAACAAAAGTCATAAAATATGCGCTATATATTTTATGTGTGTAATATTTTAATTAAATGTTTATTTTTAAGTTTTCACCCTGTTACTGTTGGATCAAAATGATGTCCTGAAATTCAATTTTAAGATTTTTATTCAAATTAAATTATTCATATTTTGTTTCATTTTTGAATAATTGAGCTGTGTAAGTTTAATTTTTTTTAAACAGTATCATTTTCTTAAAAAAAAAAAAAAAAAAAAAAAGAATTAATTCATTTCAATCTGAATAACACACATTCTGCATGACAGCTGTCCAACACCTGGCTGTGACGGGAGCGGCCATGTGACAGGAAATTATGCATCGCACAGAAGGTAAGAGAAAACACTCACTCGAATATCAGCAGAAACAATTTCCTTACATGCCTGGCTACACTGATTAATTTATAATCACAGTGCATTTTTAAATGAGCTCAATGAAGTTGAATCACCAATAGGAACACATGCGATTCATGTGATTCATCAAATGTGATTTAGCAATTTATCTAACGCAATTCATCCGATTCACCTAATGTGATTCATCTGATTCGCCTAATGTGATTCATCTGATTCGCCTAATGTGATTCATCTGATTCGCCTAATGTGATTCATCTGATTCACCTAATGTGATTCATCTGATTCACCTAATGTGATTCATCTGATTCACCAAATGGGATGAAGCAATTTATCTAATGCAATTCATCCGAATTTCCTAATGTGATTCAAGTGATTCACCTAATGTGATTCATCTGATTCACCTAATGTGATTCATCTGATTCACCAAATGTGATGAAGCAATTTATCTATTGCAATTCATCCGAATTTCCTAATGTGATTCAAGTGATTCACCTAATGTGATTCATCTGATTCACCTAATGTGATTCATCTGATTCACTGAATTAAACTCATCCAATTCAGCTAAAGTGATTCATCCGATTCACCAAATGTGACTCATCAAATTCACCTAACGTGATTCATCTTCCTGAAGCATAAATTTCTCTCATTTTCTGTCCAGCACTTTAAACACTTAAAAAATATCTGTTCTGATATGTCTACATCTTTACAAGTTTCCAGCATTGTATCTGTATTCATAATCGTTTTGGATGGAATATTGAACCTTTGATCACATGGTTTCATTAATATGCTTATAATAATTAATAATATACATTTCTCCATTCAAACAATGTTTACAAAGTTCCAAATATATATAAAAGCAACATATTAAATTCGGTATATGTATATGAATTGCATTTATTTTTTTGCAACTTGCAGCTTAATTGTATGTGCAGGCTGTAAACAAATAGCCTGCACTTCACACTCCTATGCTTTGTATCATCCTTTAGCCCTTTTCCCCTTAATTATAGCACTTTATTGTTGATTTATGATTCACTGAGTTTATAAAATCATTTTTCCCCAATATGCACTTATAATAATGTATGACCATGGCTTCATAGGAAGTGTTACCCATCAATTCTTTACAAATTTTCTACTCGTATTAAAAAAAAGTTACTATACATTGAATATAACTGTAACAAAAATGAGTCACTTTTTTTTCCGTAGTGTATCTGGATGTCCGTTAGCCGACAAAACCCTCAAATCTCTGATGGCTGCTAATGCACAGGAACTGAAGTAAGAGCAATTTTAACACTAGCTGTAAAACATCACGCTGTCGAGTTCGATCAGTGTAAGATCGTGTGTGTTATAGTATGGTGTACCTGGAATGGTACAGTATCCTAAAGACTCAACGTGTACCAATTTCTAGTCAACAATATCATTAGTATATTAGCTACAGTCATCTTTTCGGCACAGTGATACTGACTGCACATCGCATCGTAAACAGGTGCCCAACCCCTGGATGTGATGGTTCAGGCCATGTTACAGGAAACTATGCATCCCACAGAAGGTAGGAGACTTCTTATATCCAGCACTACGCAATTTACTCGAGTGATATTTTTTTTTTAACTATGCAAATAAATGAATGATGAAATACACGTGTGACATTTTGGGACAGACAAGATCGTGGCCTTGTTTCAACATGAGAGTGGCAGCTTTTAAACCCTCTGATGCAACCCAATAGCCGTATCTTCTGCATGCATGCGTGTGCGCGGCTGAACTTGTCCGAGGTCTGACACGTTATTATTTCTGTGTCTAGTTTGTCAGGCTGTCCTCGTGCCAGGAAGGGCAACCTGAAGCTCACTCCCAGCAAAGACGAGAAGGAGGAGCCAGACATCAAGTAAGCTTTTTAAAATAAGTGGCTGCTTAGACAAACAAGCTACGAGTTTTGTTCATGACTTCCTGCAGTTGATTCAGCTAGTAATTTTTCTTCTGTCCACTGACCAATTTTTGGCTGAAGAATAGCTATAAATTTCTCATTCAGAGTAAATCAGAATCAGTAAATTCAGAATCAGCGAGACCTGCACTGGACAGAAACAAATATGATGAAATGATTGTAGTTACTTTTACAGTTTACATATCTGAATAAAAAAAAAAAAAACAAAAAAAACACACAAACGTTTATAAAATGCTTATAATGAGAAAATCTAGCACCTTTATTACAACTACACTGTTAAACTTTCCCATTATGTAGGTCACATGACTTCTTTCTGTTTTTCTTTTTTTTTTTTTTACATAATACCATCAAATATATTAATGAAAGAAATTCCAAAGTCAGCTGTGGCATTAGAGTATTGTAGAGTACTAACGGCTCATCCACGTCATGTATGTGTAAACTATAAAATGCTTCTAATTAGAGTCTCTAGCAGAACCTTTATTAAAACTGCACTGTTTGTGTTACTCAGTGATTACACATTCCCCAGAAGTAAAGCTTATCTATCTATCTATCTATCTATCTATCTATCTATCTATCTATCTATCTTCCGTTTTTGTTTTTTTCTGTTTATTTATTTATTATATGGTTTATTTTATGCATTCTAACAAAATTGCATTTGTAAAATTATGTTGTTAAAAGATACTTTCCAAATACACATCCTCAGTGGTCAAGTTCTTTTTTTTTTTTTGTAAAGTTGTGTAATTTTGTAACATAATACCTTCACACATATTAATGAAAGAGACTGATGCTGCAAATCCAGAGTCACCTGCGCTGTGAGAGTGAGAGTATCTCCTTACATTTACACGATTTCACTTTATTTAATTGCTCACAAAGGCAAGGTGAATGAAGACCTACACCAAAACGTCTACTAAGAGCCTCTAGCAGAACCTTGATTAGAATGACACTGACAATATATTCATGACCTCATACACTTATGTTCATATCAACAGAGGTCACAGGAATTTGTTAGTTTGGCTATTTTTTTCAAATATTGTGTAATTCCGTAATATAAAAGAATCCAATATCTTTACTCATTATATAATTTGGTTACTTTCTAAACACATATTCCTACAGGTCGATTCAGGTTTTCAGACAAGTTTTGTGTGAGCTATGAGAGTTTCATCCTAAATTTATATCTTTTCTTTTTTTTTTTTGTTTTTTTAAATGATTAAAGCAAAGACAAGAGCTTAGGAACTACACCAAGCGGGTCTCGTACGTCACATACAAATATATTAATGAAAGAGACCCGTGCTTCTTGTTACATTTACATCTGGGCCAGTATCTTTTATTTTAATTACAAATGTGAAGGCAAAAGAGCTTAGAAATGACCCCCGCAGCAGGTCTCGGGAACATGTCAAAGGGACTGAGGGAGAGATGGAGCGAGCAGACCCGGTGCATCTATAATGTTCCTAGATTATTCTAAATTGGTGGCCATATGGCATGACTCCATTTTCCATTGTGGTGTGTGTGTGTGTGTGTGTGTGTGTTTTATGTGGTCACTACCTCCTCCGTGTGTAAGAGGTGCATTGGAGTTGTGATTTCCTCTAATTAGAGCCACCGACAACATTTTTCCCCCCTGTGCGGCCGCGTGAGCGAGCTATTTGTTCCATCCCAGGTAGCCTTTCACCTATCCCAATATGGGCTATCAGAGAAAGGGCCAGTGACCCAGAAATCATGTGCGTTTTTTTCCTCCTCCCCGACGCAGGACACACAACAATTATCTGCAATTTGTGTCATTTCATTTCTGACCTGAAGGTGAGAGGCAAAAATTAAATTGGCCAACTCTAGACTTTTAGAGTTTTATCCTTGTTGCAAGGTTTTATGTTTAGTTTCAAAGCAACCGTTTTAACCCTTTTAATTATTTATCCGAGCTTGTTTTGTCAATCTCTCTCTCTTTTTTTTTGGGATACATTTTAATCAGCATTTCATCGGATTAATCTTCTTAATGGTTTAGAAAAAAAAAAAAAATTTCCACACAGCGAAGTTCAGAGGTATTTATAGATGCGTGTGTGAGTTAGCAAAAGCGATGATTTAAACGTTCAACCGTGTTTTTTTTTTCTTTTTTTTCTTTTTACAAGTCGCGTTCCGGCTATTAGTTCACCACAGCTTTTTCTTTACACCCTGGTGATGAAATAACAGTGCAAGCAAAGCGCAAAGCCCACTTGAGCTTGGCCTCAACCAGATAATCTACTATAATAAACGTGTCACTGTGCAGTGATTTGGAGTGTAAGGGAACAAAAGAGTATCTGTCTGTGTGCGGCAAGAGGTTTAATTTAAGCGGGGGCAAAAGGTTGGGCCGCATCTGCACGCGCCCCCAGCGGGGTGACCCACAAATCAACACAAAAAAAAAAAAAAGCACACAACAGAGGGCCGCTGCTTTGTTTGGGTCTTGAAATGCAACCTGTCACAGTGACCTCGTTCTACAGCCGATACGCCTGGTCACAGAGCTATTAAACCATAAACATGGTAAATAAAGATGGAGGATTTAAACACACCAGGGTGTGCACAACAACCGCGTTATTTACGAGCAGGCTTATTTATAGTTTGCCTTTTTTTTTTTTTTAAAAAGTAAATTGCCTTATACGATCATCAAAAAAAAAAAAAAAACACTCAGATGCTCTGGGTCATTATATAAAATGTGTGTGTGTGTGTGTGTGTGTTTTCCATAGCTGAGTGCTATGACTCATACATTTTTCTGCATTTTATCAGCTTGAAATGTGTCAAGTTGAAATGCACTTTTTTTTAAACACATCTAAGACAAATCGTTTAAAGGGATCATCTGCAATGGGCTAACGAAAAAGGCTTAGTTATACTAAATATGAGTATTGTTCATTATAATGATGATGACAATGATGATTATTATTATTATAATTATTATTATTATTGTTACTATTATTAATTTCCTCTAAAAACATCATACCATAATATGTAATATTGTTTTTTTTATTTCCTGAAACACTATCGAATATTCATTCAAGTGGAATTATTCTTAAAATCTTTGAGCATTTTAGTTTATATTAGAAATCTTTGAGATGTTCAGTTTGCACATATTCTCTACATGCCACAAAAAAAGATTTTCTTTAATTGTAACAGGTTTTTTTTTGCCCCATCCACCTATGCAAATGGTGAAGTATACCTCCTTTATATTAAAACTAATAGCTTAAAAAAAAAAAAAAATACTGTCAAAAAGGAAAAATGACTAGCAAATCCATCTAACCTTTATCTAATATTGATCTAATCCTCTACGAACACTTCAGAAGGAAATTATTTATACAGCTATTCTTGCAAAATTGCTATTTATCATCTGTGTAAATGTGAGCAGCACACATGAGTAGGCAGCCCACGGTCCCGGCAAACTGCATGTGATGTGATTTCTTCCGTGTTCTGTGTGTTAGGTGTCCTGTAGTGGGCTGTGACGGACAGGGCCATGTCTCGGGGAAATACACCTCCCACCGTAGTGCTGGCAGCTGCCCTGTAGCTGCTAAGCGGCAGAAGGAGCTGAATGGCATGGCCTTCTCCTGGAAAAACTGCAAGCAGGAACTGCCTCACTGCCCTCTGCCTGGCTGCAACGGTTTGGGCCACGCCAACAATGTGTTTGCCACACACAGGAGGTAAGTAAGGGGCAAACTCTGACCATGTGCCCCTAACCCTTCAGTCACCCTTATCTTCACTCACTTCACATTTAACCATTTAGCTCTAATAATAATAATAATAATAATAATAATATCAAATATGTTTCAGAAGAAAGGGGTTTTTGTGTCTATTTCTATAAATATTCTTTAATAAACTAAATAAAGACCGGGTACAATGAGTATTCATAGTGAAATGTAAACCAAGGCGTTTTAATTAGTTATTAAATCTCTCGTTAACATCTTGACCTGGAATTAATTCACTTTGTCCCCCATGTTACTCTTGAGATGAGCACTTTCCACCATTTTAAGCAAACAATGGCATCCAAACCAATTCGGAAAATTTAAATGTAAACAAAATCAGATGCACAACTAAAGTTAATCACGAACTCCGAGTTCAAACTATGAGCAAGAGGATTCAAATTCATCCGAGTTTACATTAAAACTGTAAAACCAGGATTAAATGATCTCCTCCATGCAATTCTGATTATTTCAAACAAGGTTAATGTTTGGTACAACTGGATTAATAGATCAACTTTGATTTAATACAAGTTAAGGCTTAATCTTTGGTGGGGCAACTTGAGATCATGAGCGGAAAAATGCTGGAGTTTTACACTTCAGCACGTTATCATCCCTATAAAAGCAAGAAGCATCTCATTACCACAAGAAACAGTTACAATTGCCCTTAATTTGGGCCAAAAGAGCTTTTTAGTTTGTTTAATTATGTTCAGTATGAAACTGAAACGACTCAAGTATCAATGTCACTCAGTTCAGACTCAAATGGAGTAAACATTGCTGTGAAAATGCCCTTAGACAATATGTTTATATCAATGCTGTTTTATCTCTTCAGTTTGTCAGGCTGTCCACTAAACGCTCAGAGCATCAAGAGGAAGCTCTCAGGAGACGAGATGATGACCATCAAGCTGAAAACTAGCAGTGGTGTGTAATATTATTGACATTATCGTGTAATTCCAGCACAGGAATGTCTGGATTAGCTGTTTTTCTATGTAATAACTGCATCTCAGCTGCTGTAACTTGTCCTAAAGCACGATGCTGCCATTGTAACTCACTTTTTCGTGTGCGTCCTGGTTGTTTCTTGTGTGTGAGGCAGGCATTGAGAGTAGTGAGGACATGCAACATTTGGATCATGAAATCAAGGAGCTCAATGAGTCTAATTTGAAAATCGAGGCTGACATGATGCAGCTTCAGACACAGGTAAAGCATAAACAAATACTAGCGTCACACATGTAAAACCCTATTCAAAGTGAGTCCATGCTAACTTCTAATGGTTGGTAGGTTTTTAATGTATGTAAATTTACCGTTTGCCTGAAGAAGCTAATTGTTTTGCTGTTCACTTTACTGTGATATTATGTGAGACTGATGAATTTTTTAAACGGTTAGAATACTACGTTAGCTGTCTACTCTGTTTCTTTCACTGAGATTTAGAGAAACTAAACTATTTATTTTATTTACATAAGGTCTGTGTCACAGATAGCATTCTTTTTCCAAATCTGTCGTCAGTTACATAGTTATGCATTTAGTTGCACGTAGTGAAGTATAATTTGTTATGCGTTATGCTGAGATGTTAAAAGAAAACATTGTAAAATGAAATGGAAATAAATTCAATCGCAATTTTCAATCTATATTGATCCAGATTTCGTCCATGGAGTGCAACCTTAAGACCATTGAAGAAGAGAACAAGATGATCGAGCAGCACAATGACAGCTTGCTGAAGGAGCTGGCACGGCTCAGCCAAGCCCTCATCAACAGCCTTACTGACATCCAGCTACCGCAAATGGTGAAGAAGACCCCCTCTACAACAACTAGATTAAAAAAAAATAAAACCTACAGTGTTAAAAAGGAAAAAATAGCAAATCCATCTAATCTTTATTTAATATTTATTTAATCTTCTAAGAACATGAGTTGGGAAGGAAATTATTTACACAACTATTCTAGCAAAATTGCTGTTTATGTTTTTTAGAACATGCTGACAATCCCCAGTATAATCAGGGGACCTGTTAAACAAGTCATCAGACTGGAGAGCTAATAAGTGCACAACAATTGACTAGTTTTCTCAACACGGATTATTGTGTTTTCACTTTAGGACTAGATATTGGTGTGTTTCACACATGCCGAGACCTTCACCAAAACCACAAACTGACCGTATGATAGAGTATTTCATATAAATACTATTGCCACATGCGCACTGTTTACCTGGTAGATGATTCTTGTGGAGTTTCTGCCAGGTCAGCACTGGTTCTGAATAATTAGCATTCCTTTTCACCCCTCCTAACTGCTAAGAGCTGTGATGATCATCTGGATGACCTATGTCACAATGTCATGAGGAACGGACCCATCTTCGAAGGCGGCACTCATCTCGCCAGCAATGTTAACAATATCAACCATGTAAAACCAGCAATGTTAACAATATTAACCATGTAAAACCAGTCACTAGGTGGGCCAGTCTCTGTCTTTCCACCGTGACAGATAAACAGTAGATCTGATGACTGAATCCCCACTGTCCAGTCCAAATAGTACTGTAGGGCATTTACTGGGCACAGCTAGGAATGCTCAGCAGTTTCACTTTCATTCAACACTGCGAGATGCAACACTGCAATAGGTTAACCTGAGTGGGTGATATGACTTTGGGCAGAAACCCAGTGTTCAACCACAAGGTCACTCCAGAGTCAGCATCCAGAGGCAAGATGATCTAAAATGATCATTGAGTTTTGTTGATGTGATTATTAGCAAAAAGACCCATTTCAGTTTAGCAACCTATGTGGGGTCATACAGGTATAAATCTTTAGTAAGATACTATCCACAGTGCTGTTACTTGCTGCAGTGGACACCACATACTTGTTCAACGGAGATGAGAACTTTCTGCTTTCTAGCAGTCCTTATAGGATGGCTAGTACTTCAGGAAGCAGACAATGGATACAGACGATGGGAGTGCACACAATTCATGGAACAGTTTCCACCTGAGCTCATACAAGGCCCGTGTACCGGGGTTCTTGTGTTTAGGAGCATCTATTTGACTGCCACATCACAGTCCTATACCTGTTCTACAAAGGGCCAAACCCACAGAGCCAGTTAACCTGTCCAAGCATGCCAAATCAGTCTGTCCATATGAGACAGCACATCTATTCAGGGAGAAACCTGCCAAGGCATTCTGTCCACTAGTGAGAGTAGCAGAGAAAGTAGAGGAAGAATTGTGTACAGTAGACAGTGATGCATGTTGCGAGCCAGTGCATCTTGATCTAGTGGACTGTTCAGCTCTGTCAGGGAGAACCACAGTTGATAGTGAGTCAATTTAGCATCGATGAAGAGGTCCACCTGTACCCAACCAAACCTTCCCAATATCTGAGTGCAAATGGCATTCTCCAGGGCATATACAGTCATGTGAAAAAATTAGGACACCCCATTAAATATTCAGTTCTTTATTAAGAAATGTCAACATGTCAATT
>CM075003.1:12271519-12289235 GCA_037576675.1 Pangasius sanitwongsei
AGTTCTGGAACTAAAGCGGTGCGAAAGGCCCTATTGTCATGCTGGAACAGGTTTGGGCCTCTTAGTTCCAGTGAAGGGAAATCATAATCCTATAGCATATAAAGAAATTCTTAAAAAATAGTGTGTTTCCAACTTTGTGGCAACAATCTGGGAAAGACCGAATGGGTGTGATGGTCAGGTGTCCACATACTATTGGCTATATAGTGTATATTGTAAAGGCTGGAAGAGAGAAAGAGGGATTATGTTGTGAATAATTTCCATACATCTGCAATACGTGTGAAATACTTGTTTCCCCACACAAAGGCTAAGGAAAAAGAAGAAACATGTTTCCCTTGCCAATGCCCAAATGCTCTGGGCTAGTTTCAGGTCTTTTGCCTGTTTTTTTTGGATGCAGTTGGGATGAAAATGTTCCTGAAACCTGTCAACCCTGGTTAATGATTTTACCTCAAACACAGATGAAGGTACACTTTACATTTAGTTGCTAGACAGTACATTGGATGACTGTATGTTGTCCACTCTCAACTGCCTATTATGAAGTTACTCAAAAATTCACTAGATTTTTATTTTTGAGGCTATGTCGTTAATAATGTCAGCCTGTCCCACCAAAATCTAATCAAGGAGTCGCTGCTGCTCTACTGTCAGTGCTTTGCAAAAGTAAGCTTTCTGCTACGTGAAAGTTTTCAGGACAGGAGCTTTTGCTTTGTGGTAACATACCAAGCTGAGTTTTTGTCTTTTTTAGTTCAAGTTAGAGAAAAAATGAGAGGGAATGTCTGTTTATAGCGATTATAACATAAGTGATAACAGGAAGTAATTTCAGCAACATTAAACATAACTATATAGGTGGATAAAAAGGACAACCTGTTGCTCTTTAGTCAGTGAGAAAAAAAATCTAACTGCTGTGGTGTCAGAGGAATAAAACACTCGAGTGACGTCAGTGCACGGGCACACCTGGGTCGCGCGCCTCGGACAAAAAGGTGGCAAAAGTCCATGCTAGCAGGCTAGCTAAACCATTTCATAGCATAACTTCGCCATAAACAACAATATTTTCCACAGGAAAATAAACTTTTAACATGTAAAGAACACGTCAAAGTGAAGTAAAACACACAAACAGCAAATGAAGTGGTTTTTTTTGTTTTTTTTAAGTTAACAGAAACTCACCTCAGACAGAAATTGTTAGCTTTAGGATTAAGTCGAAGTTTTCTCTCAGACAGAAACCCCATTTTCACCTCTATGAATGAAGATGAAGAGCTTTCTTTTCTTCAACAAAATGGCCACTCTTCTTCCCAGGACGCAGATCTGCACAATCACTGAGGAGCGCGTGCAGCAAAACAAACGCACGTGCGCGTTTTTTTTTTTTAAATAAAAATCATAAAACAACAAATTCTAAATCAGTAAATTAGAATTATTATGAAATAAATAATTTGCTAAGCAAAACCTAAGCAAAAATAATCTAAGACTGAGACCTAAGCACACTAACAAATATCTACTAATAACTAGAACGAGATAAATGCAATTTACAAATCTTATTTTTCGTTCATTAATTTAAAGAATTGACGTGATGTAATGTATTCTTATCAGTCAATTCATCTGAATACAATTTTAACTAAAATATATATGTATATATAATTTTCAAGCGTCAAAGAAGGTATCGCGAGAGTGCCAGGACTTTACGCGAGACTGTGCGAGATGTCGCGTACAGCGACACAAATATCTGCGCATGCGTGTTTAAGCATTCAACTTTTATTTTTTTGTTTAAAGCTTTAACCAGTGCGGGTCACGTGATCTGTGTTTACATCCTCTCAGCTGGTTGTGCAGAAAACACGACGGCGGCGGCGGGCCGACAAAAAGTATGTTTTTTGTGCCGTTGTGCATGCGCTGGATTTAAGCTGCTCGGGTGAATGTACATGTTTGATCTCAAACGAGAAAAAGGTGAGTGGAAAGTCGGAAATTATTTACTGCAGCACGCGGATTAGTAACTGCTTTTCTTTGGTTAGCTCGCAGGCTAATCAGCGTAAATAATACCAAGAGGGGAAAAAAATCCTCAGCTTTTGTCTTGAGAACTTAAAAATTGACACTGGGTAGGTCTCCAGTCCTTTTATAGGTTTAAAGGATATGAAACAATGCCATCTAGGCCTGGATTACCGCGTCTATGTGAATAATTTTTGGTTTAAATTTGAAATTTATTTCAAACTGTCAGTTATTTCAAACTGTCAAGGGGCACGAGCGTGTTTTTTTTTTTTTTTTTTTTTTTCCTCTCTCTAGCGACGACGTTCAGGGCTCGAGCGCTAGCTTGCTAGCTAGGTGTTTCTGGAAAAAGTACCTTAGCTCGTTGTTTAGCGTATACCACAAAACATAAATAAATATATGTTCTTTAAACCGACTAGTTAAACAGATTTCACATTAAAAACGTGAACTTTAAGTCCGTGAACCAGAAAAAATTCCGACTTTTGTGAACTAACCAGTGAACGTTAACTAACCAGTTCCTTTAACGAACTAGGCTAACTCACTTAAACTAGCAACTAGCACGCGATATGTGGTTTGTTTGTTTGTTAAATATTAGACGTTGAATCTAAAGCTAAACAAAACCGTTCAGCTGGTTAACTTTATGCAGATGTAATGCGTTGCGTAATGAGAACATTTAGCCTGCTAGTGCATTTCAGCGGACTGCTTCTCCTTCTTCTTCTTCTTCTTCCTGCTCGTTAAAAAAGTTTAAAATAGTTACTTTGGCAACTGTATCATCTTCACCTACTGCCATAAAACCTGTTTTTCTTTTTTTAATCTGCTATTCTTTTTTTAATCTGCTATTCTGTGCACATTCTTAACGTACAGGCCAAGATGTGAAACACAACACACGCTTTGTGTTATATATTTCAGTAAGCAATAAATCACAAAGTGTTGTGCTGTTATAGGAAAATCATCAACGATGGGATGGAGTGATAAAGCACAGTCCTTTTATTCCTCTTATACTGCAACAGTTTGCCAAATAATTGCATTTTTTAAAATTTAATAAAGAAAATCACGTTGATGCTTCTTATCCTTTTATAGTTGCATTTAATATTATGTGAAATAACATTTTGTCTGTTGAAGATTAAAGACCAAACTCTTCTATCCTGAATAATTTCCAGCAGTGGAAAGTTTTATTGTTAAAAACGCTGACACTGGAGACTCCTTCCATAAATGTTTCCTTACAGAAAACGACACCATGACAGCGATCATCTTTCTTAAACAGCAACACGTTCAGATTCTGAAGGTTGCGTGGCGCGTCGGCCATACAACTCCCTGTGAAAGCCGTTACTATAGAAACAACAATGTGTTAGAGCAAGCACATTAATATATATACCTGTGATGGGATTACAGACCCAATACTGTCCAAGGTAATGTTGTAGATAATTAATCAACACTTTCTGCCCAATCAGAATTTAACAGCGCTGTGATTTACACACATAGCATATATCACATCAGTGCAACAAGTGCAGAGTAATTTTTTTTAAGATTAGCGATAAAGGTGAGCGTCAGAATAAAACACACCTGACTAACTTTAACTTTAGTAAACTGCATTAGATTGTAAATAATTCTAAATAGCAGTGCATGTACATGCAGAAATGTATGGAATATACAGATTAGGATAGCATCTGGAAATAAAATCCTGCTAAATAATTACTGCCCTGAAGTAGCACACTGAACACTCTCTCCACCAGTTTAAGTGACCTTGATGTATTCTATATGCGAGAATCTCCACATTAAAGTGTACATACTGCCTATATGAGTAATGTAAAGATTCGTGTTTTGTCCAGTAGAGGGCAACAAAATGGTGAACTGGAAACCCTGTGCTTTTCATGTTTAAAAACCAGACTAGCCAGATGCTGACTGAGGTTATAGGAGGGGGAAAAACATGAAAAACTTACCAGTGCATTTGAATAAAAACATTTTTTTATTTTACATAAATTGTTGTCCGTGATACATGAGGAGTGCTGTTCTACAAAAGAAACAACTCTCACAGACCTCGCATGATGCAATGCCCCTAACCCGATGGACAAGCTTTTAATAGCCTCACCCGATTGGCACCACATGTGTGTTGTTTTTTTTGTTTTTTTTTGTCTGTCAGCTCCCATAATTACTGTTAAAAATAATTACGTAGCCATCATTCATGACACCAAAATTCACAGCCATAGTGCATGACATATGTACAAAACCATCCAAGATGCTACTTTAGCATTTTTGTTGGTCCACGGATAGCTCTAAAGTTTATCAAATGTATTATTTTATTATTTTAGTAATAATTAAAAAAAAAAGAAAACCCCAAGTGACCTAAGACAGATCCTTTTGTTTTTATGATGAGAATTTCTTACCTTTAGGGAAGAAAGCGCTCTTTGAGAATTCAGAAAAGTCTCAGAGTTCAGCAAATCAAAATGGCCGCTCACACCATCAACAGTGAATCAATTATCACTTTACTACTTTATAGTAGTGTTTAACTCAATCAGCATAGTCACATTAGACACACTTACAAAAAACAGCTTAATGTCATTTATTGGTTTGTCTGTTTATATGACATAACTGCTTTGTTCCTGTTAAGTCTAGCCACTGTGTTAATCAGATAGCTATGATCGTCTTGGTTGTTTGGACTTAGGCTGATTTACACGTCATCACACTTATAACTCAAAATATCAACAGAACTCTTTTCTTCCGCCTACACTCCATTGCTTCACGTAGTTCGCTTGAAAGGTGTGGGTGTGGTCATCATGTAGAACATGCTTTCTAGGTGCTCAACGGTGGATTAAGTAAATAGGAGGAAACTAAATCTGTCTGTGAAGATTTCTCTAGTAGTAAATCTAGTTATTCCTGTGGTACCGTTTTTCAATAAGGAGACATTGGTTTAACGTTTGGAAGGAGTCTCCAGTGTCAGTAAGCTGAATCTGGCTTTTAAACAGGATGAAACTTTCTTCAAGCTCACGGATCATCAGTACAACACTACTACAATAAGAAGCAAAGTAAAACATAATTTAATGGCAGGAATTTGTTGACTAATGGAATCCAGGACTCGAGTTAATGCCCTGAGATTATCATCATTATTGTGTACTCTCTCAATCCTCACTCCAACAGAGTACGCCGTTCAATCGTTAGCATAAAAAAGTTGGCATTCAGATATGTTTGTTTAAGTGCATAGGTATATAGATATCATACAACTTTGTTTCTAGCAGTGGGTGGTACTTTCGCTGCCACCGGAAACTGCGGATTGTTGGCACAACCTTTATCATGATGTAAACCAGCATGCTTTGTTTTTGTCCTCACTTCCCCTAGACATGTGATGATGATCTAAAGTGACCACATAGGATCTAAATTGTTGTGCAAGCAGCCGTCCGTCCGTCCGTCCGTCCGTCCATCCGTCCAGTTGTAACAAATATTCCCCAACGGACGTGAAGAGAGGTCACCTTTGTGCACCTCTCCTTGTTTGTTCTTTGTTTTTCCCTTTTCTTTTTTTTTTGGCTCGTGGCGAGAGGGAGACAATGGGCGGAGCCGTGAGCGCCGGCGAGGACAACGACGATCTGATCGACAACCTGAAGGAAGCACAGTACATCCGCACGGACAAGGTGGAGCAGGCATTCAGGGCTATAGATCGCGGGGATTACTACTTAGATGGATACAAAGAAAACGCCTACAAAGACTTGGCCTGGAAGCACGGCAACATCCACCTTTCAGCACCATGCATCTATTCCGAGGTCATGGAGGCGCTGAAGCTGCAGCAAGGACTCTCCTTCCTCAATCTGGGCAGCGGGACAGGATACCTGAGCACAATGGTGGGCCTGATCATCGGTGAGATGCCGACTTTACACAATGTAAATACATGAACAGACAGAGCTAGTAATGATGGTGTTGACTGCAGTTCTGTCTTCACAGCCATGCTTTGCTTCTTGCAGCTGTTTTCAGGTATGAGATATATCTGAGGAATAATGAGATTTCTTTTTTGCCCCTGCAGGTCCGTTTGGAGTAAATCATGGCGTGGAGCTCCACAAGGACGTGGTGGAATATGCAAAAGACAAACTGGAGGACTTCATTAAAAACAGTGACAGTTTTGACAAGTGAGTAGAGAAAATAAACGACTGAAATAATCAGAGTCACTGTTACTGTCCTGACTCTGAAGCTGTTTGCCAACAGTTACACTTTTCATTTATTAAAGAATGACAGATTGTACATTTTATCTGTTTATGGTTACATTTAATGTCGTGGAAACAAGTTATCATTTACGTCATAGCAGCTATAAATGCAGAAAAGTATAAAACGCAATTAAATACTCCATGTTATGCTGTCTTAGGAAAACAACGACATGGTGGTGTGATCAAGCAGCATCACTGTTACCACCCTGAAGTTGATTATTTCCCCATAACAGCACATAGCAAAGTGTTTTACTCTTCTTATGCAACATCAAATTAATTAAAACATTACAGTCGTTCCATCATCACCCTCTTTTTCTCCCTCAAAGTTATTAAGACAAAAAAAATGCAGATCTGTATTGAAGACCTTCCTGTTGTGGAAAAATGACTGAGACTGGAGACTCCTTCCATAAATGTGAATTAAACATCACATCACGTCTGCTTACAGAAAATGTCACCACATCAACAGTTACACCCGTTTTTGATCTGTTTATGTGGAACCTCTGTCATACAGTCCCACATTAATACAATCCTGTGATTTGAAGGTGCACTACTGTCATAGAGAGTTAACCAACACTTTCTGACCAATCAGAATCGAGCATTCATCAGGGCTGACATGACCGTGTGTGCATGTATAATATAAGTGAAATCTGTTTCAGGTTTGAATTCTGTGAGCCGCACTTTGTAGTGGGAAACTGTTTAGAGATCTCGTCAGACAGCCATCAGTACGATCGCATCTACTGTGGAGCTGGAGTTCAGAAAGACCACGAGAACTACATGAAGGTCATGCTGAAAGTTGGAGGCATTCTGGTCATGCCCATTGAAGATCAGGTAAAAATTCTTCTCTACAAGTCTTTTTTTCCATTACTATTAAAATAAGTTTAATAAGAGAATTTCTCTCCTCAGTAAATGGTGGTGTGCTTGTTTTATTTTGTAGTTGGGGCAAAATGATTATTTGATATTATAAACATACGCTGTAGAATTATCTTATTAACTATTTGTAAATCCAGCGCATGGTTTTGTGTAATTTATGCATCTTACAAATTGCACTGTTGCCCAGATTTTTTTTTTTTTTTCACCAGTTATTTATGTATTTATTCATTTATTTATCCTGGTTGGCTTCTTTTAGCCTGATGTGGCTCTTAGGTTGTTTTCATACCTATTAGTCCGTTTATAGATCATTAAAAGCAAAAAATGTTGGCTGAGGGGTGTGTAGGGCTGAAAATGTCCTATAAAACTCTGTCATTGGTCAGAAATTAGATGATGAAGAGAAAAAAAAGGATAAATAAACCTTTACAAAAGTGCGTGTAGAAATCACAAAAATCAAGTAAATTATTAGCTCATTTTATTTAAAAATAAAAAAAAATTAAAAAGCTATTTTAAAACCTTTTTATGTCAGATCGAGCATTTATTGTCTCCTTTTTTTTCTGTCCAAATCTCCAGAACACACGGCATTGTCTCTACTTCTGCAAAAGTAAAAAAAAAAATAAAAAAATTCAGTCCAGTCTAACTAATATATTTCTATTTATTTGATTGCTTTTATACAAAGACTATTAAGCCTGTTTCTAGGTATTCTTACTCATGTAAAGCTTGAAATGGTCTTCAAGCATTTGTTTCTTGAAAGATAGTAAAAAGCAAAAGCATACATCAATAAAATAAGACAATTTTAAGCTTCAAATGAGCAAATATGTCTAGAAACAGGCGAAACTGTCTTATCGCTCTATAATAATCGGGATCACCAAAGTTCACATCATGTCCAAAATCAATTCAGCGTTGAATCCCTTCCTTCCTCTAAGTATCAGTCGGCTATAAGCCAGTTAATGTGCGTCATGCCAATCAACTATACACACGTTCAAGTACGATCTGATGCAGATCAGTGCATTCTAGCCCAATGCCAATACCAAGTATAAGACCAGTCTAGAAAGCCTAATTTGGATATTACTGATTGATATTTGTTTGGACTTTGCAGTTGACTCAGATCACCAGAACCGGTCAGAGCTCTTGGGAGAGCAAGAACATCTTGGCCGTGTCCTTTGCGCCTCTTGTCCAGCAAAACCGAAGTGAAGGCAGCAAACTGGACGGTGTGATCTTGCGTGAGTTGCAGCCATCTTCAGCATTCAGTTATGATTTTCAACTCATTAGATAGCAGCTTAATTACTTTTGTAGTTTTTCTTCTGCCTCAGTTGGTAGAAAGATAACTGACAAAGCTGAAAATGTTGGCCCAAGCTTCATGTTGTGACTTTAGAAGCTGAGAACTTTAAACACCCAGAGACAGGCTTGAGTCTCAGCTTGCTGCCTGCTGCTAATTAAAAATAAGTGAGGGGAAAGTGCTTGTCGAATCCCGTGGGGGGAAAACCTATAGCATGCACAAAGGTAAATATTTGCCTCCCAATATAATGGGCAGTTAATAACATTTAAGGAATTGTATGATCATATATTCATATAAGACAGTACAACTCTGCCTCGAAATATCGTAGGTGTTATTATGTCATGTGATATAAGAATTTATGTGAAACCTTTTTTAATGTAGTGAACAGAAATAACACCATTACGTATTACAAAGCAATAATAATAGTAATGAAAAATTTAACCAAAACACACTGGGTGAAACCTGAAAACGATACGGTTGTCAGTTTGTAACAATATATGTCAAGGGTTCTCAAACTCTCTTAACTGTAAAAGAAATTTTCATCTGTTCATATATTAGGCTTATTATTTTTGTTTTTGAGTTATTGAGGTTTGAATTAAACCAGTTTAATTCAAATAAACAAACAGGCAACTAAACTATAAGAACTCATTAATAAATAGAGTAAATCTGAGAGTAATAGGTTGTGATTGCCTACATCTTGACAAAGTATAGCACTGGTATATGTAGCACAGCTTCACAAGCATATTAAGTGTTGTAAATACATTATGAATGCGTGTCGTCCACCATTGTTGGTTGTTAACAGTTGCATCCTTGCATGTGCTGCTCAGCTCCGCTGTCGGTGCGGAGTCTGCAGGATCTGGCGCGCATCTACATCCGCCGCACGCTGCGCAGCCTCACCAACGACGAAAACGCGTCCAAGGGGACAGGGCCACGCGTGCCACAAAAGCGCAAACGCAGGCGCTGCCGTCGTGCCCGGCGCCACCGCGTCAACACCTACGTGTTTGTAGGCAACCAGCTGATCCCACAGCCTATTGAGAGTGAGGAGGATGAGAGGATCGATGACAAGGACAGCAGAGAGGAAGAGCAGGACAAAGAGGTGGAGAAAGATAAACCTGAGCAGCCTCAGGTCAATTTGCTAAGAGACAAGGTCCTGAGCTTGCCTCTGCCCGAGTCGCTCAAGGCTTATCTGCTGTATTACAGAGAGAAATGAGGAGAAGAGTTGACGTTTTGCCTACGATCAAGCAATGTTTTTGTATTGAGGACTCTCTCTCTCATTCTCTCTCTCTTTTCCCCTTAATTACTTTGATAATGTAGCATAATTTAATTTTGTTTCAAGATTTCAAGGCAAATTTCAAACCTATACGGTTGTGCTTTACAGTATGCTATTCAAATGATTTATAATTCTGGTTCTGAACTCCTTTCAACACTGAGGACCTAACCGGGCTCACCAGAACATTTTGAGGTTTCTAAATCTCTCCAGGAGTTTGTACTCAGCGATTGCTATGATATTTCATTCATATTACAACAGCAATCTTTATATTAATTTGTCTCCAGAGCCTGGCCTTGATCAGTTCTAACTGGCACTTTATCCATCTATACTTTGTTGATGATAGATATTTGCCGTTTGGAAATCTGCACCAGGCTGTTTCTACACTTTACATTTTAGTTGATGGTGTGGATTTTTCAGTGTGTATCTATTTGATAATCTTATGGGTGGGATGCAAAGCAAAATGTGCGTGCATGTTTGAATGCATTTTTTCCCTTTCCCTCGGAAGGTCACCCTAAGAGGTACAATATGAAGCAGGCTTCATTGGTTATAACTTAAAGTACTTTGGTCCAGTTGTAGATTAAGCCTAGTCTTTGATTAAATTGCACTATTGGTAGAGATTTTCTATTGACAAGTCTTTTTACTCAACGACTTCATTTTTGTGTTCCAAAAACCCTCTCGAACCCAGCGTTGCTACGTTTTTCACTTTCCCAGAGGCTTGACAACACTCCCATCATGTTTGTGGTATAAAGTACAGTCACAATTTGCCGTGTAGTGTGTCAGTGTACACCCACTCCATATTTTCCATTCATTATTTCATTTGTAATATAATACTTATATTAACATAATGGTAGATGCTAAGAAGTGTCACGTTACAGAAATTAACAGCTTCAAGATCCTTTTTTTAAAAAAAAACATTCTGTGAAAATTCCGTATTTTGTGTATCTGAAAACACTTGCAGTTCGTAGTTGTTGGGTTTAAGGTTGCTAGAATTCTTTTGTAGATGAGAAAACACACTTTTGCAACACACATGGAGTATATAATCATGCACTTATTAACTAATACAGGTGGGGAAAAAAGACTGTATAAGACTCGATTCATACAGAGGAGACAGATTTTGTGTCCCTTACATTATATTCTTCTTCGGATTGTGCTTCACGGCAACCTTCAATTCGACGTCTTTCTATTTTTCTTTATAGCACAAAACCACAACTATATTCATATAAGTTGAGGTATATATTGAAGAGTATTAAAGTTTTCAGACTGGGCCAATGTGGGACTTTCCCCAATGGATATTTTACACAAACATCACTTTTCAAAGTCAGGATTTAAGTCTATTATCTGCTGGATATATGTACAGTATAAACTATATGGGGTGTGAACTCTTTAATAAATTCTAACGTTTGTGAAGATTCATGTCCTAAACTGCTCTCTCTAATTTTATATGCTACTTCGGTCTTTTCAAAAATCTATGTATACATAGGCTGTTCATAGAACAAAGCACATGTATAGGCAGGTGCTGTATTCTCTTACAATTCATTATAGCTGTCAAGTTTTAGATTTTCATATATGCTTTATAAGACATGGCTGAAACCACCCAGCTAAAATTGTTCATTGTTCAAATAATTTGTAATTGACATTGTGCTTGAAATATCTCTGAAGCCTTTAAAAGGGAAAAAGTTTATTAAATGTAATTTTTTTTTTTTTTTTGTAAAACTGCAAGCTGTTTCCATTTGTTTGATGCTCTGTTAACAAACCACTGACTCAGCACTTCTCAATAATACTGCAGGTTCTACAACTTGTATTTCTTTAGAAATATGATAGATGAAAGGTTAAATACATTCTACGACTTAATGAAGGCTCGCCAGGGTGGTTTCTGTCAGAACTGGTGGAGTTTTCCAAGGTGCTTGTTCCCTTGACAAGTAAACCAATAGCAAAATCAGCACTTCCTGACCCCACGTAGGTAACCTGGTTGTAGAACCATGGTTGAATACTTAACCTTACATTCTACTTCCTTACATTCCGGATCACTAATGTAATAATTTCCATCAGAACTATTGAATATCAAAGTTGGTACATGGTGATGTACTAACAGTGAAACTTTTTTGCACCTTCCTTTTGCTCTGAAGGTTTTCTAAAAGAAAAATCTAGTCTTGTTGAGAGTTCATGTGTGGCTGCACTCTGTCTCTTTGGAGATGGAAAATGTGCACTGGCCCAACACACTCGTCCTTGTCACTACTATTGATTCTTGCCTTTGTGATGTAGCTGCCAGGTGCTGAGTATTCCACCAACACTGAAACAGTTTGCGGTGCAACAGTCCCAGTTTTCACCACTGGAGTTACGCATCCCAGCATACCACACATCAGCCACTCGCAATTTCATGGCTGCATCCATAATTGAAATGGCTCCGTCTCCTGTCAAGGAATGCACACGAAGTGCACAAGTTGAGCCCCATTTACAAAGGGGTGAAGTCAACTCGTGACTCAGACCTAGGGACTCCTCAGGATATCAGGAGCTTTGTCTTAGTATTCACAGACCCTGACATTGCAGGGGCAGTAAGACAACTTGCACACTTTGTTCACACCACACTTTGTGTCAACCTTCTGTTTGGGATAGCTCTTGTATGTCACCCCACTGATATGTAAGCAGAGGTATGGCATTTATTCCACAGCAGTTGGAAGGTGGAAATGCATGTTTCGGGTCTATGGTCATAACCAATGGTGTTTATTCTCTGGGGTCCCCAAACCCCACTTTGTGAACCTTGACAGAACTTCACTGGACAGAACAGCAGTTGTTTTAAGAAGACATCTAGGTTTCGTAGATCCAGAATGGGGCAGATCAGAAAATATCTTGAAAAGCACGTGACCAGGCACTCTAGCCCATTCTAATATGGACTGTATTTAAGTATAGACAGTTGGCATTGGTCTTGTACCTTTGTGGGCTTGCTGGTGGCTAGTGATGAAACTGTAAGGGAATACGTATTTTTAGATATGCTCCTGATATTATGTGGAAGTTAGAGCAAGGCTCCATCAAGTGCTTGTCCAAGATGCTACAGTCCCACAGATTTTGTTAATTGCCCACAGACCAACTGCATCAAGGTCTGATAGAATAAAAAGCTCACCAACCTGCCCTGGATTACAAGGGGAAGGGAACATTCAACAATTCGTAACAAGTTCTCAACAACAATTGTGTTGTTGGTGTAAAATTATGAAATTAGTTACTTTACATCGACAACACTTGCGCTGCTACATGCCAACACAGACAATGACTGTTTTAATGACACAGCCAATAGGTGCAAGAATTGAATTGAAAGTGTGTCTGCCCACACCTTTCTGATGGTGCAGATTTGGCAATCAGAAAATTAGCAAGAGGCAAAAGATGTGAAAATGGAATACAGGACAAACGTAATGTAGCAGGGACCTTTAACAGGTTGAATATATGGGGTCACGGTCACGAGTGACAGGTTTGTTATTGTACTCGGCAAGGAAACAAGCGCAGGGGAATACTCCATTAGTTTGGGTCCGAAACATATGTTTTCTTAAGCAAATACTTTTCAGTGTAAGCATTTTTAAGATTATGGAACTTTTGTGATCCTATTTTCTTTTGTTATAGGGTTTCAGAATTGCGATCCAGCACATCAGATTTTCAAAGGTTCTCTTATGTTTTTTGTTTTTTTTAGTGCAACACTGACTGTAATCCGATGGTCTGTTTACAACCATCTTCTCAATAAATATATATATACCAGCATCCTGGTGAGTTTTATAGAATGAATTCCAGGAGTTGTTAAGAAAGTACTTTTGTTTCATTGAACATGATATGTTTTTGATGACAGAGCTTTTTACATGGCCATCCCAATCAAGCTGACCTAAACCAGACTGAAACCTGTGTCCAGAAGAGAAGACCTCAGACCCTGGAGGATCCATTTTGGTGTGAACTTGGACTCAAGATTGTTGTCTTGCTGGAAGGTCCAACCACGACCCAACTGTAACTACTTAGCAGAGACAACCAGATATTCATTTAAAATCTCCTGGAACTTCATGGACTCCATGATGCCACGAAACCTCACAACAGATTTAACAGTGGGGATTATATTCTTTTCTGTATAACCATCCTTCTTTGTATGGCAAACCTACCTTGAGAGTTTGTTGGCAAAAAGCTATACTTTTTCTCATCTGACTGCAGAACCCAGTAGTGTTTAGCGACCTTCAGGCTCATATTTGTGGTTGGATGGAAAAGCGTTTCTTCTGGTGCCCCTTCTAAATATAGGGTGTCCCAAAAGTCTCCATGCATAGGGGACTATGTATGCCAGCACCATGTCGGTTGTGCCTTCGTCAGTGGATATTCGTGGATGTCCACTTCTCTGTCGGTCTGCAACAGTTCCAGTCTTTTTGAATTTGTTAATAAGTTTGGCAACAGTGTTGTGTGTGTGATGTGCCCACCATGTTTCCTGTTAAAGTCCATCGCAACCTTGCAACAGCCTCCTGATCCAGCCATGAGAATGATTTCTATATGTTCTTTTGCCAAAGGCATTCTTAAAGGCGTCTGGTGTCTAATGGTAGATTTCTAGATTTGGTGACCCCAAAGTGCTACCAGTTCTCAAACTGATCTGTGGAGAAACCATTGCCTGTCTGAGCATCTTCCTCACTGTGCACTGAGGTAAAACACCAGATTCATTACCACTCTGGTTGCTTGAAACTACTCAATTCTTGCCCTATCTGCAGATTTTCAGGCCCGTAGTCAGTTCCTAAAAGATTGACACACTTTTGCCTCATTTAATTTGCATATTCTCTGATCTTCCCTCAGTTGATGAATGAAGGGAATTTGGCCTCTGTCTCCTCATCTTTACAACCAAGTAAAACAGAATGTCATGGGTGACTGCTTAAGAGTTCCTACACAGTCAGGTGAAATGTAAAAAAGGAGAATATAAATGGAAACATTCTTCAGTTACATTCTGTTAATAAGAAGGTCGGGTGTGCCAATAATTGTGCTATATTCAGCTAAATGTATTAAAAATAGGTTTTTCAATTCAATAAAAGGGTGAAGTTCAAATATTTTCAGTGTGAGATTAAGCTAAATAGCCACCTAATTATTTCCATATCCTTTTTACCCACCATTACCAACGGTGCCAGTAATGCTGTAGATTACTGTAATTAGCAAACCAGATTCATGTGCAGCATATGAATCATAAACAGTATAATTACAAATGTAAATATGTATTGTAAATGGTTATGATGGTGAAATACTTCCAAAAAGCTTCACTGACCACAAAGCAAATGTATTATACTATTGTGTATGACCAAACCTTTTATGGGAAAAGAAACTAAATTTTATTAAGTATACATCTTTATTAAAACAATCAGCAGTTGGAAAAAATAAAAAGTTCAGTTTAAACCTCGCTGTCAGTAGACTGGTGCTCTGTCGTGATGCATCAAAATATTTTCAAGCGTAGAGAAGCCTGAATTGTCTCAAATTCATTTGCTCTCTTTTTTTCAGTCTTTCGCAACACCTCAACAAAGTAATCGATCTCAAAGTGCTACAGCACTTCAAAAAGTATGGATCCAATCTTCAATATTCCACCAACTTTTTCATCTAACACACTTCAAAAAAGTAAAAAAAAAAAAGTTTCACTTGGGTAAATTGCTGGACTAAAGTGCACTGCAATGATAAGGTATTGAATCTTAGATTTGGTTTTTTTTTTGTGTGTGTGTTTTTTTTCTTCTGAGCATCTCCCTGGAGAAAGAAACAGCAAACCCATAGTGGTAAAATTCAAAGGGGGGAAAAAAAACTGTTTTAATCTCACGCTACACTACGTTTACTCATACTGTTTTTCAGTCTAACAGAGTACTGAAACTGAAAACAATGAACTAAGACACAGCAAATCACTCATGTTGAGATCGAATGCTTTGGGCTACGCTACATACTCTGCTTGTTATGAAATTCTTGTTTACTTCTTATGATAGCATCATGCTCTAAATGACAAATCATAAGGACAAGAACCAGTATGTACAGAGCATTATTATAAAATTAGATAGAGGCTTTGTACATTGTACATTGAGTACTCTGCTCAGTCTGTATTTCAGGTAATTGATAGGAAATTATTATTCAGCACTTCTTTGAATCCTTTCTGCCTTATATGATTGTGTACAAACTAAGCTTTGCGAATACATGAAGAAAAATACAGTGCCTTGTGTGAATATTCACACTCTCTTGAAGTGTTACAACCTGGAACAAAGTTGAATAATATTGAATTGGAAGGAAAATTAATACAGTTTGCAGATTTATTTGGAAATAAAAGTTGTGATTGTATAATTATTCACCCCTAAATTATTTCTGGTGCAACCAGATGCCATCAGAAGTCATGTGATTATTCGAATGGAGCCCGCCTTTGTGCAAGTAAAGTGCTACGTGATTTCAGTATAAATTGTCAGAAACTAAACACTGCTCATCACCCTGAGAACACCATCCCCCACAGTGATGCATGGTGGTGGTAGCATCATGTCGTGGGGGAGGCTTTTTTTTTTAATCAGCATTTTTTGCCAAGAAGAATGGGCAAAGATGTATCATTCACCCCCATGGGTGAATATTTATTCAATCAACAAATGTTTGCTTGCTTTCTTTAATTGAACAAAAAGATATTTTGCACCTTCTAGGTCAATTACAGATCCTGCTAAAAAAAAAAACGTGGGAAGGTCAAGGGGGTGAATACTTATGTACAGCACTGTAAAGTTATCAAATAATCAAATGTGCTGCTATATTTGTGTTATGACTGAGTATAATCGATGGTGCCTAGTATTCAAAACTAACTCAAAGGGGTTAAAAAGAAGGTTTTAAAAGCACACAGTTAGGAAATGCCAACTGAACATACACATACACACCGCCACTCCATATTCAAAATATAATATCACACCTGACTTATTTCAGTCTTTGGCCCATTATAAGCAGGCTTTTTCATGTAGTCCAATAAGGAAATGAGTCACGGCTGCTAAAATTCTTCTGTTGCCATGACAGACTGTCTCTTATTTTTAAATCTGGAGATGAAAATGTCAAGAGTCGTTCAACTCAAGTACTTCAACCTGGCAGCTTGGCCCAGGGAGGTGACTGAGGTCAGCGTGGGCACCGCTGTAGCTGCCGCGGAATTCGGACTGCCCACAAACATTGGATCCAGACATGCCACTTTGGCAGCGAAAAACGCATGGATGCAGTGCAGAACGGCAAAAAGGTTGGAGAATTCCAGCTCCTGACCAAAAAAAAGACAACTACAAAGTATTACAATGCAAATTATATTAAAAAAAAAAGACAACTACAAAGTATTACACTGCAAATTATATTTAAAAAAAAAAAGACAACACTAAAGTATTACACTGCAAATTATATTTCTACATAATACAACTGCAATTTTCTTTGTAGTCATTCATAGTGTTGAAGACTGTGCTGCAATAAATTATATATTTTAAACAAGTTTCTGTTAACACTCATGTTAAAGCACAGAAAAACACTTGTTTCCTCACCAACCTCTCTTTTTCTCTCTCTCTTGAAGTTAATAAGACCAAAAAAAAAAAAACGCAGTCAAAGTCGTGCAGCAACACACAAACTCCTCAGAGAAAATATCTTCGATCACGGTTTCCCATTAATCCACAGCACACAAGATTCATTAACATTCAAGATCAATTCTAATTCCCTTCTGTTTAACCGGAGCTGCTCCATGGAGAGTTCTAATTTTCTGAGGTAGATTTTGTGTCTAATTATAGCAACATCAGTTACCTTTGCCTCGATGAGCTTCGTGTCTGGGTTCTGGAAGAGAAACTTGATTTTGCTCTTGCCGTCATCGGAGGATCCTTTGAGCTGCGAGAATTTGTACCTCCACAGCACAACCTACAGGGGGCGATAGATTTAACTTAATTATACTGCATTGTTATGCATCACTGGTTACACAGCGGGGCAATATGTCAGAAATAAAACACTTGGAGGGCATGCTATAGATACTATAGTTCCTACCGATACAATAATGTATTAGAACAAGCCCATTAATATAAAGTCTTAAGAGAATAGTCTTATATTTTTAAAATATGGATATACATACACTATATTACCAAAAGTATTTGGTCACCTGCCTTGACTCACATATGAACTTAAGTGCCATCCCATTCCTAA
>CM075003.1:12289335-12311711 GCA_037576675.1 Pangasius sanitwongsei
TCAAATCCATTGTGGTGGTGTATAAAGGCAAAAATCACAAAAACTGTCATTGTCCAAATACTTCCAGACCTAACTGTGTGTGTGTGTGTGTGTGTGTGTGTGTGTATGTATGTATGTATGTATATATATATATATATATATATAGTAGCAAAATACAAAATACTCGTTACAACAACACAAAATATTTGCACTGTTTTAACCTAATATTAATTTACAATGCAATGGTGAAAATTAGTAAAATAGCTCCAAAAGGATTCCTACTTCCACGTGTGATCATTTAAATCACTGTGAAATGTTTTGTTTAAAAAAAAAAAGTGTCACTATCGACTCACCTTCGATGCTGCATCAAAGCAGATGAAGCCCATGCTGAAGTCTATTGTAAGCCCCATCAGGTGGCTCTCTGTGATGCATGCATACGTTTTACTCTGAAAAACAAGACGCTGATTTTTGGGGGTAATAAAGTTGTTGGGGTTTTTAATTTATCCTAGCTACTAGGGTCAGTTTATTTATATATTTTTTTCCTTCTAGACTATTCTTAGTCAAGTCGTACATGTGTTAGCATGGTTGCACTGATGTTGTAAATGGAGACGCGTGTACCTGTATTCTTTCCACCTCGAGAAAGGTGGCCATCTGGAAGGCCTTCTCCCAGAGCACGAGATCACTCTCCAGCTCCACACTGAACACGGCGTCCTCGCCCGTGTCCATCTGCACGCTGAAACACTGCCGCCGCTTGTCCAGCAGCTCGCTGTCCTGAAATACAAGGAGCAAATATGACTCTGGGCCCCAGTGTGACACAGATTTACCCTTGTACTCCAGCACAGTAGTCTGTAAATAAGACATGACTACAAGGCTCAAGCACAGCTTTAACTCAAGGATATTTACATTAAATATATGTTGGTTAAAAAAATTTATTCCTTGGACACATCGTGACCTTTGCATTATTAAGGTTCAGTCTCCCATTCATTCTTAACCCAGATAGAACCTTATAATACTAGTCACAACATCTCATTTATTTATTTATTTATTTGTCTCAGTAAATTTCTCTCAGATGTTACCTTAAGGATCTTGCACATGATCTCATAGACAGTAAAGCTTTGTTCAGCTCTGGTCCAGTCCCAGGTCGTTACCTAGAACATTTCAAAATACTCTTATACACAGCTGAGATAATTTTTTTTTTTAAGTTTCTCTATGCTTTCTCTATTCTCTATCTATGATTTTTGTTCTTCAGCCTTTTTAGGCTTGTAAGATGATGAGCAGAATTAAATGTTGGAGAAAAATGTGACCTCAGCTTGACTTTCAACTGATCAATCCTGAACTACATACAGAAAATCATTATACAGTATCTTTATACTGTAAATTAGGTTTTCGCTGGACATCAGAAGACAGTTCAAAATAATAAAATATCGCTGAAAATTTATAGATAAAAAAAGGCACACGTTTAATTAGGGTCTTATCTCAGTCCAAAAGTGGACTGGTCCAAATGTGTTAATCATTCTCACTGTCTTTGGTGAAATGGCCTGGTTACTATACTCTAATGTTCCTCTTAAACTGAATTAAATGAAATCTAATGTATACCTTTTGAAGAAGTTAATGCAGTTTGTTCAGAAATTGCTCAGCCTCTCTATAAGGAGGAAATGAGGTCACAAGCCTCAGTGAGCATTAAATGAGCATCAAAAGCCACACTTTAATCAAAAATGTCCAATATTATTAAAGCTACAGTCTAGATAATCTTGTTGAATCCTGTATTTCACCCTTTAAAAGTAATTGTGGCAGTGTATGGAGATTAGATTTGATTAAACGGAGTTTAATGGATTTCCCAAGTCTTGTATGGTGAACAAAAAGCCCAACAATAGTAGCAAGGATTGTGTGGGTGCTAGCACACAAAGCATATGTAGACAGAGATAATTATTTGAAACATAATACGCAGTAAATTTGCAACGATCACTAAGGAATGGACACTTTTTATCCCTTAAAAAGGGAATAAATAATGACAACTGTTATTGTCATTGATGAGTAAGTGGTAAATAATAGCTTATATATTTTACGTAAGGAATAAAACGCTTGGGCGTGGATGGGGTGGTGTCATGTGGCGCCAAAATGTTTAATGTTGAGACAACAACACCACTAGTTTCTGTGGTGTAAGAAGTCATTAACATCCTCAGGTTTGTTCTACAAAGTAAAGGCTGGGTGAACAGCAAGGGTTAAATAATGAGCGAACAGTCATATAAAGAGTAACACACTAGAGTAAGTGCTCACTGGAGGTGCTGAGAATTTGAAAAGAGATGAACCCCTTAACGCCAGGAACTTTGGAGTGTACATGCGATCTTGAACAGAGTCCTGCTCCTTCTCATCCACCCAGCCCATGTAAATAATCTGGAAGACAAATAGACATGGACAAATGGACATATTTTTAAAGCTAAATGCTATTGTTGCTACTCTAGACTATTTTTTTTTGTTTGTTTGTTTTTTGTTCTCCTGTTTTGTAACAAAAGAGGTTTCGGTGTACTATAATGACGTAATCTAAAATTTCTTTATAAGAAATTATGAAGTGACAAAAAAGAAAATGCCTCCAGAACATGGTGTCATTTAATTAAGAAAGGACACCAGATTTAACCTTCTTTTTAAAAAATAAACAGACAACATTCAAATTGTTTATTTCCTGATGTCAACTGGATGAAAAAATGTCATCAGACATCAGAAAAGGCACAGAAACGTTTAAAAACACCACCAAGACTCCGGAAAATGCCACTATATATGATTGAGTCACCGTCAAAGGTTTAGTGACAGCAGCTAAATTTTAGGATTTAACTCACATTTTCAACATCAATCCACGTCAATCGCTAACTGTAAGGTCAACTACCACGGTAACTAACCACTTTTATTGTTAGCTAGCATCAGTAGGATTAGCATGTGGCTAAACTAGTTTGAATGATTAGCATGTATGTTTGAAGTACCACGAGTATTGTAATGGTATGGAACACCGCATCAGCTCTGAAAGTGTTTATTTTGCTATATTTTGCATAATGTAACATACTGGAGGAAGTAATGAATATTGACATTTCAAGATTTCAGCTAGTGCTGAGAAGGAAGCTATGGGTAAGTAATATTTGTAATAATAGAAGTAATAATATCTATATTTTCAGGTACGCAAAAATTGACCCATCACGGTCATTCTGCCAAGACAAGCTTCCTACTTCCTCCTAGTCTTGTTCAACAGAAGTAGTGACATATGAATGCATTACCTGCTGATTGACAGGAAAGTTTCTGTTAATCTTCTTCACCTGCAACAAAGAACAAAAGTTTTCGTCATAGCATAAACACAATACATCCAGTAATACCAAGGTGCCTTAATTTCTTATAGGAATTCAACGTACAACTTTCCGGTTACGAGCACAGGAACTTAACTGCATAGAATTCACACCTTAGTATATTAATATAAAGATGACTACATACAGTATAAAGGTCGATCATATATAAATGTAAATTTAGCATCAGGGGCTCAAATACTCAGTGCTCTGAATCACTTCTCATTCACAGAGACTTGGATGTTGGACAATCGACATAACCTAAGGCAAATGATAAACAAAGTACAAAAATTTGTTGTTATTTCACAAAGAAAAACGTATATTTGTTGAATGAGGAGACGTTTATTTAGCATTTGTGGAAGGAGTCTCCAGTGTCAGCCCTTCGTAGGTTCTCTACCATTGGAAAGTCTTCAGGAAAGAGGAGTTGCTCAATGATTTGCAATTACATTTATGATTTTGCATTCATTTGGTCTTATTAAAAGTGGCTGGTGAGCGAACAACTGTTTATATAGTAGTATATAACAAGTAAAAACAGGAATTAATTGTCTCATGAACATTCCCCAATATTAAATGTGCTGTTATGGGAAAATAATCAACTTTAGGGTGGTAAGAGTAACTTCGTGTTGAGTTATTCCTCACTTGGTCCACTGAAAACCACAACATTTAGATATGTATGTGACACAGAGTACATTGCAGTATTGAGATTTCTTACTCAAGACATGCTTTTCTTCTGAAAAACACTTGAAATACAAAAAAATTCAACCATTTCCAATAGGCCATAAGGTTAAGGTTGACCGACCTACAGTCTATCGAAAACCTCATGCATTCAATCCTGCATCATGAACTCCTCGGACTGACTCAATCAGAGCAGCAGCTATGTTCATTATTAGAAATGATCTGCTGCCTCAGCTGCAATAGAGAAGGAAATGCACATCAGCTTTCATAAAATGACCTTTGTAATATCTCACCCCAATTATCCAGAACATAGATAACAGCCTTTTCTTGCAAACAGATCTCCATAGTTTCTGTCACATGCCTTAAGGCTTTAGTTATCAGTCTCTGGCTTCATCACTTTCATTACACCAGCTGCTCCTTATCCCTTCAGAAATCACCTAGGCATGTGTGTTTGAGTGTGAAATGACATTTCCTGGAATTTCTATTTGCCTGGAAGATATCTTAGGGATAGAGTAAAAAGATGTATTATTTTGCTTGGGTGTTATTCCAAGGTCTTCATCTTGAAAGTGAAAATAAAAGGGCACAATGAACTACAGATTGGTGACAGAGTGGACAATGTCGACGTCTCACAGCTCTAGGGTCCCCGGTTCCACCCTGAACTCGGGTTACTGTCTGTCCAGAGTTTTGCATGTTCTCCCCGGATCTGTGTGGGTTTCCTCCGAGTTCTCTGGTTTCCTTCCACCACCCAAAACATGCCAGTAGGTGGATTGGCTTCACTATTCCTGCCTCATGCCTAGTATTGCCAGGATAGATTCCAGATCCACTGCGACCCTGCCCAGGATAAAGCTCTTGATGAATGGTTGTTTTTTTGGTTTTTTTTTTGCAAAATTCTCAAGCTTTCCAGTACAGCTCGCTGATTTTTCCTAATCTACCATACTGAGTTATCTGAGAAAATAATCATGAGGCAGCCACACAATGCATAATAGAATACAGATGCAGGAACAAGAGCTTCAATTAATGTTCACATCACGCATCAGAATGGGGAAAAAATCTCAGTGATCTCAGTGACTTTGACCGTTGAACGGCTGTTGGTGCCAGACAGGCTGGTTTGAGTATTTCAGAAACTGCCGATCTCCTGGGATTTTCACGCGCAACAGTCTCTAGTGTTTACACAGAATGGTCTGGAAAACAAAAAACATCCAGCGAGCGGCAGTTCTGTGGGTTGGAAATGACTCGTTGACGAGAGACATCAGAAGAGAATGACCAGACTGGGCAGCTGAAGATTGGAAAAATCCAATCTTGAGTCTGTGAGTCTGAGTCTGTGCCCACTGTAGCATCAGATTCTTGTTCTTGGCTGACAGGAGTGGAAGGAGTGGTCTTCTGCTGTTCCAGAATGAGAGCTCTAATGAAATACAGGAATTGCATACACACTGATGTCACTGATCAAATCTTTTGCGATACTTTTGAACAGCGCCTGAGTGTTGGACAAATTACAAGTGTTACACAGCCTCGATAAATTCCAGTCTTATTTGAAGAGTGTGAAACTAATCATTTTTAGCAAATATAATACCAAGCCAAAAATATCATAAAATCTGTCCCTGTAAACTGTGCTGGAAAAATGCTGTGAAGCTCAGAGAAGCATCAACTCTTTGAGAACGCTTTAATTGACTTGGCATTGTGGCTGACAATGCACAGTGTAACAGATTATCCGGAAGCAGGGTTTTGCATAAATTTTAGAAATACAGAGTGACTGTAGTCGTAACAACATGACAGTGAGCATTAAGGTGGAAAAATAAGCATGGATTTTACTTTGCCCTATGCCATGCTATCCCACTAAACCTACGCAAAGACATACATTTCTAGACACAAATAAATAGATCAAATCACATAGAGTTCAATTTACCAAACTGCATTTTGGAACCAATTTCAACAGGAACATTAATGGCTGGTCGTGATATTACACACACACACACACACACACACACACACACACACACACACACACACATGCACGCACTTAAAGGATTATTGTTCATAGATAAATGGCCAAAAAGTCAATTTAATCTATTTTAAAGTGAAGGAGTCTGGATACTTTTTGAACCCACTGTATACCAGCCGTCCCTCAACAAGAGACTTTAACGTTAATCAATATTTCATAAAGAAATAATGAAATACGTACATTGTGCTTTGTGAGAGCAGATATATTGGATGCTATTGCTTGAAGCCAGTCAGTGCACTCTTCTGCACTAGGACATTGAATTATCCCACTGCAAACCCCATCCACTGCGATGACCTGAAATGCATTTTGCCTGAGGAGATACAAAAATACAGATGAAAATGTTAACCAGATTTAACCATCCCTTAGTGCCTAGTGTAATTACAATTCTAATTTAAGCACTTTTAATTATAATGAGAGCTTCATTTCATGTCGGCTTGTAAAGAAATCTAGCATATAAGTGCAATTTGAGTCAGAGGCGCCACATACTCCATTAGGGAACGACATTAAAGTTATGAAAAGTTAAAAGTTATGTGAAAGCAATAAAAACATAAAGCCTGAAAATATATTACAGTGGCTCACAAACGGACTGACGAAGGCACATACAGAAGTCTTCTGGAATTTCAGACTTGCTCACCTGCAGATATCAGAGCCGGGGACGTACTGTGAGAGACGAGCGTGGAGGAGCGGGATGAGACGTAGATCCACCCATCGCTTCTCCCAGCGTAACGCTGGGGATATAGGCCAAGACGAGCAAGACAACGTGTCCTGAGAGGATGAAAGAGAAAAGGTTTTTTTTTCTTAGGATTGGACTGATTAATAATGACTAAAAAAAATGAAGAGTGTACAGATGCCAGTAGAGTTAACAGATTTAATTGAATTGATATGGAGTGGGAAAAGTGTGATTCAATTTAATTAATCAGGTTTTATTTTTTTTATTTCTCATTCACAAAAAGTCCTTTGCTATGCTTTATTAATGTTATATATTATATAAAACCTATGGGCATATTATATATGTCCATTGCGCAACTGGAGCAATTCCCCAGTGTTGTTTGGAGATATTAAGGTGATTTCTGTGGTGTTCCAGGCGGTTGCTAGGGTATTCCAGGTGGTTGGGGCAGGTGAAGGCAAGAAAGTCCTTCATCCAAGACATCAAACTGCTGCTGATGCTACATCATAGGGCAGCTAAACAAACTCAAAGGAAACTGCTATCTGCCCTCTTCTGCATACGTGATCTCACAGACGCCCACGATTGGTTACTCGCTGTGATTGCCAATAGAGGGAGAGTGGCGCTGTCACTCCCACCCAGACAGTATGGCCAATTTTGCACTCTTGGACTCCCAACGATATGGCAAATGCTTCTGCATTGGCCCACTTGGGAACCTGAGGGTAAATGATTTTAAGGCTATATTATGCACCGTATTGTTAGGGTGATAGTTTAGATGTAGGCCGCTGTCGCACAATGGAGATGATGTACCACTGCTCTGGTCACTTGGTACACCTAAGGGGAAAATACAGATCATGTAAGAAGTTTCAAAGGCAGATTTCATGCTTCACACAAATCTAATGACACTAACAAGCAAAATTTGATGTATTGTAACATCCATGGCAATTATTTTGGTACTCCAGAATCTCTGAAAGTCAGGGCTGATTTTCACAGCAATACTACAAATGTAAACACACATGAAAAGGAAATCGTACATGTGCAGTCTTCACAGAGCGGCAGCTTTAAAAAGGCAGGTGTCCTTTTCAGGAAAGACACGGTCAGAGTTACTTCTTCCCCAGCATTCCGTAGAACCTGAACCTGAGGAAGAGAATTCTGACTATATTTTCACTTCAACAACAGCTACCAACCTTATCTGTAGTGCTAGAATTGCTTTCTTTAAAGGTAATTTTCAAAAGGTGCACTTACAACTTCTTCATGGCGATAACTTCTGACATTTATCCCATTTATCTAGAGACAATGTAAGGCAATGTAAGGCAACCAAAAAGGATTAAGATATCCACTATTCCCAGATCTACTTCCTTTCATGCTAGACCATTATCCTATATGACAAGTGAAGCTTTCCTGTATAAATACAATTCCTTTGCATTACATTGTGACCGTGGCCTTGTAGCAGGTAGCCTAAAAAGCTCACTACTACTCCATGCTCATTCTCTTTTCCAATTATTTGCCAGAAAGTTGGGAAAGTGGTTTGCAGACTAGCCAAAGTACAAGGATATGGTCAGATTTGGGGCAATTCTGCCAAATGAATGCAGAACAGTGAAAACCTCATCAGGGTATCAATGACTATGTGAACATTGTGACCAAACTCGGTGGAGCACAGATAGTTTGGTATTTGATTGGTATCAATCAATTAATTGATTGAGTTTATCGTTACTACTTTTGTATCACCTGTGCATGTGCTCTTCACATGCTGACCATAATCCTTCAATTCGAGTGTTCTTCAGTGAATATACAAAGTTAAGCAACCACATGGTGCTTTCATTGTTATTGTTAGCTATTGTTCTACGGTAGAGGGATAATATTGGCATCATTTCGCCATCGGCACTGAGCTATATACTCACCTGGAGAATCCCATCTCCTATGAACAGGAGACCAGAGAGCTCGGCTGCGGAAAGAGAAGAAGGTGACATGGCAGTTAAACAGGCAAACAACAGACACAAACATTTCAACAGTGGAGGCAGAGGCAAATTAAATAAATTACCCTTCTGCTCTTTTGATATTTTCGAAATAACAATAGGGATCTTGTGTTCCGCACCACCCTGTGAAAGAGTCACATATTTATTTCTCACCAATTCATAGCAGTGGATACAGCACAAGTTGCGTACAACAGTATGCAAACGCAAATTACCTTTATACTTAAACCAAATCCTCCAATTGTCTGCCGTCGTATTGTTACAGTTCTTTCCTACAAGAAATCGTGAATATTAATTTGATTTCCTGAAATGACTGGTACAGTCAGCAAAAAAGTTCATGAGAACGACTCAACAGAACCTACACTCGAGTAGAACGGTTCCCCAGAAACACAAATAACATCTTGTTCTTGAATGGTTAGAATGTCTTTGGACAAGTGCAGTCGGATATTGAAGGGCTCTTCATTACCATCTTGCAGTAGATAAATCCCCGTCTTTGTCTGCAAGCGAGCAAGCAAGCAAGAGAAACACAAGACATCTGCCATTTTCATGACTAATTAAAAGCCAAAAATCTAAACTGTCCCAAGGAACACATATGTTCACGTTTCTAATTTCCACATTCCTCAATCCTACACCCTCTCGTTAGAGCAAAGTTTGTTTCAAGTGTGTTGAAATAAACATTGCATTGGATCTTTCAGCAAAATGTATTTCAAATGTTACTACTTATTCAGAGCTTTAGTCTAATTTTAATGTCTAAATAAAAGGCATTATTTCTTGTGTGACAAATTGTTGGTTCAAATGAAATTACATTAACCAGCTAAGTTAGTTAGCTAAACCAGCTAGCTAGCATTCTACCTTTCTAGTGAAATGTGCACATTTTCAAGTCAGAGTTGAATATGTTTCATATTTAGCAGGCTTTATCTAGCTTTTTGGTATTATTTTGCTACAGTACTATATGCTAACATACATATTTACGCTATTAACATAGTTACGCTATTTACTAAGTTGAAACTTAGTAAATGATGGTGTTGTTTTGTTGTTAGGCATGGATGACAGACATGTGTGCAATGAAAGTGACAACATGCCTGAAATGAAAACCAAAATGCAAGAAATGCAATGCTTGGTTCAGAGCTTACACTCATTTCTGTTAAATAGTTCTTATTCATCATCAGTATCTACATGATTGCATGGTTACATAAAGATTATTCAGTGAGTTAACTGTTAGCTGAAGAGAAGCCTATAGGCTGTCTGGACCTCATAAACGTGATTTGATATAAATGTCAATGAGTCATGAGATCACTTGCATCCAACCATCTTCCCTTTACTCTGTCTTCCACTAGTGTTAAATATACAGTATGTGTTCAGTGGTTTACACAGTGGGCTACAGATTACACAAACTCACTATTATGCATAAATTGGTGAGTGTATATCAGAATCAGATGGGTAGAGTTCAAGAAGGCACCCTACATCAGTCCCAACTTCAGGAATTAACCACACATAAAGCTTTTCCTCTAAGTTCACAAGTTCCTTCTGGTCTTGGGATGTTTACTTATCTTTTGCATCTGGACTTCATCCCTCTCCTATTTCTTCTTTTCAGTTAACCTTATTTCCATTCACATTATCAGTTAGGTTCAAGTTGCATCCTGGACGTTTCGTATGTTTTGCATTGTAGCAAGCGTTATTCTGTACGTCATTTACATTGTGCATTTGGGTTTGCTAGCTCAGTCTGTGTTGCCATGATAAAACCATGCATTAGGTTACTGCTAGCTTAGTGGTCTCACAAAATAGTAATACATATAGAGATGGTTGTCCATTACATTTACATATTTTTTATGCAATGAATAGACAACCTCAGAATGCTTTTACTTTGAAATGTTCTCTCTTTTTGTTTTAGCAACTTAATAAGCCAAGAAACATTAAGCCAATCAGTTAAAAGTGAAGTAAAGTAAACCTAATGTCAACATATTCCCTTCTACAGTAGAAATTAGTAGAAGTAGGAAAACCTCTTACCTCTTCTTTTGAGGTCTTGAAATCCATGTGCCAATATCAGGGGAATACACTGAATAGAAAAACGAAACAAAACAATTACCTACTACATATTATCCTGAATATACTGTATATTCAGAGGAATCACTCCTGATGCCTCTAAAAAGATATTTAGTGTTTTAAAAGGAAAGATAGCCTTTTTTATACTAAATGCATATCCTTTACAGAAATCCAGTGTAAATTTTTATTTAAATTTCTATTGAGCAAGTGGGATTATAAATCATTAAAGGATAAAGGTGTAGAAGAGTAAAAACAAACAATGTGTTGAAATTATGTTCAGTGTGAATAAAGAGTCCTGGGATGAGCAACAAGACAGTCTTTCTGGTTACAGCAGCAGCTCTTAGGTACAAAATCTACAGCATCCAGGTGAGATTATCGCCTGAAATGAGGGTAAATATTTGGCATAAACTGATTTTGGGAATTGCAAATCTCGAAATGAATGAGGCAGATCTGGAGGGCGAGATAAGTCTCGCTCCCCTATCAATCATTTCAGAATGTTTATCAGAATCCAAATTTGGATGTTTTGAAAGATATGATTCAGTGATTCCAAGCCATTTTGACTCCCATTTCAGAAAACTCATCTTTTTAAATTATTAAAATGTACAAATTTCTAGAGCACCCTTCTAGTCACCACAGGGTTCAGATTCTGACTTACCTCCACAGAAAGATCCACAACACGGTGAGCATGGATATTAATCCATTAGGCATAACGTGGTGTGTGGGGACTCACATAATGTGATATTTGCTGGTCCTTAGGCTAGGCTGACAGTGAACTTTCACATGTCTTTCAGCCTTCCTGCCAACTGCTGGGGACAAAAGAAAAGCTCATTTCAACTTTTAATCCCAGTGTTGCAGAATCCTGGGCACATTTACAGTACAGATAGCATTTTATCCCTGATTGGGATGGTTATCTGGGATCTGCTAGCGCTTTTTTAAAAATATGGTTCTTATTCATGATGCATTTGCTTGCCAATTCCAGAATTCAGATCGACAAATAGACGCCATGACCGTGAGCGTGCAAAACTGGTACTCCATCCCAGGTGTATTCTCGCTCGTACCCAGCTCTAGATCCATCGTCTAAAGTACCAGGATATTTTAACCCAAAAACTACCTGCAGGAGATGCCAATGTTGGTAATGTTGGTTCCCAGTATAGGCTCCAGATACACCGAAACCCTTACCAGGATAAAGCACTAGCTGCATCTACCAGGATGTTAAAGTCTTGGCCACCGACAGATCTTTCAGAAGATAATGCCCCCAAGCAAATGGCAGATTTGATAAAGACCTCAGTTTATCCCAGAAGTTATATCAAGCATATACCAAGCATACAACACTGTCCATGAAACTAGCCATCCCTGTGCTGCGACCCACGTACAGAGCTCTACAATGTGTTTAACAACAGTTTATTCATATTCATAGCATTATATGGTTAACTGCACATTTATACGCAGTGACACACAACATGATACATAAAGAGCTCATGCTTGTGCAGTTTTAAAGCTGCATTATATTATAGTAAAATAGAATAACACAGCTGAAGGAAAATATGTTGTCCTAGGCATCTAAAAAGCTACACGCATACCAAATGACCTTAAATGACACCTATCTTTGGTCATGTCTACAGGCTGTATACATATTTTCCATAACATGGTAACCATGGTAACCTCAGAGGACCATAAGTGAGTGGACAACTGTCTCCTTAGCTGTTCATTGATCAGCTGTGTATCACTGCATCAATGGTTATAGCATTTAAGAGCTAACAAATGGTAGTTGCTGTTTAAAAGGTAGTTGCTGTTGTTCTGCCACTTCTTTCTCTCAACAGAATGGCTTAATGGATTCTACTGCTGAAAAATCTGAATAAATCAATCACATCCTCTCGGAGTGAGAGTGCCAAAATCATTTGGTGTATTATTAAGAGGGGAGAATGCACTGGCGTGTTTCACAACCTGGCAGAAAAAAATTGGGCCACGGGTGTGGATGTGTGAACATTTTACTTTCAATAAATGAAGAAAAATTGCTTTTAAACTGTATAAAGGAGCTCAAGAACACTCTCCAGTTAGGAGTGTAACGACACGGAATGTCCCTCAATGCGAGGCTCTTGATTTATTACGTTACATGTATCGAACAATATGTTGAACAGGCTGCATAAAGAAGTAGGCGGTTCTTTATAAATTACAAATTATAAATTTAATCAAGTCCACACTTCCTTCTTAGACAATCCAGAACTAGAATGGTGGAACATTTTGACAAACACTATTAAAAAGATAACTGCAGTGTCGAGATTGTTATGTTTGCTCAATATGTTTGGGTGGGTGTTTGAATGTCTTGTTGGCAAACACAGCTGTAATTGGAAGATGACCTACACCTGGGGTGGCCTATTAATGGCCTCCAGTTCCTTGCGCTTTTAGCTCTCTTTGCTTCTTGGCTTGCTGCATGCTAACTCCTGCTTGCCATGTTTCTGTTGTATTTTTTTCTGTGGTAGACTGGCAGCACTTGTTTTCATTTTGTTGTTTTAGTTTGTTATTAGTTTTAGTTAGTTCGTCTAGGAAGGTGCCCTAATCTGACCTCCAGTTCCCCTTTTGCTTTGTTTATGATTTGTTGGCCAGTCTGCTTGGAGTATTTGTTTGTTTGTTTGTTTGTTTGTTTTTGTTATATGTTTTGGCCTCTTCCTTTTTGGGCTTTGCTAATTTTAACCTTGTTGTGGTACTCTGTTGAGGAAGAAGTAGAAGCCTTTATTTGTCACATATACATTACAGCACAGCGAAATTCTTTTCTCCGCATATCCCAGCTTGTTAGTAAGTTGGGGTCTGAGTGCATGATATGGTGCCCCTGGAGCAGAAAGGGTTAAGGGCCTTGCTCAAGGGCCCAACAGTGGCCACTGAGTTGTCACTGCTGCCCAGTAATGAGGAATACTGAAATGTACTATCTTAACTGCTGACAACCAAAAGCCTCAAAACTAAGTGGATGGCCATTTTGTGGGCCAAAAAGCAGAACGTTCATGACAATCATCCAATCTGAAGCTCTTTAAACATGGACTTCACCTAGAGAAGGAAAAAAAAAACAAGAAAAAAAAAGAAACTGACGACGGTTATCACTCAAAAATATACTAATTTTTGATGCAGTGACATCATAGTATGTTGTCTTTCCAGCAAGTTAACTGAATTTTTGTGGCTAGGTCTGACCTGGTCAAATACTGTATAACAGACATCATGGTCAAAAATCCAGGAGCAGCTAACAAATTAGTAATGCTAACCCAATGCATGTAACAAATAAATCTATATATACTTCTTCAAACCATGTTTTATCTAAGAGTCCATGTTAAGGTACATCTTGTGTCTACACATTGAAATGCAGTTTGTAGGGGTTTAAGCCCATTTCAGCCCTATCAAATCATCATGCAGTCATCTCTCAATGCCAAGTAAATACTGCATTTTCATTAATTAATATTTCAGAATGACTTGGTGTCCAGCACTCCTGTTTTAAAACAGGTCAAGGTTATTCAACAGCAACTGTAGAGCGCTAAAGAGTGACTGGGATGTAAATGACTCAGGGCCTGACCTACTGTGAAGGTTTTGAAGGATGGGTTTGCGAAAAAGAAGCGCTCAGAGTAACTGTGCCAGAGCAAATCAAGCAGAAACAAATCACCCGCCCTTTATTATGCCAGTGGCTGTGGATAAATAATATCGCTAGCTAAGTAGAGGCCCACAAAAAACAACGATTAAAAAAGAATGACTTTGGTTTGCTTACTGCTTACCAGGTAGCACTCTCAACTCCCAGTGGTAAAGGAGGTAAAATTAAAAATGCAATAAATTGTGTTGACAAGAGATTAACTGGCGCTTATTAGGAAACATAATAAGAAGCAGTGAGGCGGGTATGCCTGTCTTTGATGAGCACTGTTATGAATATTTATACAGACTCCAGTGTGTGTGTGTGTGTGTGTGTGTGTGTGTGTGTTGGCTGAATGGGCACCAAGCAAAATGAGAAAGCATACACCAACCATTGTGGCCCCAAATATCTATAAAACACCCACAGGGTGTGGCAGTAATATTAAAAATGTTATTGGAACAGTCCACATAAGAAAAATAAAATAAGACAAATAAGAAGTGAAAGGCCATTTTGTGATTGCATATATAATAATCTACTAAAGGAGCCATTTTATGAATGTGTATTAGGGGTATAACACAATGCCACTATCTGTATCTGAATCTGTATTTGGATTTTAAACCCAAAAGTGGATGTGGCCTAAACCAGAAGGATTTAAAAAAAAATTACATATGAACCCTACCACAATTCTGGCTCTAACAGTTTTTTTTCATCACACTTGTTCAGTTTCTTGTTTATACCTGCTTGTGATCATTTCTGATAAATTTAGTTGGTTTCAAAAATAATGATAATAAAAAAAATAGTAGCCTGACCAGGCAGTTACTAAGGATGAACAACTGAATGCTGTCAATACATGTTACTGAACATGGGCTTATTTTGTCGTGCAAGCTTCATATATGACTACTCGCTCATATATAAAAGGAAATACCTCCAGCTTACATAGTTTTTGTCCCAAAGCACACCTCATCTCTAGTTTCAATAAGATGCCTTATGAAGCTTTCTTTTTGTTTAACATGGATGGCCATTCAAGCACTCCAGACTTATCAAGCATGTCAACCTATCTATAAGAGAACAGTACAGATATTTACATGTCCTTCTTCCTATACAGGTAGAAACATGATCCATGGTGTATTCCATTAAGAAATATTAAAAAAAAAAAATTCAAAGCCTGTGTGATGTTCTTTCCACAGCCTATGCAAAGAAACACTGGTTTCCCAGTAAAAAAAAAAAGTTTAAAATATATCTATCAGAGGGTATATTTTATGTATTCCATTGTATGATGGCGCTATGTGTCCCGAGATGAGCCAAAACATTGACTGACTGACAAATGCTAGTTTTTTTTTTTTTTTCTTTTCATAACAACATGGTAGTAAAGTAATTGGATATTGACCACTTTTAGTCATATTGCATTTTTTGGACTCAGTCCTGTTACAAAGCCACACCATCTGTCCAATCAGATAATGTGGTGTGTGTGTGTGTGTGTGTGGACACATATTTAGCCTTTCAGCCTACGAACAGTGCTGCCTGTCAGTCTTTTCAGTCAGTGTGTTCCGATGTGTATGTATAAGAGTTTTATGCCTATGATAAGACCCTATATAGGTATAAGGCTCAACCATATGATATGGGTTTCACATTATTAACACTTATTTTTAGCATCCCTATTCTATATATACTGTGACCATCCACCACTAGATCTGTGTAGCTGCTGATCATTGTGCTGTTTGGGGAGCACATGAAGAGATGAGAGGAACCAGAGCTCACTGTGGGAAACAGATGAACAGATGCACCAAAGATGTATATATCGTTACCATCAAATTCAAGATATGGCCATTGCTAATATATAATGTATTATAATCCTCACAACATGTTAATAACTAGCGATATGTGTATAAACACATCAATGGTGTTTCCTGGTTCCAAATCTAGTTCTTATTTTTTTTATAAAGGCTTCTTTATAATTATTATTAAAATTATAATTATAATAGTTGTTTTTATGCTGTTCGAAAATTGTGGTGGGCCAGAGGAATGGGCCCACTTGAGGAATTTCCAAATAATGCAGAGAGCGCCTGGTGTCATTATAAAAGACGTTGCCATTGGTTGGGACGATTTCACGCAATAAGTAGCAATCATGGTGAAGGTGAAGAAGCTTCCTCAAATTCAGAGCCTTAGTCAATACATCTGGTTTGATAATATTCAAGTGGAAAGTTCAAGGATCTACAAAAAATCTTCCTTAGACAGGTTCAGCACGCGCTCTCAGACTAATGATAGAGAAGGTAAGAGAAAAGCCAGCAGTCACTCGAAAAAGAGTTGCAGGATGACCTGACAACAGTTATACAGAGAACAATAAGTAATGAACTGCACTGCAATCATCTCTGTTCCTACACCTCATCAAAACTCCTCTGCTAAAAAAGAAGCACAAAAAAGAGGTGATGTGAAACAAATATAAAACTTGTTGGCAATAATTCATCTTGTCATGTATGGAGAAAGAACAGTTTTGTGTATGATCCCATAAACACCATACCCAGAGTGAAGCACGGTGGTGGGAGCATGATATAGTGCTGCTTCTCTGTAAACACTACTGGGGAATTACACGTCATAAAAGGTAAAATGAATTACAGGAGAATGTAATCTCATCAGCCACGAAACTTTCAACAAGACAGCAACCCCAAAAATGCAGTTAAAATAGCTGAAGAAGGCATTGCATGGCCTAGCCAATCTCCTGACTTAAATCCCATTAAACTTTTGATGAAGGAGTTTGAAATTGCGAGTCCATCAGGAGGACCCTCTTAACCTTGGGAAATTGAAGAGGAATGGGCCAAAATTGAACCACAATGCTGCAAAAAAAGCTAACTACTTCCTACAGTAGACATCTCAAAGCTATAATTGCCAACACCAGCTTTGCAACAAAGTGTACTAATGTACTAAAGTAATCATGTTGGTAATTTGTGGTGTCTGAATACATTTTTCATTTTATGAACATATCTTCGTTTATGCTTATGAATATACTTTTTTAGTTCAAAATCAAAAAACATTATGTGTTTAAATGTAAAGTGGAAATATATTAATTAGCAAAAACAAAAGTGTCTGAATACTTATTTCCCCTCTGTGATTTTCATACATACTGTGTACTTCTATTAAGTCAGAATATTGCGTGGTTGATCAGTTTGCAATGATGCAAGATTTACTCTTAGGATTTACTCCTACTCCTCAATAAGAGTTGCCCGGAGCACTTTTTCCTCTCCCAGCTTTTAACTACAGCCTCATTTTTTTTCAGTCCTAAGCAGACATCTAAGACTAATTCTCAGAAGCTGCATACATACCGAATACTCATTAGAATACTAATAGGAATCATTTGACTTCCTATAATGAACTAAAATCCTTAAGCATCTTAATCCTTAAGTGTCCTGGTGCTGGAACATCTGCAGGTTCACCCGAATGATGTAAATAGACAGGCATCTCAAAAATAAAAAAGGGGGGGGGGGGGGGATGGGGCTGTCATTAAAAAGTTCAAGTGTCAGTTTTTTTTTTTTATCCTTTTGTTAGTACCAGGATAACGAGTAGTGAGTATAGGTAGATTTTTTTTGTGTGTGTGATTTTCTCATTCTTGCAAGCTATCAAGTGTGCCAGTCAGATTTTAAAGGTTGCACTGCATCAATTTCTTCAGGTTTACTATTACACGATTTTGACTGACAGGATGACTAATCCGTCTCTTTGCACTGCTCAGGCCAAAAAAAAAAAAAAGCTCTTTTCGTTCTCTGCGCAGTAGCAGTACCTTTTTTTTATTATTATTATTTCGATGTAATCTGTGTATGAAGCCACGCACGCATGCATGTGTCTCCGCGCACAAATTGCATTGTAGTGTCAGATTTTGTGCCGTTGGTACACACAGGCAATTCTTACCTATTCTGTTAACAGGTGCTAATTTGCTTTCTTCGATCCCTCTTGTTCGGCTCGTTTCAGCCCATGACACACACACACACACACACAGAGCGGATGCACCCGGACACTACGGCAAAGTCCAATCCGCAATGACACAGAAATCCTCAGATATTCCCCATCACGAGGCTACGTGAAGCGCGTGCTCTTTCTCCTCATCTCTCTCTCCGTGGATACAGTGGACATTAACGGGCCGGTAGCGGTTTTCCCCTCGGCCAGCATTCTCCGCAGTAATCCGCGCGCGTGTGCTCACCCCCCCCACACCAGCCTCGCGCTCACCGTCCGTCTCTCAGCAGCTCATTATATTCACGGAAACATCTCTTCTGTCTGCGAGCCGAGAGCAGAAACGACGCTGCTTTTGATTGCGGAAGCAGAGCTACGTCGGCACGCACGCGCGCGCACACACACACAAACATACATACACACACACACACACACACACGTACTAGGTCTGAAATTTTATTTTCAATATATATGTTAAAAGCCCCGTCTATGTCCAAGCCTTAACCTCTTAGCAGAGGCAACCAGGTTTTGGGCTTTTACAAAGTACCCATCACTGCAGAACAAAACGTCCCGGGGGTGGAGCAGAGTCGAGCCAAAAGTCCAGGGGGTGGAGTCGGACCTGATCCAGCTACTCCTACCTGAGACAGACTGAAACCAGAAGTCTAGTGGGTGGAGTCGGACCTGATCCAGCTCCTCCTACCTGAGACAGAGTCGAGCCAAAAGTCCAGGGGGTGGAGTCGGACCTAATCCAGCTCCTCCTACCTGAGACAAAGTCAAGCCAAAAGTCTAGTGGGTGGAGTCGGACCTAATCCAGCTCATCTTATCCAAGACTGAGGTGAGTCAAAAGTTCAGGGAGTGGAGTGTGTTTCACGCTGGATAAATGTCTTTTGTGTGGTACAGCATGGTTAAGGGTTAGGGTTTATAGGAGGAGTTGGATCTGAACTTGACCCCCTGAACTTTTTGTTCTGCAGCGAGGACTCTCTCGCTTTTGGGCTAAAGTATTCCAGTACTTAGTAGGGTACACTAAGAAAAGAAAAAAAGAAAAAAAAATTACCTCCCCAACAGAGTTTTGGACTGATGGTATTCCTGGTTTGTGAGCCAATATCAGAATGTATTTTTGATAGACTTCAAAGCACTATTGTAAGTCGCTCTGGATAAGGGCATCTGCCAAATGCCATAAATGTAAATGTACTAAATGTTCACTATTCCTGGCGTGATATTTTAGCAGATACAAAAAAGCAACATCAGGATTCAAAATGGCCGTCAGAGTCAGAAGTGGTAATGTTAAGCAAAACAACATTCATTCATTCCGTCATCTTCATTAAGCGCTTTATCCAGGTGAGGGTCGCGGAGTCTATTCTGGGAACTTTGTGTGCGAGGCAGGAATACACCCTGGATGGGACGCCAGTCCATCATACAGGGACATTTATCATTGCTAATCTACTTACTACATGATTTTGGGAGATGGGAGGAAACCAGAGAACCCTGAGGAAACCCACACGGGAACTGGGAGAACGTGCAAAACTCCGCGAACCCTGGACCCTGGATTTATAGCCATAGACTAAACATTAAATAGGTAGAGGTCACTATGGCATGTGGAGCTGATAGAATGATACTATAACAGCAAACCTACAAAAAAAAGAAAAGCCTAAAAACTGCAGATGAGGAAAGCATCATTACTTAACACTACTTAACCAGAAACAACTCAGTAATATCAACAAATAGCCTCTTATCAAAAAAAACATATAATTATGAATTCAAGTTCAAACACTCTTCCAAACAATTGCACTAAATAAGATTCTTCCTTGCTTTATTATACCTTTATGAACATCCCCTGGGGTGAAGGAGGGGAAAAAAACTGTTGAGTCAACAAGCTATTTTCTGCCCTCTTTGTTTCCCTGGAGACCCAGCCGACGAAGTCTTCCCATCATAACTGCTTTTTATTGCTGTATAAACTGTTTTTATTAGCAGCAGTTCCTGAGATTTTGCCAAAAACATCTCATCATTATAATTTTTTTTTAGAAAAACAGCTAAAGAGAAGTTCCTTCACCAATGATTTCTATCAGGAAAAAAATCGTCAAACCCTATTTTTTCGAAAAAAAGCGTCATTTGATTTTGCACGCTGCATATAATTCTCCCTGTAAATATGAATAAGAGAACATGGTCCTCTCACATTGCATGAGTCATACCTGGGAACATAACGCAACACACTCTGTGCTTCACTTATACGCACACAACACATCTATTTTATCACCTTCTAAAAAAGAATGGTGATCAGCTTTTATATATTTTGTGTTAATGATATCAGTCCATAAGAGCCGCATGATTAGAAAATAAAAAAAAATGTTCCCAGGACTGTGGCCTTAAAAGAAAACTCCACCCTGAAATACATGAACTATGTTTATACTGTAATATTAGTGAAACGTTTAGTGATTCTGGTGCTAATTTGCTGGTTGGAGCTGTATTTTCGTTATTCCTGTGAGAAGTTACGCAGTTATGCACCTCACAGGAGGACGTTGTCGTCTCAGGCTTAAGGGATAGCGGTCACATTTCACTGTTAGCTTGAAAAAACAAAACAAAAGTGCAAGAGTGTTTTTTTTTTAATCTCTCGCCATTTTCTTGTCATATTAATGAAAGGAGTGGAGCAAACATTGGACTCAAAGTCCTGAATGCAATGCAGCTATACGACACGGAGTTACGGTTCGGCTAGTTAGCGATCTACGAAGTTACACCACATCACGAAGAGACGTCTTATACCACAACGCTAACAATTTTCTACTTATTAAAGAGCAACAGGTCATACATGTACTTTTTATCTGTTTATAGTTACATTTAATGTTGCAGAACGTCTTTGAAGCAAGTTCTCACTTACGTTAGAGCAGCTATAAACAGTCGTTCCCTTGAATCCCCTTCTCTTGAATTAATAAAACAAAAAAAAAAACTTAGCTTGACACAACAGAAAAGTGACAACACCACAGCTGTCCTTGGCCAGGAGGCTAGAGAGCAAAAATTGGCTGGGTGGGAGGGGCATACTCTCTCTCACCTGTCAATCACAGTGACTATTCGTATGCATCTCTGAGCTTATGTATGTGGAAGAGGGCGGATAGCGCTTTCCTCTAAGTGTCACGCTGCCCTGTAAGGCAGCATGGGCAGCAGTTCGAATAGATGCGGAGGACCGCAAAATATAAACTCCGTTCTCTTGTCTGAAAACTTAGTTAGAGCTTTACCACTGACACTGACACTGGAGACTCCTTCCTTAAATGTTCAACTTAGAGAAAACATCACCATATCAATGATGTGTTTGTTTACGTTCGAGAATCTGCAATACAAGTTCCAAGCTGCAATCCAAGCTGTGGTGTCACAAGAATTAAAACGTGAAATACGAAAAAAAATGCAGGATTGTTTCTGAAGTTCCCTAAGCAAACAAAAACAAAAACAAAACACAGTACTATTCCGCACAGTGTACGTATTACAGTAATATAGTAGTGATGCAATGATTTTCACTGGATCTAATACCAGATTCTCATATTGTTCTTCATGAGATGAGTAACCATCTGACTCAGAGCACCACGCATTACACAGAAGATGCATAAAGTTTGAAATTTGTCATTGTGCAGCATGCAGTGAAGGAAAATGCCCTTGCGCTAGTTGAGAGCGGGACAAAGCAGGCCATCTCACGCCTCTAGTAATTGGATTTGATAGATAAGAAATCCAACTCCGTTCCTACTGCAGCGAGATAGCAAATCTGTTTAGTGTGTCGTTTTAATTACCCACGGTGCCTTCACTGTTTAATTTAAAGAATTCTCCTTTCTACAGGCAGGTTCTTTATGCGGATTCTGTCTAAAGGGCAAACGAGTCATGACCATACAGTCTGTATCAGTTACATTTTTTAAATAAATAACAGAAGCTGTAACAGAGTGCTGCTAATCAACAAGGAATGAAAAGTGGGGGAAAAAATGATGTTTGTAAAAATATAGAAATATAGTTTGAGGTACTCAAAAAAAAAAAAAGGTCCAATACATTAAAGAGATCTTTCATACATGCTGGCTTGCAGGGATTAAAAAAAAATATGTATCTCATACTATATATATCATTAAAAAAATATATATATATATATATACAGTCAGGTCCATAAATATTGGGACATCGACACAATTCTAACATTTTTGGCTCTATA
>CM075003.1:12312130-12357304 GCA_037576675.1 Pangasius sanitwongsei
TGGTGTATAGAGCCAAAAATGTTAGAATTGTGTCGATGTCCCAATATTTATGGACCTGACTGTATATATATATATCATACTCTAGATTTTCACTCAAGTTGTTACACTGACAATATAACTTGTCATGCTTTGTGTGTGTGTGTGTGTGTTAAATTAGAGAGGAACTTTCGCAGTCCTAGTCCTGGAGCTGCACATGTTGGTGTTTTTAACCTCAACTTCTTATTTAGCTCAAAGTTTTTGTACTCAGGGACCTATTTAACTAGGTATGAAATATGAAATTATAATTCAAAAATTATGCTCGTTATTTAGAAATGTACAGTAATATTGTGGCTATTGATTGATTTATTTATTTATACCTGAACTTTCCACCAAAACAAAACATTAGCTACAAAGCTGACACTGTTTTTAGGCGACTTGGTTTTGAGTTATTTGAGTTCAGTTCACGTGAAGAGTCAAACAGCAGTCTAACAACTATTAGCACTCAATAATGAAGACAATAAGTTTGATAATGGTGGGCTGTGATTTAATGTAACAAAAAAAAAAAAAAAAAACATCACAGAGCCTTGGTTAATCTCCCACCTGGTCCCATGTGAAAGCAGGAAAACACCAGCATGTGCATTTTACTGAGAAGCCCTGCTTTATAACCTTAGAAACACGTGACATGGTGACGTTTCCACAGTGGGGGCGTTTGGTGTTGATGTGACCACAAGAGGGCGCTAGTGCACTTTTAATAACAGGCTCACCTGCTTGTGCTTGTCTGAAACAAGGACCTGGCATCACACAGCTATCTGAGCTAACATTAATCAGTGAAATGTTGCATAATAACATTTATACAGAAAAAAAATGGATTAAAAAATGGGTAAATATTATTAAAAGCTATTACATAATGTGCTCTAACTTTAGTGCAAGGTTTGGCTATGAAAGAGCTATGAAAGATCAATCGATCAATCAATCAGTAAATAAATACAGCAGGTATTGCATTTGAAAATGCAGGAATGTCATCACACGTGGAAATGTAAACATGTGTGAGTCACGTGAACAAGTTGGAAGGGAAATGCAAAATTATACAAAAGTCTTTATATTAAATATTTAACATGAAAGAAGAGTACTGTCATTTTGTAGATATAACCATCTAAACGTGATAAACACCGGAAGTGTTTTTGTTTTAGAGGTTTTTGTTTGTTTGTTTGTTTGCTTGCTTGCTTGCTTGCACCCTTAAACGTCTCTTAAAAAAAAACACACAAAAAAAAACACCTGTCTCCTTCTCCACCAGCTCCTTAAGCTCCTCCCACTGAAAATGAAGCCCCAATAGGAGGACCAACACCGTCATTATGTAAATGACTTCCTAAGTTAAACGCCGCCTTTGGCACTTGATTGGACAGAGCCGGGCCTCGGCTTATGTAAATAAGATGAAGCCCCGCCTCCTGCACCTGATTAGGGAGTATTTGATGGCGCTGGAGCGGCTGTGTGGAAGTTTTTGCGCCTGGGTGCAGGATGTGTGTGTGTCGGAGTGCGCTGTGAGGATTTAACCTGCTGCGGGGGATTTCGGCCTTTCCGTTACATTTGCCTTGTTGTCGTGGGAAACAGGTTCAAGATGCCGCGCTCGTTTCTCGTCAAAAAGCATTTCAACTCCGCCAAGAAGCCGAATTACAGCGAACTGGAATGTCCAACAGGTAATCAACACCCATCTGAGCTTTAATCCTGAGCTATAATCCTGAACTATAATACTCACCTTTAATACTGAGCTTCAATCCTGAGCTTTAATCCTGAACTACAATACTGAACTTTTAAAACTGACCTTCAATACTGAACTTCAATTCTGAGATTTAATCCTGAGCCTCAGTACTGACGTTTAATCCTGAACTTTGATCCTGAGCTTTAATTCTGAGTTTAGAACTTGCTGAGCTCTTCTCTAGGCTCCTACAGGTAGCTTAAAAGCATGCATTATTCATGTGATCTGTCATGAACAGATTTGGTCTTGTGTTACAAGAGTAAACTGTTCAAGGTTCAGTGTGGAACTCTACAACAAGAAGTGGTTTCATAGTAGAACCCTTTTACACAGTCCCCTTAAAGAACCCTTAAGAGTGCACAGACTAATAAACCACTACAGTATGTTTCCTTGTCGCTGAGGTGGCACACTCAAAGTGTACCTTTTAATATGTATCTTTCCTCAGGAAGCCTAGTGCGCCTTTAAAAATGATTTAAGACACATTTCTAGGTAAAAGATGCATGTTAAAGGTACACTTGAGGGTACCACTGCAGCGTTCCTTTTTTTTCTCAGAGTAAATTTTTTTCTTAAAGCTTCTTTATAGGAAGTTAAGAACACTTAATTATCCCATGAACCCTTAAAGAATCTCTCTTTTTTTAATGAGTGTACATTCTGAGGGGGAAAAACAGTGGGCTGATGAAACTGTACCTGTTGCTTTCACCTGGAAATGTGAGTATAGTGAGTATAGTGCACCTTTAGAGTAAAGCTTTAAAGGTATACTACATGCACCTTGCTAGATACTTTTAAAGGTACCATATGAGTGACAAGTAACGGTACTGCTTAGTACCCTTTGACATTTTGATCATGCAACAAACTTGTTAAACATGATGAAACCGCTTCATGCTGGTGCAGTGCAGTGATGAAGTGCTGGGCAGGTGTTATTGATTTGCAGCAATAAAAGTAATCTTGTTATTCATTGTTGATTGTTGACACGCACGTGTTTTGCGCTTTGCAGCGTTCGTGTCTCAGCAGCTCCTCAAAAGCCTGGTGATGCCCGTGATCCCGCAGCCCGAGGTGTTGAGCCCGGTGATGTACAGTCCGATCACCATGTGGACAGCGAGCGACTCTCCGCCATCACCGCTTCCCACTGACCTCTCGCCCGTGTCGGGATACCCATCGCCCAAGGACAGCCATGAGATCCCGAGGAGCGACGAGGACGAGCACGAGCACGAGCAGCCGGCCTCCATCACCATCACCACCACCAGCGGATCGGATGTGGCGGAAAAGTTCCGCTGTGCTCTGTGTCACAAGTCGTACTCGACGTACGCGGGCCTGCTCAAGCACAAGCAGCTGCATTGTGAGGCGCACGCGCGCAAGGCCTTCAGCTGCAAGTACTGCGAGAAGGAGTACGTGAGCCTCGGCGCTCTCAAAATGCACATACGGACACACACGCTGCCGTGCGTCTGCAAGCTGTGCGGCAAGGCTTTCTCACGCCCGTGGCTGCTACAGGGACACATCCGCACTCACACAGGTGAGTTATAAGGGAGGAAAAAACAAGTGCACTAGGAACTAGGAAACACATGCATAGACAGAATCCAGTGTGTTGTTTCAACATGAACAGTCTTGAAAGAGTTAATTAAGTGCTTTAATAAAGGTATTAAAGTTAACAATGAGTTGGTGTCAATCTCTTGTACCTTTTAATGTGTATCTATACTTTTTTTAAAAATAATTTAAGGTACATAATTGGACACTTAAAGCTAATTAAAGGTATGCTTCATGCACCTTTCATGGTAGTAGAGGTACCAGTGACAAGAACAAAGTCCCGTTTGGTACCTTTATTTCTGAGACAGAATAATACTGCTTTTAATTGCATGCAGCACAACAGTAACTATTTTGCACCTTGTGTCACACTTTCCAACTCCTCTGACTGAAGTGTGTGTCGTTCGTTTCAGGCGAGAAGCCGTTCTCGTGTTCTCACTGCAGCCGTGCGTTCGCGGACAGATCCAACCTCAGGGCCCACCTGCAGACACACTCGGATGTGAAGAAGTACCAGTGCAAGAACTGCTCAAAAACCTTCTCCAGAATGTCTCTCCTGCACAAGCACGAGGAGTCGGGATGCTGCGTCGCCCACTGACCCCAATCCCAAATCCCTTCCCACTCCCCCCCACCTCCTAAAAAACTGCTCTGGAAAATAATTCTTTCTTCACAGTGCCTTTAAAAATTGCAATATTTGTCAATTTCCGCACACAGTATTCTTAATTCCAGGGGCGCGTGTGACTGAGTGTTCCTTTTTTTTTTTAATATCATGCGCTCCATCATGTGCTTCCTATTTGTAAACAGTATTCTGACTGTTTTTTTTTCCCCCTCCATGTTGGCCTTTTTTTTTTTTTTTTTTTTTTTTTTTAATCCTTCTGTGTACTGTAAGAAAGAAAATGTTTACTGCTACATGCTATCTTAATAGGAGGCCTGCTCGTACTTGAGCAATAACCTAAGCCAACTATTATCCATTATTGGATATTTAACGGTATGACAATTAACTTGTTAGAGCTGTTCTGTTTAATAGCAGGTGTATGACAGCCAGACCAAAGACTCGAGGACCAAAAGCCATCGTCATAGAGGGAACAAGTGCAAAGTATTTAAACCGTTATGACGTACTGACAATCGGACTCGCAGCGCTCTGTCAAGTGCTTTTCTCAGAGCTTTATACTCGGTTATTTTTATACATGTTTGAATGTATGTGTGACTGAAATGATTGTATATTGTTTGTACGTATGCATTTAAGTGGAATGGGTGATGTTTTTGTATGTCTTTTTTTTTATTATTTTTTTTTTATACACTTTATGAATAAAAAAGCTTCCTGTTATTTTTTAAACCTTCATCTCTTACTAATGACTCTTTAAAATGAAATCAGTGCAGGTGTTCAAAGCATTAATTGCATTGTAGAAGTGTGTGACTGCATCGGAGAGTCGTGTACTAACACGCAGCCTAATGTAGGTATTTTGAGTACCACTAAAAGTATACAAAAAAGTGCCCATGTGCCCTGCAGCCATGTCTAACCTGCAGAAAATTACAGGCGGTGTGTTTTAACTCGGCGTCACAATGTGCTTGTGTGCTTGTTGCTACAGCAGTCATTTGACTCACTAAGTGTTCACCTGATTCATAAGGTGGAGATGTTCCGCTAATTTTTCCAGTCCTGGTTTAGTCGTATGACTAAGAGGCGTATAATAATTGGGCTGTGAAAAAGCCATGGAATACATGTGCTGACTGATGCCAGAAGGCATTCAGACAAATCAAGGAAATGAATCCAATTGATTCAAACGAATCAAATCTCCTAGCAGACTAATATGGAAAATAACCCGTGATGGACTTTTACAGTTGTGTACTTTGACAAGAGTATGGAAGCGTAAAACATTTTTGGAAAAAGACCGCTTGCTGCCATAGCCTGCTCTTTGTGAACCTGTTCAAGTCCCAAAAAATGTCACACTTCCTCCCTATGTAGCTCTCTCACTTCCCTGCCATTTGCTCTAAACGCCCCTGACTTCTTTTTTTTGCGCCCATCAGGACATCCTGTGAGGAGGCGCGAGTGAAAATCTAGATGATTCGATTAATAGCATGTGCTCTCGGTCATAAAGTCGGATCTCATGACTTTATTTGAATAGCGCCTTTCATACAGTTGGTGCATGGCTACAAAATCCATTTCTGAACTTATATTCTAACACCCAGAAGAGTGTGAATGAGTATTTTGACTGTGCTGCTATGAATGAACACTTGTCTCCTTGCCTCTGGGGTATGAACATTTAAAGAGCCTTATATTTAAAGGGGCATGACTCACGGCTGAACTATTCCAGGTGATGAAACTTTTAGTTAGATAGCTATGGCCTCAAAGCTAGATCTAGCACACAATGCAGGTGTTCAGCATGACTTTACCGGATAACTCATACCAACAAGCTAAAAGCTGCTGGGTGATTCCACTGATGTTCTGCTTACACATATATACAGTAGATATTAATAAAAAAATCTACAGCCTGGTCCCCAGCCTACTTCACCACTGAATATCGTCATCATTAAAATACTTTTAAAAAATTTGTATTCTTTTTGCATGAGTGTCTAAATCCATTTAACATCTCACGCTCAGAGCTTGCTTTTCCATGAGTCGGTCATTACAGGTTATGAAAAGTGTCCATGAAAATGAAGAAGTTGCATCATCCGAATTACCTGAAGATCACAAGAAGTACATTCTCCCCGTTACCCAAATTGTACACAGTAAATTATTAAGCATTAGAATTTCCTTAATGTTCCTGTGACATTAGCAAGGATGCTAGTTCTCTGCTAAAAATACTCAACCTTGTTACACATTTAACAGCAAATTGGGGTAAAGAAACCTAGTAAAAATGTGATCTAGTTCCCTGAGATGGGTTCACATACATTTGAATGCTTATATTCTTAGATTGATCAATGATAGACAGTATCATGTTATAAATCAGGAAGAATGGTTGAATCAATCGCCTCTATAATGACCAAGACCCTTACTTGTTAGCATTTCTCTGAAGAACAGACTCTCACTTTCTTTCTTTTCCTGACTCTCTGCCTGACCACAGCATGATCCGCCGAGTCCGACCTGATGAGAAAGAGAAGATTGTTTTTCTCTCAGTCACCCCAAAAGCCTGAAGGTAGTTTACAAAGGCCAAACATTCTGCTTTCTCACAGTCATGTTAGCTTTTAACAGCTGCTTCTCGGATCTCCTTTTTTTGGCACTCGAATCAAAATCATTGACTTTTTTAAAAAGTTGTTGCACAGACAGTCACATATAAAAGTTGTGTGTGTGTTGTATTTTAAACCACTCTGTATTCTGATACTGGTGTCTCTACCAATTAAAGTAATGATCAGGTCTTGTGCTCTGTATTCAAAGATCTTCTTCTAACCCATGAAATCAGATTCAGCATGTTACCAGGAAACAAAAATCACATGCCTCTAAACAAATTACAATCAATTTCACGAGCATTATATGCTCCTTCACACAACTTGCTTTCTCTTCCAAAATACTATATATGCTCATGCTTGAAAACCTGAAAATACTTTTGAAGTCACAAAAAAATGTATAAAATTCCCTAAATTTCAACATTTAGCATACAGCACCTTGCATAAGTATTCACGCCTCTTGAACTTTTCCACATTTTGTAGTGTTACAACCTGGAACTAAAATGGACTTAATTGGGATTATACGTATGTCATGAATCTACACAAAATAGTCCATAATATTAGTTCTGGTTGCTGTCAGGAGTCATACACATGTAGTCACATGTAATTAGTTGAATGGAGTCAACCTGTCTTCAATATAAAGTGTCACATGATCTAATTGTAAATACACCTGTTCCAGGAAGAAACCCAGAGTTGGTTAGAGAATATACCTAAACAAAACAGCAGCATGAACCCCAAAGAGAAGTCTAGGACAAGTTTCTGTTAAAGTACCAATCAAAGTTTGTTTTAAAAAAAATCCCAATTTTTTTAATATCTGTGACTGGCTAAAGAGGAGACTGGTCAGAGAAGCAACAAAGAGGCCAAGAGTAACTCTGGAGGAGCTGGAGAGATCCACAACTCATCACAGAACAACCATAGCCAGGACAATCCAGAAAGCGATAAGACTTGAGTTGACCAAAGGCATGTTGGAGTCTCAGCAAACATGCTTATCTCTGATAAGACCAAAATTGCACATTTTAGGCTTGGCACAAAATGCAACGTTTGGGGGAATCCCTCCGTTTGGTGGAATTTGTTCCTCATCACACTGAGAACACCATCCTGACAGCAAAGCATGGTGGTGGCAGCATCATGTTGTGTGGGTGCTTTTCATCAGCAGGGACCAGGAAACTGGTTAGGGTTGAGGAAAACCTATTCCAGTCTTCAAGGGAATTGATACTGGGGCCGAGCTTCACTGTCCCTAAGCATACTGTCACGACCCTAAGCATACTGCCGAAGCTACTCTGGAGTGCTTCAGAACCAAGAACCTGAATGTGTTAGAATGACCCAGTCGAATCCCAGACTTCATTCTGATTGAAAATCTGTGATAGAACATGAAAAATTGCTGTTTACCAAGAATCACCAGCCATCTCCATCTGGCAGAGCTTGAGCAAGTTTGCCATGATATTTTGATGCAGTTGTGGAAAGCTGATAGACTTATCCCAGAAGACTTGCTGGTATTGCAGCCATAGGTGGTTCTACCAAGAGTTGACCCAGGGGGTGAATACTTATGCAATCAATGCTGCATGTAATATATTTCCGTTCCAGGTTGTAAGACTACAATATGTGGAAAAGTTCAAAGGAGTTAATACTTTCACAAGACAGTGTAATATACTTCACTAACATGAATTTAATAGTGTTTATATTTCATTATTAAGAATTCAGTGGCTTTTATCATTGAGAACTTTATGTGTCTTTTTTGCTTCCATAATCGCAGAGCACGATTAGTTTCCCAAGCAAAAACAAACCGAGCTGAATCCAATATCTGCCTTTTAATTCCAAGATTATAACTGAGCTAAACATCCTCTATTTTGTAAATAAATTAAGCCAGCGCTAGAAAAAAAAATTCCCCTCCCAGTGATTCTTTGAGGCTTATGTTATGATAGAGCTATGTCAAATCTCACATGAAATGAGACCAGGAAGTGATCAATTTACATCTCAGTCCAATTAAACCGGCGCCTGTATTTACTTGCATGAGCTTTATCAAGAGACACAAAAGGATCCTTAAACAAACACAGGCCCCTGAAAATATTCCCTACATCCTGGCATTGTAGTCAAACGAACATGCCTGTGCAGGACTCACGCCAGTACATGAATCTCAGGCCAGCATTGCAAAATATCAGGTGTGCCCTGTTCACTTTAGGATGTGTTTGTACACCTCAGTGCTGCCTTGCAATCACTTTCAGTCCAAAAAAAATCATGTATTTATTGACATATAATGATTTAGCATTTATGTGCTAGAACGTGCTATCCTGTCGTTGCACATTTAAGCAGTTTGAAGCAAGGTGTTTTGCTTTGTACCAGATCTAAATGCATCTGGTGTAGGCAGTGGGAGCGCTTTGGCCCTCCAGACCCCTTAAATCAATCCATAGGATGCTGATAAGACAGCCTTTGTAGCTGCGTAGCTCAAGGGCTTTTATGACCAGGCACTATTTTCTGGGTTGAGGTCCCTCGGGTACCATTTATGTTATGGTGCAAAAATTCTTGTAAGATAAAAAGAAGGTTATTCTGTGCCAAATCCTCAAAGCTAGAGGTTAAATTAACGATTCCCACTGATATAACATTTATAATATAAATATGAATTTATGTAAGTAAAAGTAAAAGATGCTTTGGTTTCAGATAAATCACTTAAAACATTAATACAACAGCATTTTTACCATCCCAGTCCACTATAACTACACTTTCCTGTATAATATAATTATTCTTCAAAAATTTTATTATTTTTGCATTGATGTCTAAACCCAATTAACATCTCATGCTTGAAACATCCTTTTCCAGGAGCCGTCTAGTATAGGCTGGAAAAAAAACATGTACTTTTAGTTCATTTACAAACAAGCTCGACCTTTAACAAAATTATAGACTGAAAGTAAACTACTTTTAAAAAAAGAATTTTAAGTAAATCTTTACCAAGTCCTTAATGTCATCGTGCCGTTAGCATGGATGCTAGTTAACCACATTTTGTGTTTTTGCTAATTCTATTACAAAAACACACTTGATTTCGGAGCCGCTATCGACCCTCTTCCACATACACGAGCTCTCAGATGACCATAATTGGTTAGTGTTGCTGTGATTGAGTATACCCCTCCCACCCAGCGAGCACAGCTGATTTGAAGATTATTTTTATTATTTAAGAGCTAAAGGTGCTGCATGAGTTTATTCTTTAAATAAACAGTCATTAGAATTGAATTGAAATGGAAAATAACACTGCGCGTGCAACAGTTACCGAATTTCGAAAGTGATTTTGATGTTTACAGGATGTACACTTTAGGGGTGTAACTATACAGCACATCATATAATATTGTATCAAACAAAACATTCAGCAGGCTGCATTATAAAGCAGGCTACACGTCAGAAAATTGTGCTTATATTACGTGAGGTAGACGTTTAAACTTAATCAAGCCCAGCTCCCGCATCTAAAACTAAGTAAATTATTTTTTAAGTTGAATCAACAGAGGATACAGGAGTTAAAAATAGCATACTACCATAGTAGAGTATTAGCTCAGGATAAATACAGTAGTGGCTACGGTCAGCAACAAATCTTTAAGCTCTGGTGTATGGGAGCACTACAGCTTCCCGGGAAGTTACGACTAGACAAATCACAAAGCACAACACCCACACACACACCCACCCACACACACACACACAGCCTTTCGTCACTGATTCAATCCAGGCTGAAGAAATCACCCCAGCAACTGGGAAATTTGTGCTCGGTATTGGAGAACGCAGGAAATAAAACTACATCTAGGGCTCCAGAGAGCTGAGAACACATCAAGCTAACAGCAGAAAATGGGAAACACCCCCATGCTTCAGACACACCCCCATGTGAGTCACGCCAGTGAAAGCTAGCCATGTTTAATTTTTATGCGCTCGAGTATGCAGCTTTTGTTGTTTTGTCATACTCTGCTAAGTGTCTGAATGGATCACTGAAAGTTTCAATTGTTGTAAAATGTGGAATGTTTTAATCAGTTGAAAATGGAAACCTAAGGCACAAACTCAGTCAACACTTATTTTTGCTGTATCGGAAAAAAAATCGCATCTTATAGTAATATATTCATGTCTCAGGTGCAATGTCAGCGCATGACACTTACGTTCTCAACTTCCAGCTGATTTCAGTGTTCCTTCCAAATGTGCTTCAGCATTATCTAACTTTTCACATGCACAATATTCACTTCTTTGCTATTTTTACTGAAATAAGGAAGAAATGATGACTCAATGATTTTCACAAGAACTTTGTGTGGGAAAATGTGAAGGATTTCTCCTACACTTTTGTTGATTTCGTCACTCTCTGGAACATTTTGATGCTTTCCACAACACAAAGGAATGTACCATGAGCATTACAGGGCAGAAGCAAGATCTCATCTTCACCTGTGACCCAACACACTCACACACACACACACGCACACACACACACATGGAACGTCTATTTGCTTTAGCATTGCTCCATGAAGCAGCAGGTGCTGCTCTGTCCTCTTTTCATCTACGCTATCAGTGCTCACTAAGATGTAATGATGTGTACATGGGTATGGGTGTAGTGTGTGTATGAGTGTGTGTTTGTCATGTGTGAAAGGCTGAGGTTCAGCTGGAGCAGATCTTACTCATTAGGATGTGGCTCAGACAGTGCTCCTCACTGGAGCAGCTCTTGTATGGACATGACAGCGGGGAACCCTCCCATTCTCTCAGTATTTCTCAGCATTTCCATGTGGAGCTCTGAGCACTGCCTGAGTCAACAAGTTTTACAATTACAATAGAGCAGAAAGTTCTCTAAAAATTATTCCAAAAATTACTCAAAAAAGGCTTTCACTATTGGAGAACGTTCCAAGCAGAACCCTTTAGATATGTTTAGCGAAGAACCCTTGGAGATTATTACTATTACAAGTAACGTAAACATCTGGAGAACATGATGAAACATTACTGTTAACCAAGTATGAGAGAAAAAAAGCACCATCCTGGACTCCTTGCTTGTCTTTCCATCCTTCCTGTCAGTCATCTTATAGACACGCCCATAAGGGTCCATCATTCCACCCTCAATCTTTACAGCTCTGAAGTGCGAACATAGCAGAATCCAGTGTTCAGCGTCGCCAGATACTATTGTTGGTGTTGTGTAGAAGATAGACAATCTGCTGCAAAAACATGTAATGGCACCAAAAGAAGTAAAACAAGAATAAATCTGGGAGCTAAGATTTCTAAGATAGAGAAACCCACTCACTGTTAAGGGGATGATGCTGGGTGCTGAATTAGCCATTTCTCCTGGACAGGAAATGAGATCATTTATCTTACGTAAGGAATGAAACATGACGGGGTGTGGGGCTATAGGAAAATAATCAGTGACTGAATGGTGTTATGAAGCAGAGTTACAGTTAAAGCCCAATAGTTGATTATTTTCCAATAACAGTACCTCGTGAAGTGTTTTATTGCTCTTAGACCACAGCAAATTGCCACTGATTACATTGTTTTATATAAATAAAGACTGGGGAATTGCTAGGTTGGGGTCTGTGGAGAAAATGGCGTGGAAACAATAAGTTAAGTAAACTGTAGACTTCCAAATTCAAAGCAAAAGCCAGACCAAATCAGTGTTATCTGTCAAGGAGAACAATGAAAAGTTAGCTAGCTAGGCAATTAGGAAGCTAGCATGAATGATACTGAATTCCATTGGCTACCATAGATTCTAGGAGGCGGAGCATTGTGTACACCATTGCATAACTTCAAAAACACCTTCGATATTATGCAGTGGCAATTTTCATAGCTCAGCACATCAGATTGGTTCATTTTAAATTTACAAACAGCTTGACTGAGCTTTTTCCAATCAAATCCCACGTTTTAAAGACGCCAGACATACATTGAATATAAACCTTTATCTAATATGTCTGGATAAGAAATCCCTTCATTAGGAGAATCCATTTTGGAAGCCGGCAGAGTAACATGTGCTTGAGGAACACGATGATATAGCAGTAACATTCTAGTACGCTTCCGAGACCAGTTTGTATTCCCAGCTTTATGTAAGCGCAGGTCTGTTTTTCCTATTCGCGTTGCTCTTTGAGCTGCTTTTTCATCACCGCTCACGCACTTCGAGCAATGTCCTTGACTCAAGGATGCATTGATGCACACTGATGCATTAAGGACTTAAGGAAGTGGACAGATGTTACTACGGTGGGTTAATTTTTATTGCCGAGCTCGGTGAAGAACCCTTCCCTGGGTAGTCTCAGCTCATCCGTGATGCAATGACGAGTTCAGACGCTCACAACCCCACAGATAACGTCAGGCTGATGCGTGATGACACCACCCACTCACTCAGACGGGCTGCTGGAGATATACTGGTGAGTTATCTTCAGGCGATCTGCGTAGTCAAACACAGATGCCTCCTCCACGTTACGGTTTAACAAGGACCACAAACCACAAATACATAGCAACTTTAAAAAAATAATAATACAGATGACTTTTCTTTTCCATAGCAGATCTACAACTTGACATTTATTTACAAAATAAGTCTTTGCTGTTTATAATGTATTGTCAGCCAAATTTGATTGATGTGTAGTAAATAAGTAGCTAGTAGCTACACTATCAAGACAAGAAACGTTACCATGTGTCTAGAAAATATTCGATTACTGAGTGTTCAGTTGTGTTTCAGGACTTCTAGGTGAAAAAAAAAAAGTCTGTTGGAGATCAAAGCTGGCAAAGAAAGCTCTTCAAAGTGTCTTTTCATCTGATATCACCGGTTGTGTGTTCCTTCTTAATCTCTGGCTTCTGGAGCTGTGAGTTGCTCTTATCATTGGGAACCATGGTTGGAATTCCCGACATCTGATAATCTCAGCCAAACACAAGTAGCTCTTGTCAAGAAAATGTCTTTTTTTTGTTTAACCATTTTTCACCATTGAATCTAAAAAACATGCATTCAACTATTCAAAAAAACATTCATTTAACCAGTTTTAAATAGTTCTTGCTCTTAAATGAGTAACAGGGTCCATGGTTGAATTAGCGTTGAATTCCTGATAATTCCAGCATTGAATTAGCAAAAACACAAAATATGGTTAACTGGCGTCCATGCCGGTGGCAGGAGGACATTAAAGGACGTTTTATTGACTTTCTTAACAGGTTTTGTACTTTCAGTGACCTCGTCAGTCAATATCACAATTTAGAAACATATAAAAATATTGAGGAAAGAAAAAGAATGACAGAACCAACTTCTTCTTCCCATGATCTTCAGAAAATTTACATTACCAAGCTGAGCATGTGAAAGTGGAATGTTCCAAATATTTCATAGGGGTGAATGCGTTCAGGTAACAGCGTTGAGGAAATGAACTACATTTTTCATAAACTGTAAGTGTTTTTTTTCCCCCTCAACAACAATTTGTGAACACAAACAATTTTTTTTATTAGATAGTTACGTTTAATGTTGTAGACGTCTGTGAAAAGCGTAAACTCCTCTGTCTTGAAGATATCCTAAAACTTAAATATCCTAAAACCACCTTTACCTCTGACTGTTACAAAGCACTGACACTGGAGACTCCTTAACTCCTTAACCTGAATGTTAAATAGAAATCTCCTCACCATATCAACAGTTACACACTTTCTTGAATTTGTTGCATGTTAATGATATCACATTTCCTATTTCCTAGTACTGAGAACTAAGTACAAAATTCTTCACGTCTTGATTCCCTGTGTGCAATCTGCTTCCTTTCTTGGTTTTCATGCTGCAAAGCCCTGAAACACAGTCCAGTGAGGTAATGTAGCCGTTTGGTTAGAGCTGAAGAGCGTTTGACCTTGTCCTGGTTGCTGTGGGTCTGCGGGATCTGGGCCTGGGACAGGAACTCCCAGCACAGACACTGTGTCTGCAGGCCCACGGCTCACTCCACAGTGGAACACTTTGTTCGCCGCCACCAAGGAAAACTTAAGACAACAAAAACACACACATTCTGGAAAAATGAACATTTGAGATGGGCCCCCTTGACTGTTTCTTCCCCCCACCCAGACTCTAGTTTAAATCTTGTGCTTGGCTTTTGGACAGTAAATAATATCCCTGTCCTCTCCAAAGGGGTAACATTAACATAACTTTCAGTGAAAAGTGGCTCCAGATAACAGAGAAACAGCAGCAATGATTCATAAATCACACCAGAATGAGTGTTCGGCACAGCATGGGCCATTTTGACATGAATGTGTGAACCCTGAAGAAAGTAATTGTTGTTAATTATTCTTTTCTTCATTAGGGCAGGTACAATACTTAATGCTCTTTGTGGAATAATAATCTTTTCCCTTATGGAAAAAAATCACACATGTGTGATCATCTGTTTTCCACATGTGATTATGTGAGTAATATGTTAAAAAAAAAAAAAAAAATTAATAAATAACCCGTTAAGGTGCATTTCAACATGTTACGCCTTGAACTCAAGTAAACACACATCACATGGTGTGAAAATAAAATGAAACACTTCTTAAAACTGATAACATGAAAATAAATCGTGTGCTTTAAAAAAATCATGCAGAAATAAATGAATTATTTGTAAGAAAAAAAATCACATGCCAAAGATGAATCAATCTTGTGTAAGAAAACATTCAGATGCAAATATAAAGGAATCATTTGCAAAAAAAATTACATGTGATTATAAATGAATCATTTGTAAGACAAAAATGTAAAAAAAAAAATCATTTGTAATAATAATAATAACAATAACAATAACAATAATAATAATAACATAGAAACAAATGAATCTTTTGTTTTAAAAACAATGTAAAAATGAATCATTCGTGAGAAAAAAATGTACATGTGGAAAAAAGAATCAAATAAAACAAACTGTATTGAAATAAACAAATTGTGCAAAAATAAATAATTCATGCAAAAAATCATTAGATTAATGATTTAAATGTAAATGAATCATGTGTACAAATGTGAAAAATGTGTGAAACATAAAGTGTGACGCATGTTAATGTCACATATGACTCTATTGTAAAGGAAAAGTACCGAGTGTGTAGTTGTTGTTATTGCATAGGTGTGTGTGTCTGACATGAATTCAGAAAAATGTGGATGTTTCTGCAGTAACATCCTATAGCGGTGTCCTCCGCTTATTGTAACGTGAAATAGACGGGAATTACAGAGATATCAAAAGTACACTGTCCACACCCAGGCTTTTAGAAAGACCTGAAAGCATGGCAGAGAAAAAGAAAGAACAAGAGAGAGAGATTTTATTCCCCCAGGCTATGGTTATCCATCTCCACCCAGTTGTTAGGGTGGGTCATGCCAAAAGTTTAAATATTCCAAACTTTTAACGATAACAGTTGCTCGAATCTTAAAACAGCCACACATGCAAACGTCACGTCGTTGTCACGTCATTTGCTGACCACTTTACGTTTATGGTCTTTCTGTTTTGTGTAGGAAGTGGCAGATTTTGCTACATTCCACAGCGTGTCATGTGCCAGAACAGTTCCGCGGCGAAGCAGGTTACCTGTGTACAGCATGCCGCCACGCGCCCTGCTGCACCTGATCGTCTTTCCCTGCATTCCTTACCTGTGCGCCACCGTGTTGGGGGCAGAGTGAAGAAAGAGCGCGGGCAGGTTTGAGCACGGCCCACCCAGACACTCATACACTTGTTCTGAGGGCTGCAGGTGTAGCCAGGATCGACAGAATGAGCTGTGTGTCAGCAGTTAGCGCTCCTACACCAAACACATATGTACATATACATACACACACACACACATACATACATACATACACATATACATACATATATACATACATACATACATACATACATACACACATATTATGCATAGGAGTCGGGTTACATTCTGTTATAAAACCAGCGATGTGAATTCTCAATTCTGATTGGCCACAAGTTCTCATACATTATCATTTCCATAGTAACTGCTAGCACAGGGACATGTACGGTGGATGCTCCACATGCAGTTGTGATAGGGTAAGGAGATGTTTATGGAAGGAGTCTCCAGTGTCAGAGGTAAAGCTTTTCTGTATTGTTTTTCGACATCACCAGGACAGATGAGTTTACAAGCTGCATTTTTGTTTTTTGTTTTTGTTTTTTGTCTCAATAATGTCAGGAGAAAGTCAAGAAACTTGCACAACATTAAATGTAGCTATAAACGGATAAAAAGTATGACATGTTGTTCTTTAATAAATAAATAATTGTAACCTTTGGCGAATTGCTGTCGTATAAGAGAAAAAAACACTTCAGAACGTGTTGTTATAGGAACTTTTTGGTGGCAACAGTAACTCTGTGGTTGATTATTTTCCTCTTGCAGCACAACACCAAGTGTGTTATTAATTACTTAGGAGAGCTATAAGAAAAGATCATTCTCATGTGATATCCTACATCCAACCCATCTATAGACACTCCAGTTATTTATTATAGCAACATTAAGTTTCAACAAAGACGACGGCCGTGAGATGATAGAATGATGTCAGGAAGCTGGACTCTTTCTGTGTTGCCCCTACTTCAACACAATGTGGACATTTCCTCTTCCACGACTACAGTTTCACACCTTCAGGAAGAGATACGCATCTGCGTAACATTCCTGAGCACCTCTCCATGTGCCGCGTTACATTTGTCTGAAAAACGACTCCGAGTGACCCCTGACCATTTGTTTTCATTTGCTGACAGTTTCTCAAGCACTGCAGAGGAAAACAAGTGTAAAAAGAATTCTGACAAAAAAAAAATAAAAGAAGGAGAAAAAAGAAAAGAACTAAAACCAAAGCGATCTTACATCACTGACTCTGGACAATGGCTACCGATAACACAGCCTGCAGGCTAAAGGGACGAGGGATTATAGGACAGGTTGTTGTTTTGGCAGGTTCAGACCTGTGTGTGTGTGTGTGTGTGTGTGTGTGTGTGTGAGTGTGTGTGTGTGTGTGTGTGTGCCACTTGCCGTGGCAGGTGCACAGAACGGAGTCTCTTATGGAAGAGGTAAAAAGGAATCTGGACCTGCTAGACGCCGCTGGGACAAGTCCGAACTAAAACTCATCAGATAACTGATCTGCTGTATTCACTGTATGTACACGCTCCCTCATTCACTCCCACACATATACACACACTCGAGATTAAAATTAATATCCGAACTGGACAGCTGTAGTAGTAGTTTTATACAGTAGTTTCAAAATATTTCACTAAAGCTCTCAGACAACGTGTATCACAAGTTAGCGAATGGAAATAATTCCTACTGCAAAACACTACGAATAGAAGTCAATTATTTTTCAGATTATCTCCAAATAAATTGAATCTATAACGTGGCTTTTCATAAATAGAAGGAAAACATATCAAAACCTGAACAAAAAAGTGTTGTTCGTGTACACTGCGTTATCTTAAACTTAGCTACTTTGAAGAACACTTTAAGCTCCGCCCACTTCACAATCACAGCATGTCATATATCCCTGAAAGACTTGTTTCATTAAAATTAATTTTGTTCTATATGCAGAACCAAAAATCTCTGCATTAATGAAATTTTACATTTTAAATTTTCCTATCCCTACTTAGAACATCAATTCTGAGGAATTTTGCAGGACGATGTTTATCCTCAGATTTGCATGAGATTTTATACTGAAAAATGACAAAATATATGTTATAGCAGCACATGGTGTTTTCTTGGTTAAAGTTTTCTGTTAAAGTCTGTCTCCTGAAAGGGTCGTCACAGTGAAATAAACATTTTAATTCAAACACCATCCAAAAGCTAGATTTGAGCTTTTATTACGTTTGCATATTTAAATTTGTGCCTATTTAATTATGTCTCATTTGCATGAATTGCATGTAGGAAACTGGTTAAGATAGATTATGATATGTATTGTGTTAAATAATGGGCATATTCACTTAGTGTCTCGCTTTAACATTGCAAACATTGTAAAACAAAATGAAGATTTCTATTAATGTCATATAATCTTTCCATATATGATTTTATATAGGTTTTTTTTTTTTTAATGTGTGTAGGTATCTTGTGTGTATTTCTCATATTCTATAACATTTCCTACAACTCTGGAACTGTGAGTGTATGTGTATGAGTGTGTGCGTATGTGTACATGCATGCCAATCTCGTAGGTATGTGAGTGTGCGTGTCTGGTCCTGTATCGGTGGCCCCCTGTAATCGCTCCCTGCTGAAAATCACCTGTGTGTGAAGGCCAATCAGAGCCATCAAACAATCTCCAATCCAGTCCAGCAGTGCTGAGCCGTGTGAATCATCCCGCTTCAGGGCTCACAGATGAGGACGTTTCCCAAATGCTTTTCTTCATCAGATCAATGCAAGAGGAAATAAACTGAAATAAGCTCAGTTACACCACCGTTTGTTTGGCAGCAATGAAGTACACAAAAAAGGTTTGCCAGAAGGAAATGATTTGAGTCTAGGATGAGCAGAGTTCTCGTGTCTGGGATTCATATTCACCCGGCGGATAAGTAGGTTTAACATCCAGAAAAGTAAACAAAACCTACTCTTTACTGACTTTCGCAAAATGTGGTTATTTGGTTGTAGCTATTTGTAGCTATACCGTGACTGGCAGGTGGGGGTATGTGCATTACTTTCATAACGTTAAGTACACAATTTGCTTTAAAGTGGTAGCGCCTAATTTGGCTGTTAGAGTTGGTTTTGTTTATTGTAGAACGCTTTTAATAGGTAGATTAATTAGCACATACTGATGACATTTTAATATTTCAGAATCAGGAATACGTAGGTGTGATGAAACCGAGCACAGTAATGTCAGGTGCAAAGCTGTCATATATGTCTCCTGCTTACTACATGCAATATGTTGCCTCATGGTCAAACATATTGAGAGAAAATAAAGACGTTAGCAAGATCATAGAGTCGAATAATATCTTTTATGTCTGACATGAATGTACATAATCCACAGCAATCGGCTGAAATGTTGGCCAACGACTTGCTGACGCAAAAACAATGTGGTACATTCGAAACATTAGATGCTTGTTCATTTCTCTTAGTCTGTATTAATGCACTTTTCTAGGAAACTAGCTCGTCATACCTTATTGTAGTATGTTAGTCTTGTCAGTTTGGTTTTCAGGCAACCGCTCAAGCGTACACTGTACATTGTATACCTTTAGTGTGTAACTTTTACATAGAAGGGTGCATGTAGTGTATCTTTAAAGCTGTACTAAAAAATAAAAACTAATTTATGTACATTAAGTCTTTTTTTCAATGTACACTGTATCCATTTCCAGATGAAAGATACCTATCAAGGATACAAAAGATAAGGGTACCACCCCGGCAACATAAAAAGGTATAGTTCAGTATCCAGGTTAGTTTCCCTGCTGATGGAAAGCAGCCACAACATGATGCTACCACCACCATGCTTCTAAGAGAGTAAATATGCATATTGACTGAAGATTTCAACAGAGCAACTATATTAAAGAATAAATAAGGTAGCACTAACTTGTTACTTGTAAATCTCCACCCTTCTCTGATGGAAAATTGAGTAAAAAAAAGGTCAAGACTGTTTGGATCAGGAAATATTGGAGAATAACTTCTCTCTTCCCAATCTTCTCTCTTCGGAATTAATGTTTGCTTGCTCTATTTGAATGAAGAAAAGAGACACTCTCTGTAAATTAAATGCTTTAATTCATTAGATCCTGGCTTTGTATGCTGAATAGCTTTTTCCACCAGGTCTACTGAAGGAAAAAGGAAAGCATGAAGATTACATTTTTGGCTTGTTTTTAATCGAAATATGACTATAAATATGAAAACAGTGCAGACGGTAGCAGCTACTTTCTGAATTGCCTTTGCAAAGCTTTTTTGGGCTTAGCTGAATCAAAATATGTGGTTTCATTTTGAGAGGACCTGTTTGAACCTGCAAGGTTTTCAGTGCACTGAAGAGATATTGGACCCATATACTGACAGATTATAACATGCATAGATAAGGAAGGAGAATGCTGCAGAATACAGCATAGCACATCCTGGGTGTCAGCTTTCACTCTTTCCCATACAGTGCCTTGCATTAGTATTCACTGCCCCCTGAAGCCCCGCCCCCCCCAAGCCCCTTGAACTTTACCACAGTTTGTAGTGTTAGAATTGAATTTGGATTTGCATTTGATTTGCATAATATGTCTAAAATTTGAAGGTGCAAAATATCTTTACTGTGACACAAAGGATAACATTTGGTAGAACCACATTTGGCTGCAACTACAGCTGCAAGTCTTCAGGCATATCTCTTTATCACCTTAGCACATCTTAGTCCTGATTCCCCCCCCCATTCTTATGCTCTAGCTCTGTCATACTGGATGGAGGCCATTGGTAAACAGAAATTTTCAAGTCTTGCCACAGATTCTCAATCTGATTGAGGTCCGGGCTTTGACTGGGCTGAGAACACATTCAGAAACCACTCCAGTGGAGCGTTGGCAGTGTGCTTAAGGTTGTTGGACAGTGAAGCTCTGCCCTCCACTCTGTAACTCTCTTGAAGAATGGGACAGGTTTTCTCCTAGGTTTGGCCTGTATTTGGTTTTCAGAGTCCCTGCTGATGAAAAGCATCCCCACTGCATAATGCTACCACCACCATGCTTCACTGTAGGCATGGTGTTCTCAAGGTAATCAGCAGTGTTGGGTTTCCACCAAACATAGCACTTTGTACCAAGGCCATAAAGTTTGATCTACTTTTTTCCACATTTGTGGAGTCTCCACCAAACTTTTGGCAAATTCCAAACAGGATTTTATGGATTTTTTTTAAAACAATGACTTTCTTCTCCTCACTATTCAACTATAAAGCCCAGCTTTTTTTGGAGTGTCCAAGTAATGGATATCTAGTGAACAGCTTCTCCCATCTCAGCTCCTCCAGAGCCTCTTGGTTGCTTCTCTAACTCCTCTTTTTGGTAGATGGCCTCCTCTAGGCAGATCGCAGTTGTGCTAATTTCTTTTTCCATTTGTTGATAATGGTGCTCTGTGGGATGTTCAAAGTTTGGGATATTTTTACAACTAAATCCTACATTTTCAGACTTGTTTTGATAACTTCTTGGGCTTCATGATGCTATTTGTCTCAAACAAACTCTGGGTTTTTCCAGGACCTGGTGTATATACAGTATATTGGGATTATGTGACACTTAAATTGCACACAGGTCAATTAATTATGCATGAACACAGGTTGCACCAGAATAAATGTAAGTCTTCTACATTTTTTTTAATTAGTGAATAATTTTTCAGTTCCATGTTATAACACTACAAAATGTTCAAGGGGTGTCAATGTGCAGTAGTAATGGACACCATGCAATTCTTCATTTTCTGTTTTTTTTTTTCATAACATCATAACATTAAATAGAGGAGATCTACGCATTCATTCAAAACTACTGCGCAGTATGTCGGCTGTGTCAGGTGTCTCTGTAATGTGTTTACTATTAAAGCAGAAAGGTTAAAGCCAATGTTGCTTATCTACAGGCATCAGAACATCACCTGCAGCTGTCTCCCAGAATACACTGCTGCAGGCTAAAGAAAATATGTGCTTTTGTTTTTACAAATTCACTTAAATCCCTCACCCTTAAAGAGAAGAGGTCATCAGAAAGATCTTCCTTCCTCTCAGATTTCTACATGTGCCCTAAATCATGAACATCAGCTAGTCATCTTCTACAGAGGGGCCATTACCACAAAATAGTTCCTTTTTTTTTTTTTAACTCAATAACCTTATCAAGGAAATGTCCTCTCCAGATAAATTGGCTCATTAAAAAAATGGCAAAATTGCGGGAAAAAAAAGGTTTTGAATTTTAATGTTTATATCACAGTGCTGTTGAATTCTTGATTCTGATTGGTCAGATGGTGTTTACAGCAGTTCCATTTGCGAGGTTTATATTAATGTACTTACTAATAATATGTTATCATTTATATAGTAACAGCTTACACAGGGACTTATATGGCAGACGTTCCACATAAACGGATAAAAACGCACATGTAGCTGTTAATATGGTGAAGTTAAGGTCTGTTAAGGAGATGTTTAATTAACATTTTTGGAAGGAGTCTCCAGTGTGAGTGGAAAACTTTATTACCAGACAGAGGTGTTTTCCACCACAGGAAAATCCTCCATTTTCCTCCATATTAAGAGTGATGACTTCAGCACAGAATGATGTGTGCAGCTGGAAAAGCAACAATACTCCCACAAAGATTCATCAAGGTTTTTTTTGTCCTTTTTTTTTTTTTTTCCATTAGATCCATTAGAAGGTCCCTTTTGAAGGGAGCAAGAAGCGACACGTCTGGTGTTGGCCCTGGAACGACCATGGTGCACCTATAGGCTGAATCACTATACCAATTCTTCTAGGTCATCACGACCAAGATAAAGCGATCTTTATATCATGTCATAACACTCCAGGCAACAAACAATGACATACACCAAATAATCTGCTTTCATTCAGTCAAACGTTATCATCAGTAAACAAACCGCAGCTAGAGTGAATATACATAAGAGTGCTTGTGAGAGAAAAAAAAATCTTTTGTATATTTAAACAGGATAAGTGATATTTAGCGAAGGACACAAACCACAAAGACAAACAATCATTACTAATGATTATCATAATGCGAACATGCGAAACCCTCCATTTACGGACTGCAGTGTGAAAATACGGAGCACAACCAGGGTGGTTCTTCATGCCTTCGTGTGAGTGCTCTACTCTAATGACAGAGGAAGGCAAGGCAAAGCAACACACACACAAAATACACAACTCATATACACACACACACACACACACCCATCAGCCTGTGACAAGCCTTTGCATTCCACAGTTCCAAGCAGCAAAACCCCAAAGCAGCACCGACCGCAAGTTAAAACACGTTGTTTCCAGTCATATATTTCTCTCCGCGCACTGTTAAGGCATCATAGCTTCAAGGCTGAAGTAGACACTGTGCGGTTTAGTCGACTCAGCTGACATTGCTATTTTAACACAAATAAGAGGAAAGCATGAGGCATGCACCTGTTAAATAGCCTGTTTGACTTACCATCTTTAATTATTTTCAGTATTTGTGTGCCTCTTCACAAGGTGTTTCTTTTGCATGTATCTCAAACTGAATTGTTTTGGCTCATGAAATCACACTTAGCCAGCAATTTTGTAGACATCATTACCCTACGTTCACAATAGCAAGTGACAAGTTTCCCGTGTTGCTTATCGCTTGTGGGTGTGCACTGTCCAGTTTTTTAGTATTGATGAAAAGTGCTTGTAGCTATATACTATAGCTTTTAAAGCTAACGCGCTAAACACAAATAAAAAAAAAAAACACATTAATCAGTGTGTAACCTGGTTGTTTGATTTACATGCTAGGCTTCTACTAGCTTTGCTCGCAGCCTAGCAAAGCAAGCTAACTCTACTAGATATGTACGCTCACCAGAGGCACTAATGATCCCTGCTACTTCCTTCCAGGCTTAATTTTTCTTCATAATCTCTCTTTCTCTCTCTCTCTCTCTCTCTCTCTCTCTCTCTCTCTCATAGCTAATTTGCATAAAAATGTGAATTTGGATTAGGCAGACTAGCTGTTTTTAACACTGTGTTTGTTAATATGGCTTCAGTGTGATCCTGGCAGAAACATAGCCAAGGCAAGGTTAAAAAGTAAGTAATAACTTTTCCATGAGTGTCTATGGTTTCTTAAATATGAGGTGTCAAAATATGTAATAGGCAAAAACAAACAAACAAAAAAAAAAACAGTTTGGCCAAAAACCTGATCGCCTTTTTTTTGTGTGCCAAAATTCAGCAACTGCAGATGAAAATATCTTGAATACAGTCAAATTTATCTAGTATTTCTTGTTATAGTATTACAACAAACCAAATATACGATTATTAAAACCTATTTCTGGACATTTTTTTCTAATTCCAAGCTTGAAATAGCCTTGCTCTATTGGCAGATCATTTTACTTATTTTAAGCATTTATTCTAGAAAGAAGCAAAATATTCTGCCAACAGAACAAGAAAATGTAAAGTTTGAAATGAGTAAAATGTCTAGAAATAGGTTTAATAATCTTATATTTTGTTACTTGTAATACTATAATAGGAAATACTAGATAAATCTGACTATATTCAAGATATTTTCACTTGCTAAGACGTCATTTTTTGCAGTGGCCCCAGCGACATCCAATGGGTTTTCCCTGGCCACCTCATACACTCACTGACCACTTTATTAGGAACACCTGTACAGTCCGCCAGTCATGTGGCACTAGCAGTAGTGCAATGCATGAAATCATGCGTATGCAGATCAAGAGCTTCAGTTCATGTTCACATCAAACATCACAATCAGGAGAAAAAAATCTCAGGTACTTTGACCATGGCACGGTTGCTGGTGCCAGAGTATTTCAGGGATTTTCACCCACAACAGTTTCTAGAGTTTACACAGAATGATGTGAAGAACAAAAAAACATCTACAGTTCTGTGGGCAGAAATGCCTTGTTGATGAGAGAGGCCAGAGTAGAACGGCCAGACTGGTTCGAGCTGGCAGGAAGGTTACGGTAACTCATATAACCACTCTTTACAGCCTTGCCGATCAGAAAAGCAATGCAACACATCAAATGTTGAGGTGGATGAGCTACAACTGCAGAAGACCACATCGGGTTCCATTCCCGTAAGCCAAGAACAGGAATCTGATGATACAGTAGGCAACTGAACTGGACAGTCAAAAAAAGTCAAATGTTTGTGTTTTCTCTTGTGCAACTATGTAAAGAAAGTCCACACAAGTGGACACCAGATTTATTCATAATAATTAGCAACTTCAGTAACCTCAGTGTATGGACATAGTGGGAGCAAACAGAGCAGCTAATTCTAGGAAGGACATGGCTTACAGGTGGGTGATAACACCTGTCCAGAAACCACCTGCTTCCATTAGGCACAAAAAAACCCAACTTTTTTCACACAAGTATGTGTTCGGACAAGAAATATTAATGAAGGAAAAGAGAGAGAGAGAGAGAGAGAGTAGACAGAGACCCTGTATAACCACCTTACACCAGAATGTAAGGACCCAGGAACATTCCTCAACTTCTAGAGAGATTTTTTTGTCATAGCCCCAGGCTGAGATTCTATCTGTGTGTAAATATTCCAACCTCAGAAACGAGTGAAGTCGTTCCAGCTTTTGCGAGGACTGTATTTTAAATGACTTGAGCTCATGACACAAGACGTGATGGCGTGCGCCATTATTGTTACTGTTACCACCTCAGAGTTGATTATTTTCCTATAACCTCACATCCTGAAGTGTTTTATTCCTCTTACACCACAGCAATTTGCCAACGATTAAAAATATTTTTATTTAATAAAGAACAACACATTGTACTTTTATCCATTGTGGAACAGCCACGAAACAAGATATCACTTATCTCACAGCAGCTAGAACACAGTCATTCCCTGACCTCGCTCTTGTTTTTCTCGCTTCCAAAGTAAACGCTTATTAACGTGAACTCGTCCGTCCTGAAGACTTTACTGCAGTGGCAAACTTATCGACACTGGAGACTCCTTCCATAAATGTTAAATAAACATGCCCTTGCAGAAAGCTTTACATGATCAACTATTAAGAGAAAATGAATCAACACCTTCCAACCAATCAGATTTGAGAATTCAATAACAGCACACCTTTATTTGTTTATTATGTGGTTCAGAAAGTCACCCTAGAGACCAACCGAGTTTGAACTGTAATTTGTTGTTATGAGTAATGTTATGAGGGTGTGTGTGTATGTGTGAGTGAGGTTTGCGTGTAGGTGAGCGAGACCTTGTGTCTTGTTGCCACCACCTGGAGCAGCGATGAGGTGCACCTGCAGTGAAATCTCATGAGGACCAAAAAAGGACCAAAATTAAAATGTAAACAGCAAAATACCTCTGTGTGAATGTGTGAAATGTAGGCATCACAGCTGAACAAAATGAGCCCCGGTCATAAACGGCCATGTTGGTCAATCCTGAAGAAGGAGCAGGTGGTAAAAAAAAAAAAAAATGTGAACAGATTTCAGTGACCTGGCAGACAAACACATGCTGAGGGTGTGAATAAGCTACAAGCTGGATTCCAGCCGAGCTGTGGACAGGAAGTGTTAGACAGGAAGGACACTGCCCTGACTCTTCCTCTGCCACTTCGCACACACACACACACACACACACACTGCTGGCATCCTGATTCCAATGGGCCTTCTCTACAAACACCACACACTAACACACCTACGGTACATGTTCACGTTTTCCATCCACCACCTGACTGCTGAAAAAGGAATTCTCGATTCTGATTGGTCAGAAGGTGTTTTTTAATTAATAACTCACAGGTACATATTAATGCACTGGCTCTAATATGTGATTGTTTCTATAGTAGCCAATAGAAACGTGTGTAATTATTGATATAGTAACGTTTTCTGTAAGGAAATATTTATTTATTTATTTATGAAAGGTGTCTCCAGTGTGAGTAAGCTTTTCAATATCTTCAGGAGAGAGAGAGAAAAAAGAGAGGCTGGTGAGGTTATGATTGTTTATAGCTGTGACATTTATCACAGACGTTCCACAACATTAAATGTAACCATAAATGGAAAAAAAAAGGAATAAAACACTCCAAAGATGTGCTGTTATAGGAAAATAATCAGTGTTGAAGTTTTTGCGTGACCACACCACCCTGCCGTTGATTATTTTCCTCTAACAGCGCTTATTTATAACAAAATGACTTAACAGGGTAAATCATCATCAAAAAGTAGAGGATAATGAAAGAATAAAGAATTTCAGAGTAAGTGAAATATCTTTATATGCCAAGGTAAAAGAATTTTAAGTGTACAAGAAGAAAAGCTTTCACACTTCACAGACACTAACCTTGAAATTGCACCAATGGTGCACAATGGCACTGTATAAGACTGTTATTTTTAACCTAATGTTGTATCCTATATCTTGTGAAATGTGATTCCTGTTAAATTTGGAAGTTAAGATTCACATCATGTAGACTTAATAGACTTAATCCATAATACTAATGGAGCTGGGTTCTGCTTCTGAGACCTTATGTGTCTTTAAAAAAAATCTTACAGGAAACAGGAAGTTTGTGAACAACAAGTGTAATAATAACAAGTGATAATAATAATAATAATAATAATAATAATAATGATAATAATTCATGCATATCTTATAAGGTTGGTGGTTTTCTGAATGGTGTGTGTGTGTGCGTGTGTGTTAGGTGGGGTTTTTCTGAATGGGGTGTCTCAGCTCTTCCTGCTTGGCACCAATGCAGAAAGTGTGAAGTCATGCAGTCTAGTGTCGATCCTCCAGCTGTAAAAGAGAGGATGTGGGTGTTTGTATGAGAACACAATCAAATCGTATGGTAGCAGTTAATTGGTAATAATTAACTTTCTGTGAGGTATATGTGTTATGGAAGTCATCTCTTAGTGTCTGCATGTAAGTGCAAATAATCCAGTATGTACGATACATTTTTCCAGATATAAACGTCTCTGCTGCGGTTTATCTGAAATGGTGATGCAGTACTTGCTTGGAGCTGGGCCTGGCGTCCCTGTGGCCGACCGTGGTGAGCGCTCGGCTTCTCAGCGGTAATCAGGCGCTCTGTCGTGCTCTAATTGTTTCCAGATTTGTGTGGGAGGTCAGGCCCCAGAGAGCGCAGCCCTGCCAAGTTTATAAACACTGCAACGTTTCCAGATGGCCACCGGCTCCAGGCTGGCTAGCAGGTTGATTGGGTCCAGAATAATAACAGGTGGAGAGCAGACAATGAATTCCTTGACACTTTAGACCTTGCTTACTCTCTCTCTCTCTCTCTCTCTCTCACTTGTTTGTATGACTCTTGCACTATTTTTTTCTTTTTCCCTTTTGTGTCTTGGACCCATTTTGTATTTCTATCTCCCAGACTCCATGTCTTCCCTCTCCTGGACTTGATTTACTTGATTTATTTATTTAATTCTTTTTCATCATCATTTTCATCTTTTCTCAGCCCACGACTTTACATAACAACATTACTCCACTTTCAGACGATCACACACATGCCTTATGGCATGAACTGTTATGTCTCTGTTATATTTTGCGATATATGTACGTGAAACCTTTTCTTCTTGTACACTTAAAACTCTTTCACCTTGGTTTTGGACAGGATCTAAAATGTAAAATTTCATTAAGCGTACATTAAAGTGTATGAAAATTAAATGTTTTTTTATTTTTTTATTTAGTGTTTTCAGGTGTTTACATTTATAGTATTTGCTACCACGTCAACACCGATTATTTTCCAATAACAGAACATCCTGAAGTGTTTTAATTCCTCTTCCATCATTTTCCAACAGTTACAAGTTTTTTCTGATTCTAATTTTGATCCATTTATAGTTACATTCCATGTTGTGGAACCAGCCTACCAGAGTTTTTCTCTCTCTTGAAGTTAATAAGACAAAAAAACACACAGCTTGTCATGTTAAAGTGCAAACTCCTCTCTTGTACTTTTTACAAAGCTCTGAAACTGGACGCTCCTTCCATGAAGGTTACAGAAGAGCAACAATGCTGTTAGTGTGTTTATGTGAAGCATCCATCGTTCAAGTCCCTGCGTATGGCCTTAAACACCTTCTGACCTATCAGAATCGAGGATTCAACAGTGCTGTTGTATAACTTGACAAAACGACGAATGGAGGAGGAAAGAAGGAGTCGTTTTATTTGATTCATTTCATCAAACTATTTACAAGGGGACTTTTATGGAGCAATGAACCGAACATGTCCACTTTAATAAGATATCGGGCATGGTTTTGTTTTTGCCTTGAACATTAATGTTATGCCTCAGATCCGAGGTCAGTTTTGTGGTTAGATGAGGTTCGGTGGAAGAGAAACGTCCCAAAGTGACCAAAGAGAGGAAACCTACAGCACAAATCTCAGTTCAATGAGCCTTCTTAGTGATCCTGAATGCATGCTCTGAGAAGGAGGAAGGAGTGGAAAAGGAAGGAGGGATGGGGAGGGATGATACAGCGCTTGGTTACACTTGCTCAAGCCAAAGAAGCCCCCCCCCCCCCCCCCGCACACATCTCTCTCTCTCTCTCTCTCTCGCTCGCTTGCTCTCTCACACTCTCCCTCGGTCTTTAGTCGACTCCAGATGTGCGGTGGCTCCAGCGTGGCTGACATGTACACTAAATCGGCATCTGAGGGCTCGTCAATCTGTGGGGTACTGACTGATCGAGCCCCAGCGCAGGCAAAAAAAAAAAAAACTGCAGGCCAAGTGTGGGCCAAATGCCGCTGGCACAGAGGGTAACTTGGACAGGAAAGGAGAGAGTGAGAGAGAGAGTGCAGAAAGACATTGGAAATCATACTGTGTGGCAGGGTTATAGAGTTAGCACATCACCACTGACTTCAATTTCTATGTTTATTGCGATTTTTTTTTTTTTTAAACAAAAGACATTGCCACAAAGCAGCTTTTACACAATTACAGATTCGATCCCTAATGAGCAAGGCAGAGGCGAGGAAAAACTCGGAAGAAACCTCTCAAGCATTGTATAAATGTCTAAATAACCAGAGGTGGTAAAAGTGGTGAAATTCTTTCCTCAAGTGAAAATTAATCGGAATGAATTGAAGAACAGCTTTAAATTTGTCCTTAGTAGAAAAGTATAAAGTACTAAATTTGCTTAAATTATGAAAGTAAAAGCAGGAGAGTAAAGTGATGTTTATTTAACATTTTACAGAAGGAGTCTCCACTGTCAGTGTATCAGTCAGAGGTGAAGCTGTAAGTTTTACGACACTCTCGGTAACTTCAAGTGAGGGGGGAAAAAACATTCCACCATTACTTAGATAAACAATAGTAACAATAATTAGATAAAAAGTATCCCGTGTCATTCTTTAATGAGTAAAAATGTTGGCTCATTGCTGTGGTATACAAAGAAATAAAAACAACTTCAGGGCAGTAACAGTAACTCTGCTTCATCACACCACCCTGTTGTTGATTATTTTCCTACTTCAGCACAACACTTCATTCAGAGCAGTCTTCCTGATGTAAAATCTAACCCTGAGGCAGCTAGATGAATAATTTCTCACCTGAAACCAGAGTAAATGTTAAATCAGGGGATTAACATAGCAAAGCACAAGAATATTTCCCAAAAGAAACAACAAAAAAAGGGAACAAGAGTGATCGGAAGTTTTATCACCCCCGAAACACTCCTGAAAGCCTGAATGTACCAAGAATGAAAGTTTGTGGGATTGCAGGATTTTATGCGGTTAAGAAAGAGAACGTTCTTGAGCAACGGCTAGAAGAAGGTGAACTCAGTCATGGCTCATGCGCTGATGACGTCAAGAAGACCAACGGGAATTCAGCGCGCAGCGTGTTTGTCAAATGAGGGCATATTTATGAGAAGGGAAGAGGAGGGAGAGGAGGGAGTGTTGCATTTGGTGGGACATTTTGTGGCCGTGTGTGTGTGTGTGTGTGTGTGTGTGTGTTGGGGGTGCAGGTAGCTTTGCACACAGATATGTGTGCAAGAGTTCTGATTTCATGAATGTGTTTGCTGTATCTTATTAGATTTTCTGCGGTTTACATGAATCTCTAGCTGGGGGTGGAGGAATGGAATGTATGAGAAAGGTCTAACACACACACACACACACAGAGTAAGATGTCATTCTTTAGTAAATGAAAAATTGAAATTGTTGGCAAACTGCTGTGGTATAAAAGGAATAAAACATGCTGTTATAGGAAACTATATATCAACAGTAGCTCGGCTTCATGTGCCTCCTATAACAGCACGAGTGTTATAACTATAACAGTAGCACCGTTAAAGAAGAAAAAAGAGAGAATAATCTACAGGAATTCTTGTTGCATACACGTGAAAGTCATTTGCGAAGAATTGAATGCAGATCGCTGATGGTTGTGGGAAATGCGCGAGTGCAGCCACCGTGGCAACAGCAAAGCGCATGGTTTAGGTCAAACGTGAAAGCAGCCATTTCACATGAGCTGTGCCTTTCCCGGGAAACACGCAGCTCACAGGCCGCTGCTGCTGAATACTAAAGGCACTGAGTTTCTGTATTACAGCTGAACACACGGTATACAGACATACAGCGCACTGTATAGATCTGATCACATCATTACTCTGTAGAATTTACTAGAAACATCGTCCAGTCTGTTAAAGTGATGTTCAAGGCTTTTGGCTGTCCTTGAGTTTAGAATTTATCAGAAGGATTCTGTGGGGTTTCAGGAAGTCAGGAAGAGGAAGGAATTTTGGTGTTTAGGACAGTTTCAATTTGAAAATTCATTGCGTCATTGTGTTTAGGCAGTTGGGGAAAAACTTTAATATTAAAGAGTTTAAAGGGTTTAATATTGGAATTTCCTTGTCATCATAAGTATTTCTATTCTATTCTATTTTATTCTAATCTAATTTGTTATGTTCTAATCTGTTTGTTCTGTCTATTCTAAGATCTATCATATGCGAATGCAATTCTGTGCTGTTCTGTTGTATAATGTTCTATAATATTGTGTCCTTTTCTATTCTATTCTATTCTATTCTATTCTATTCTATTCTATTCTATTATGCTGTGTTCTGTTCTATTATATTCCGTCCACATCTATTCTATTTTATTCTTTAAATATATCTATTCTATTCTATTCTATTCTATTCTATTCTATTCTAATTTGTTATGGTCTAATCTGTTTGTTCTGTTCTATTTATTCCATGATCATATGCTAAAACAATTCTATGCTGTTCTCTTGTACTCTGTTCTGTAACATTATGTTCTATGCTATTCTTTTCTGTCTAATTCTGTTCTATTCTATTCCATTATGCTCTATTCTATTCCAAAATTGTAATGCGTGTGTGTGTGTCCATAATGACTGGAATATGTAACAATTTCTGGCATAGCATTGTGAAAGTCAATGGAAATGTTCTACAAGATTGAAAGATTGTGCGTGTGTGTGTGAGAGAGAGAGAGAGAGAGAGAGAGAGAGAGAGAGAGCAAAACCAGTACAGGCGTCAGCAGCCTGATTATTTTCACTGATCCATGTCTGTCTCCTCAGGGGCCACTGATGCTGACATTGTGTGTGTATGTGTGTGTGTGTGTGTGTGTGTGTGTGTGTGTGTGCACTTGTGTGGGTGGGTGAAAATCAAGTCTCACAGTGACACACAATAATAACTTGCATATGCAGAAAGGGGAAGGGGGAAAGAGCGAAACGAGTGTAGGGAAAGAGAGGAAGACAGAACAAGATGGTAAAAGTTACAAGAATAGGATGAGGGGGGAAAAAAGTGGAGGATTGGGAAGGCGAGTGTGGTGAGAAAGGGAGGGAGGGAGAGAGGGAGGTAAAAAACACAGCGGCTCCAGTAAGGCGGCGGGACTGGGCAGGTTGATGAATGTGCTGGGCTTCAGCATCGCTGCCACCCCTGAGCTCGCGAACCTTCACCACAATGACTTACAGTCTCCTGCCACCTCCACACGCCAGCCCGCTACCCCTAATCTCTACCTCCTCTCTCACTCTATCTCTGTCTTTCTCAAACACTACATGTCTATCTGCAGCCAGGCTGGCAAATCTTTCTCTGCTACAACCCCCTTCTCTCTCTCTCTCTCTCTCTCACACACACACACACACACAACACACGCACACAAACACATGCACACAAACATGACTCAGTCAGTCCAGCACATACACTGACCCATGACTCAAACTTTCAGCAAAAATGTACGTGTGTGAGAACCACAACTGTGACGCAGTGTTTTTTTTTTTAAATAAATATTATTCTGCAAAAGAGCTGGTAAATTCTCCCATCTGATTGGTCAGAATGCTTATATTAATGCTCCCTTCCTAATATGACATCGTTTCTATAGTAACAGCTCATTCTCATGGTGCAGGCTCCACGTAACGTAAGATTAATAACAAACACATTTCAAAAACATATTTAACAAAGTTTAAAAATTTAAAAAGTTTCGAATCATTGCTGTGGTGAAGTTTTGAGTTGTAAGGAAGATGTTTATTTAACATTTTTTTGGAAGGAGTCTCCAGTTTCAGCTCCTTGTAACATTCAGGAGAGATGAGTTTGCACTTTGTGGTCTCTCAGGAACATGACAAGCTGCGTTTTTCATTTCAAGAGAGAGAAAAGAGAAAGGTTGGTGAGGTATGGACTGGACCTTGTTTCACAATGTTGCCCAACATTAAATGTAACTATAAATGAAAAAAAAAAAAACTATGACAAATTGTTCTTTAATAAAGGGGAAAAATGTGATTGTTGGCAAATTGCCAAAAGGGAAAAGGAATAAAACACTTCAAGTCATGCTGTATAGGGAAATAATCAACTTCTGGGTGGTAACACTGATTATTTCCTATAACAGCACCCCCTGAGTGTTTTATTCTTTACATGAGGCATGTTTTATAGTTAATAACAGCGCCCATCATGATCTTTTTGTATTTTGATATATCTATTGAACACCCACTTCTCCTGTTAGAGAAATATAGCAATGAAAATGAATAGTAACAATAATATATGTGATGTTTATTAGCTGGGAAATTTCATACAATTGAAAAGTGCTAGGAAGAAATCCATAACACTGCCTTCGTCTCCCGATTATAGTTGATAGACTCTTTTTTTTAAAAAAAGCTGAATGTTCACTTGATGAAAACGTTACACAGAAATGACTTCAACCGATTAAAGAAAAGTCACGAGCAATAAAGCGTTCAGTCTGAATAATAGCAATTAGCTTACGCTCAGGATGTAGTTATGGACCATTAAAGTGCTTATAAAACCTTGAGGAAAACAACTGTGCTATAAACCTGGATACCTGCTGTTCAAACAAATTGCACATTGTCCATATTGGTCATTTTGCACTCACTGATTTGCGAAGTTAAGATTTTTTTTGCATGTTATTCACCCATTCTAGGAGTCAAAAATTCTCTGAGACCTAAGACGTTGATGAAGAAGCTTCTTTACAACTGTAACTTATCAAACTACACATGATTTAAAGTAGCTAAGCTACAGCCGAAGTACCCTTAGCTAGCAACACGACAAGCTGCTGAGAAAAAGTAGCTAAATGGAACATTGGTACAGGCTAAGCCATAATAAAGAAGTTTTATTTTCTATTTGTAAAACACAGTTAACATTGCTTAACTGCAAAACAACAATCATCGAAAAACCCTCCACTATTTGATTCAGGTTGCTTCCACAAATATCTATCCAGCTAGTTTTGTTGTACTGCACTGTTTACTGGTGAAAAAAGTAGCTCATGACTGGAAAAGGCTACGTTATTTTGAAAATAGTTCAGCTACTGCCATGGTACTAAAAGTCTACTTAAGCTAGTAGCGCTACTTGTATCTAGCTATTCACCTGTTTTGTTTGTTCATCTGTTCATCACGATCATCGTCTAGCCATATTTAGTACATCAAAATGAAAAATGTTTTTGCATGTCACCACCAATTTATCTAAAACATACGATGTACTGTTTATATCAGTAAACTCGTAAAAGCAGGATATTTTTGAAAATGTATTTTCCACACAAAAACGCCATGAAAATGAAGCTTATCGAAAATGAAAAAGCTCTCAAAAAGTGAAATTTTAAAACTCCATTTTCAATGTTTATGTGCAGACAGGAAAATGTATGGATTTGAAAACACAAACATCACCATGGCAACGCCCATCGCGTGTGTTATGAATCAGCTAGGACGTTTATCATGGCTGCTGATCTTGCAGTCTTATTTGATAACATGGTTGCAATTTAACTTTGCTTTGTTTTATTATTTCCTTCAACTTTGTGTCCAAGGGTAACCGTAAGCAGTAGTTGTGGGGTTTTTTCTTCACATTTTGCTTTATCTACTGTTCAGTATGTTGTTCTTAACATTATTCTCAAGGTGTTGATGTAAGGTGTTGAATGTTTTCAAAAATAGCTGTATATGAGTCGTTTGCTCACGAGTCTGGCCATATTTCAGCAGTTCCTGTGTAAAACACAGTGCACTATAGTGTATAGTCATTTTGCCAATAATTTAAAAACACATCTAAAATGTAGAGTTGATCCATTGTGGATGAAGTCATCCATTTTTATGGCTAACGTTGAATGATAAAGCAAAATTTAGTGGAGGCCGTAAGGAAAGCTGTTAACTCTTCTGACTGTTACACTGAACATCCCAAACACACAAAATGTAATAAATCAAAGAGTGCTTTGAGAGCACGAGCAGCTCCACCCCCCCCCCCCCCCCTCCTCACCACCACCACCACCCATCATGTCAGACCATCCCTCTGTCCTTTCCATGACTTCCGGTCGCGTTCCCATCCCCTCACTGTGGGACATTCCTGAGCACGCTCTGAAACACAGCCCTGTTGTGCTGAGGCTGAGCGCCGGCAGACTCCAGCAAGTTTACAAGCACAGCCAGCACCCCCCCGCTGAGAGTCGGTCTCCACAGCCCCGCTCCCAGGTGACACATAAAACACTCTCGCTGCTCACGTCAGACTGGCCATTAACGCTTTGTAATTGCAGAGAAGTGGAGTCATCTGTGATCGAGGCTATTTAGATAATTTGGGGCTAATTGGAGTTTTATATTGTGCTCTGTTGTGATTGGGGTTGGAAGGTTGATGGGGAAGATGTGAACAACTGGCTCTTAGATGCAACAGATACTATATATGAACTAAATACTCTGGTAAAAGTTGAAGTGTGAAAAAGGTGCAAAGTCTTAAATTTACATCAAGTACAAAGTTAAGAGTGTAAGAAAGTTTCTCAAAAGGGTACTGAGGGTAAATTAGTACCCCTTTCACCAAGGAACCAAGGAACACAGGAAAACATTACCTAAAGCTTTCTAATAACAGCGTTATTCCTAATCTCTTAAATGTTAGCCAGCATGATAATGCAGTAGTACTGCAAAATTATTTACAAATTTTAAAAAAGTGATTGCGTAAGTATTTATTAACGGGCTGATGATACTACCACCACCATGCTTCTTTCGTCAGGAATGGAAGCTGCCTGATGCTGAGAAGTCGACTTATGACTTTACAAATATGTTTATAGCGAAATTTAGTGATGTTTAAAAATGTAGTGAGTAAAAAGTAGAGATTTTTCTTTTGAACTGTGGCAAGTAAAAATATTAGGTGAAAGAAAAACTGAAGTAAATGGGGAAAAACTAAAAAAAAAAAAAAAATAGGCATAAGTACTTTGTTACTTCCCACCTCTTTTACTAAGACTGTATATCCCCCAGAGATCCCTTCAGCCCTCCTGGAGATTGTGGATCAGCCCAAACCCCCTTGATCTAGTATCCAGATTCTGGATGCCATTAGGATCTGCAAATTTGTTATCCAGGACCACAGATACCCCGATTTAGTGGCAGAAACTCTATGAAAACCCATAATAGCTAGGAAACCACTGGTCTGAACAAAGCACCCTATTAAAAAAACATGTTTAAAAACAGTAAGGGTAGCTTTGCTTAATACTACATCTTGGGGATGTTTATCAGTTCTCGATCTCATCTTATGTAGCATTACACATGACACGCTGCTCTTGGAAAATAAATGAATTTCAGGGTGGTAACAGTAAGTCTGCAACATCTACAACAGCATGTCAAACAGTGTTTTATTCCTTACTTATGGCACATAATAAAAGTGAGTATAGGGAACCGCCAATTGTTATGCAGCTCATATTCAGCAAATTTTTAAATTTAATAATAGAGATGGACTGTGTATGTGTGTGTGTGTGTGTGTGTGAGAGAGAGAGAGAGAGAGAGAGAGAGAGAGAGAGTATACGCAAAATGGCACATTCTCTAGACACACAGTAAAACATGTAAATCAGACATTGAATGATTCCTTTTATAGCCATCCAGTTAGACAGCCACAGAGCGACTGGCTGTTTTCCCAGGCTGCAGTGTTAATTCCAGGTTATTTAAATTTTTCTGTGCAACATCATCAACTATTTAAAGCGAAGAGGCTGTGGGGGCGACCTTTTATCGGCAAAGGGAAAACTGGCCAACACAAGCCTGTGCCAGATTCGACTGGGTGTCTGCTGCTACACTGAGTCTTAAACTAATACACCACCCAAGGTTAAGGCTACGTGCATTTATATATAAGACATATATACATTAATATATATATATTAATATAAGATGTGGACAGAATTGTTGTTGAGACTAATATACACAATTACCCAACCAGCCAATCATATTGGAGCAGCACAACACATAAAATCATTTAGATACAGGTCAAGAGACTCAGTTCATGTTCACATCAAATATCAGAATGGGGGGAAAAAATGTGACCAGGTGACGTTTTTCCAATCTTTACCTGTCCAATGAGTGGAACCCGATGTGTTGTAGCCCATCCGCCTCAAGGTTTAATGTGTTGAGATGCTTTTCTTTTCACCACGGATGTGAAGAGTGGTTATTTGAATTGAGTATAAACATCACACTGGTTACAAAGTATTTTACTGCACCATGTTGCATAATCTGTTGTTCAAATCTAATTTGTTAATGTGTAGCTTGCTGGAGATTTGCTACATCATAACATTTATTAGAAATGGACATGTTAATTTGGGAATAGGTATGAATTGATAAACACTTCAGGTTTTTATCTGATCTGTATGTGTATAGCAGAGGTGCCGTAATGCTTAGTAGTGTAGAAGTAGTGGTAGTGTTATTAAAAAGTCTCTATGCAAGGAATAAAACTTTGGGACATGCTGTTATAGGAAAATAATCAACAATGGGGTGGTGTGATTTGGATAAACACCCACATCAGCGTGTCTTGAACTTTTGTTTCCTCTTACATCACAGCAGTTTGTTGAAGATTTTGGATTTATTATAGAACGCCACATTGTAATTTTTATCCATTTACAGTTACATTTGACATTGTAGAATGTTCATAAAGCAAGTTATCGCTTGCGTTATAGCACCTATAAACAGCCTTTGTTTTTTTTCTTTTTAAGTCAATAAGGCAAAAAAAAAATGCAGAAGCGCAAATCGGAACTCTTACTGACTGTAACAAAGCGCTGATACTGGAGACTCCTTCCGGAGAAAACTTTACCATATCAATAATATTATATCCCTTTTATACAAGTCCGTACATGTCCCTGTGTCAAACGTATTAAATGAACCGTATGGTTTGACCAATCAGAATCAAGAATTCAACAGCGCTGTGGTATGAAGTGCTTAACTGAATTGCAGAACATACTCAACAGCTAAGAAACATCATTGAAATGATGCTGCTGGGAGCGATCAGCCACTTGTCCCAGTGTGTAGATGTGTTTAGCCTGGATGAGAACTATTGTACAAGCATTAATGTGAACCAGATGTTCAGCTTGTGTCCTCAGAATAAATGGGTCTATTGGGAAGCTGGGCTGAGTCTCGGGGGACATTCCTTACACAGTCCAAGCTGATTGGTCTGCACTGAAACAACATGGCCAAGGTAAACGCTGATTTGAGGAGAGGCGGTATTTGTGTGTGTGTGTGTGTGTCTTTGTGGATTGGACTGGGGGAGGGTGCATCACTTTTGGACAGAGGAACCTAAAATAAATCGTTAGAGCTAAAGGAGGAGCTTAGCTCATCCTCTAAGGAAAACAGAGGCTCTCGCAAGGGACTGACATGCGTGATGACTGTGGCGCCAGACGAGAGCCGACTGCGGCCTACTTTCGAGGGCTTCATGGGAAACGGAGAGCATCGGCAAGCCGAGCTGCTTTTGCACTGATGTCACACAGAGCTGCTGCACTTATTTTTTTTCCAGTGCATTGTTTAAAAGTCTCTTTACCACTCATATGTGGTTTCATTGCTATTATAAGCACAGTCTCACAAATTATAGGTCATTTATTAAAACAATATGTAAGGAATAAAACACACTGTATCATGCTGTAATGGGAAATTAATCAGTGACAGGCTGGTGCGACAATGCCGGGTTACTGTTACCACCCTGAAGATGATTATTTTCCTACAGCAGCACGTTCTGATGTGTTTTATTCCTTTTATACCATAGCAATTTGCCAATGATTTGATTTTATCAATACTTTTTTAAAATCAGTTTATAGTTACATTTAAGACTATCCACGAAGATCCACAAGATCCTATTATGGAAGTTATGAAGTGCTCACACTGGAGACTCCTTCTATAAATGTTAAACATCTCCTTACAGAAAGTTTCAATATTAACAATTATAATTATTTTCTATATGTTTATGTGGAGCATCCGTGATACAAATTCTGCATTTGTTGTTACTATACTAGATTGAATGCATTAATACAAACCTGTGATGTGCCTTACTTCTGTCCAGTCAGATTAGAGAATTCAGCAGAGCTTTAGTATACTTATTGATATGTTATAATATTTATTCAATGTTCAATCACAGGAGATGGTTTAAGGGTTTTAAAGCTTCTTGAAAAATCCAAACCTGGTACCATCACAATTAATTCATGAGCACGAGAATGTCTCTAACATTTTTCATGAGTTACAGATCGTCTCAGCTTGAGCTGAAGTGGTTTTGGCACCACCTTCAACAGTCCATTAGCAAATGACATGCTGTGGGACACGACCTTACCTTTCGATTTAGGCTTTAGTCTCCTCTGTGATCTACATTCTATCCAAATCTGAGACGTGAGAGTTCTATTATTTACGATGGCTGTATCAGGTTCCAATGTAAATCATATAAGAATGCATTGATATGGATACTGGTCTGATACCGACACAAAATGACAGCAATCTGGACGTATTGCATGATTAATAATGAAGCAAAGTACACTGTGGTACAACAGTAACCTGAAACCTGATAAAACATCTTACAGTGTCATGGAGAGTCAACGAGAGTGAACATTAAAAATGAACGCAAGATACCATCAAGTATGAAGGTACTGGCAAGCGTGGAGGAGTGTTGCATATGAGAGAGAGCAGTTCAGTTCAGCGAGCACTGAGACAAGCTCGCTTTCTCTACACTTTGCTCTACAGTTTGTCCACAAGTCAAGGCATAATTCTTGGCATTTTTAATGACCATGCTGTCTGGGGTTGGCCGTCCTCGTGCTTTCTATTAAACAGCAATGTCTTAAACATAAAATTCAGCAAGAGGTAGGTTACTCTATCTGGTAACAGTATAAAAAAAAGTGTACTCTGGAAAAAAAAATCATACCACTGCATCTCTATTGAGAAGCAAAAAGCAGGGTGGGTCAACATTCTATATGAAATCCTCTCCATCAAAAAGAGTTCTAGCAACATTTCCTGGCCGTGTACCACAGCTCCACCTGCGCCCCTGCTGTATTATTAGCCAGACTATCTCACTATTAGAGCTGAGTGATTAGCAAGAGGCCTTTCCATGTCCAGTGCCACATCCGGTGGCCGCCGGACGTTCACAGCTACAAAGCGTCGGTCTAAATTGAGAAAGCGCCTCACCAAGCACAATAGCTGGAAAGCAGGAGCGTGGCGAGTTTTTCCTCTGTCCACGGGGGTGGAGGGCCCTGTTTTTGTAAGCACTCGCATCCTGTAAAAGTCCCCTCGTCCAGACAGGGACCTCCACCTGCTCATCAGGACGCAATTAAACGGATGCTGATCCCGAATCAGCTTTCGTTATCCCAACCCTGACTACGCAGGGAGAATTTCTAGATCACAGCCCTCACCCCTCAGCCCGCTCCCTCCCTTCCCCGTTCCCTCCTCCCTCAGCTGCTCATTTGACTGGCGCCAGTGCTCAATGGGGCCTGCACTTTGATTATTTGTGTTAACAGTTAATTTAGCACCACAGACACATGTGCCAAAGTTGCCTCCACTTCCCAATGTATCACCAACAAATGTGACTTTTATGAGTTCTTTTTCACAAAAAAACCAGACTTCACTTACACACTCACACAAACTCTTTTTTTTCCCTCGCACTGGCGTCGTTCTAAGCCTCCGCTGACCGACAGCCTCCTTTAACACACGCAAACACCGACCACCCCCCCACCCCCCACCCCAAAAAAAAAAAACATACACAGAACCTTAATCTTTTCCACATCTTGCATGAGGGAGTTATTTCGGGCAGCTCGGTTCCTAGTGTTTGCATTATCAGGGATACATTTCATGTCGAAGCTGCAGAGGTTCTCGTATCCTGAGCGCTCACACGCTCTCGCGTAATAAGAGGAAATTTCGCTGGTTTGCTTTCACAGCAAGACCTCTTCTGGTTTTAATCAATGATTATGAAATCTGTGAGGAAACGGTCTTGCTTTAGTGACGCTTCATAAAATGGATTTAAGCTAAATAGTCTATGAGGGCTTGTCGTTTATGCAAAAAAAAGGTTTTATGTAATTAAAATTTCATACATAATACGTTATTATACTGTACAACATTTCAGGCCTTGAGATTGCACATGAACCAAAGTAAACACACGTGACGAGATGCTAATAAAATGAATAAAAGAATGTGAAAAATGAACCGTGTGTAAAAGATGCAGTGCATGTGAAGATGTGTGAAGTGACTAAAAAAACACGAGTCATGTGATTATTCATATGTGATGCTTGTGGGACTCTGTAAGGACCGAGAGAGAGAGAGAGAGAGAGAGAGAGAGAGAAAGAGAGCGATGGAGGCTGGAGGAGTTCTGATCCACTTAAATGAGAAAATGGTTTTGGCATCTCGTGCACTGTATTTAAATGAAGTCGAACTGAATCCCAGCATGCTTTGCAGTGCCAGCTATAATAACGCTTGTCGTCAGCGGTTGGGCAAAAGGGTCTCTCCTGAAAACACTTACAATCAGATTATTAGAAATGTTTTTTGTCATTATTAGATTATGTCATCATGTACACTTGCATATATATTCTTCGACTCTAAGATGGCGGACATGATGGCATCACACTGTACCATATAACCGCAAAGCGATCTCTTCCATCTGCCTTAATGTCAGGTCATGTTCGGTGAAATCCTAAATAAAATGTCTCTCGGTGGACACAGTGGCATTGGTCATGGCGAAGATGGCCAGGGTCTACAGGATGTAGGACAATACAGGGAAGGAAAGAGGAGGCAGCTCAGCGCTGGGCAAGGTGAACCTGTCAACCTGCAACGCCCCGACACTGACTCTGCAGCCAAAACACAACCAGTGTGTGAAATGAAACACAGCCGCATACATCTGAGCTACAGAACTGCACCAAATCCCTGAACACTGACTATCATACGAGGAATAAATCACTGCATGTTGTGCTCTTGCAGGAAAATCAGCAACAAAAGAAAACCTTACGATGTCCACCATTATAGAAAATTAATCAACACCTTCTGACCAATCAGAATTCAATAATAAATACACTTTTAATAAAAAAAATTTTTAAAAAAGCAATATTTCATAACATAGCACTCCCTTGTGGACAGCACGAGGTACTGGAGGTGAGTGCTTGGACCCCTTTTAATGGGTATTTTTCAATGAATCGTGAAATTACTGGAGCTTATTTAAAGAGTTCTTGTGGCCGATCCACACTAAGAGAGAGAGAGAGAGAGAGAGAGAGAGAGAGAGAGAGAGAGAGAGAGAGAGGATGTTTCCATGGCTCCTGTGGCCTTGGAAGAGCATAACTGTGGTGTGAGCTCATCAGTGCGGCCGATTTCTGCTTTCTCAGCATTGCTTCTTCCCAGACTCGGAATATCGATGTCCAGCGTCATGACACTCCCTCTCCTCTCTCTCTGTCTCACTCTGTCTCTGTCTCTCTCTCTCTCTCTGTCTGTCTGTCTCTCTCTTTCTCTCTGTCTGTCTCTCTCTCTCTGTCTGTCTGTCTCTCTCTTTCTCTCTGTCTGTCTCTCTCTCTCTGTCTGTCTGTCTGTCTCTCTCTCTCTGTCTCACTCTCTCTGTGTCTGTCTGTCTCTGTCTCTCTCTGTCTGTCTGTCTGTCTCTCTTTCTCTCTGTCTGTCTCTCTCTGTCTGTCTGTCTGTCTGTCTCTCTCTCTCTGTCTCTGTCTCACTCTCTCTGTATCTCTCTGTCTCTGTCTCTCTCTGTTTCTGTCTGTCTCTCTCTCTGTCTCTGTCTCACTCTCTCTGTGTCTCTCTGTCTCTCTCTGTCTCTCTCTCTCTCTGTCTGTCTGCCCCCCCTCTCTGTCTGTCTGTCTGTCTCTCTCTCTCTCACTCTCTCTCTCTAAGCCTGTTTCTCGTGATGTCACAAGGCGTTTTCAGAGAAGAGTAAAATCAGGGATTCGAGTTGGTTTTAACTTCCACAGATGTCTGAAGGCTTTGGAAATATTCTAAGCAATCTGGTGCTTCAGGGAACTCAGTGTGCTGAGTGCTGAGTGATGAGCTTATCTCTCCACTGGAGCTCTGATGAAGAAACGTGTCAAATAAATAAGACTCTTTATCAGAAAATTTAAAAAGAAAGAGTTGTAAATGAATGTATCTATCTATCTGTCTGTCTGTCTATCTATCTATCTATCTATCTGTCTCTCTCTCTCACCGTCTATCTGTCTGTCTGTCTGTCTGTCTGTCTATCTAACTATCTGTCTGTCTGTCTGTCTCTCTCCCTATATCTATCCATCTGTCTTTCTGTCTACCTATCTGTCTATCTATCTGTCTGTCTGTCTGTCTGTCTGTCTATCCACAATCTGTCTGTCTCTCTCTCTCTCTCTTTCTCTCTGGTGAGAATTGTGAACGCTCATGTTTCCGCTCTCTGAAAAAGAAAGAAAGAAAAAACACAGAACCAATATTTTTAATGTGCGCCTTTATTCACACACACACACACACACAGGCACGCGCGCGCACACACACACGTAGCTAGGCCGGCGCGCGCGCGCGCGCGTGTGGCTCCCTTTTTTTTCACTGGGCGCTAATTAAAAACATCCAGTCATGTAATCTCTCTCACCGAGCAGAGACACGAAGTCTGCTGGGTTCTCCCTCCTCCCCTGAATAAATAGCTCGCCATGGAATCCGTACACAGCTTATTTGTTCTTCTCACTTTTCCTCCTCGCGAGCTCATATTTTTCTTTTTCCCCCTCAAGTTAAGCTCTGAGGTTCTTTCCCATCAGGGGAAGACTTTTTGGAAAGTTACATATTTGTGTTTATCTGTGTTGTCATCATACAGAACCCTGAAGAACCCTAGAGGAACCCTGTAGTGAAAGCATTTCTCAGACTTATCTCCACATATGAAATAAATATAGCTATAAATATAATGTATATATAGATATAAGATAAATAATATACCATTGCATCAGGAGAACCCTACTTCAGAAGATAGGGTTCTTCAGGGGGTTTGGGGATGATTTAGGGTTCTAACATTCTACCTGAGACCTTTTCTGAGAAGGACGCTTTAAAAATCTGAAGATTGAGAGCCTTTTTGGATCTAGAACCTTAAACATTTATCACTGAAAGAATCAAGAAGAGGTTCTGCACTGTTTTTTTTTTTTTGGGGGGGGGGTGGTTAAGGGTTCTTCTTAAACATTTTTTTTTTTATAAAAAGTGGAACCTCAACCTTTCTTTTGCGTCTAGGAAAATGTTTAACTCCAGCACTGGTTCTTTGGTTAGAAACATTAATGCTAAAAACTCTAAAGAGTGCTATATACAGTAGAAATTTTTTAGTAACTCTAGAACCTTTAGAAACATTAATCAGTCTTCGAATGATTGAGGAGGAACCCTTTTTCTAAGCATGTATCATTATACTATTTGGTACAGCAGAACTGGAAGATAAAAAAGTTTAATCTAGAGCCATAAATGTTTCTTTGGTTAGAAACTTTAATTCTAGAAACATTATTTATTCAAAGAATTGGTGGATCAGAAGAACCCTAACTGAGAAGACTGCATTCACAGGAAAAGATGCCGATGCTCATGTGGTGTTTGGGGTTCTCATGTTCTACTCTGAACCTTTATTTTCTTGGAAAAGGGTTAAATCTAGAACTCTAAAGGGTTCTTTGATTACATTAATGATTAACCATAGACGGGGGGGGGGGGGGGGGTTATATTAGTTCTAAATGAAAAACTTTATGAAAGGGGTTAAATATATAACCCACAATAAGGATAAAATTAAAAAACTCAGG
>CM075003.1:12357404-12368156 GCA_037576675.1 Pangasius sanitwongsei
TCGTGGCCTAATGGTTAGAGAGTCGGACTTGTAACCCGAAGGTGAATCTGAAGGTTGTGGGTTCGAGTCTCAGGTCCGGCAGAGTGGGGGGGAGTGAATGACCAGCGCTCTCTTCCACTCTCAATACCATGACTGAGGTGAGACCCTTGAGCAAGGCACCAAACCAAATGCTCCCCGGGTGCCACAGTAAAAAAGGTAAAAAAGGCTGCCCAGTGCTCTGGGTGTGTGTGTGTGTGTGTGTGTGTGTGTGTGTGTTCACTACTGTGTGTGCGCACAGATGGGTTAAATGCAGAGCACAAATTCCGAGTATGGGTCACCACAAGTCACTAAATTCACTCACTCACTCACTTGAGTACTATGTAGAACCCTTTTCCTGGAAAATGGTTAAATCTAGAACCCTTTGATTACATTAATGATTCAATGAAATTAGAAACTGCACTAACAGAAAAAAAGGCTCTTCATGGGGTTTGGGGATGGTTAAGGGTTCCCATTGTTAAATCTAGAACCTTACTTGGTTCTTTGGTAAGAAGCAGTAATGCTAGAAAAATAAGTCACTCAAAGAATGAGTAATGAGGAACCCTTTTTCTAAGAGTGTATTCTTCTTTACATTATGCAGTACAGGAGATCTGGAGGATATTGCAAAAAAAAAAAACTATGAAGAGTGGAAAAAGGTTCAACCTAGAACCCTAAATGGTTCTTTGGCTAGAATTTTTAATGCTAGAAACAGAAATCACTCAAAGAATGAGTAATGAGGAACCCTTTTTCTAAGAGTGTAGCGTTCTACTGTAGCAGGAGACCAGGAGGGGAAAGACGGAGACGAACCTGAAAATGGTTTTTAATCGGATACTTTTTCTCACTCCCGGTTCTCCTGTAGGCCTTTCATAACACACACTGCATGCGTTTCTTTCAAATCGCAAGCCTAACCCTATAACCCTTCTGTCCTACACCTCGAGTGTTTCTGTGTCTGTCATAGAACCTGAATTTAAAAAAATGTAAGGGTTCCTCAGTACAAAACAAACAAATGAGTGTCGGTAATATTGTGTGAATTATAGTCAGCGCAGGCACAAAGGGAGGACATGAGGCACTGCTGCCACTTCCTTTCAGCAAGGTCACTGAGGCTGCGCTCAATTCAAAATATCTCCCTACGCCCTATTCATGTGCACTACATAGGCGGGGAGGTTCCATTCAGAGATTAGACATAATCATAGCTCCCTGAGAAGGCAGCGTTGCCGTCTCACAGCTCCGGAGTCCAGGGCTCGATCCTGAGCTTGGGTGTGGAGTTTGGCGTGTTCTCCCCGTGTCTGCATGGGCTTCATCAGGGTTCTCCGGTTTCCTCCTCTTGACCTCACAGAAACCAGAACACGTGCTCGATTGGTGATGCTAAACTGTGCCTGTGTGAATTAGTGTGTTTATGGCGCTGTGTGATGGACTGCAATGTTGAGGTTGTGGTCATGTCTGTAAACACTGAGCACACACTGCCATCTAGTGGCTACTGGAGGAAACTGTCACCTGTAAAGCACAACAAGGATCGTTTTATACAAGCAAGGAAAAGTTACAGCTCACACCCAAACCCTTCCAAATGAGTTCTTTCAAACCTACTCAGCTTTAAAATTATTATTATTATTATTATTATTATTATTATTATTATTATTATTATGATTATTAAGCAGTAAAAAACATAGCTAAAAACATAACCTACAAACAAAAATAAAAAAGTATAAGATATTAAGTGCAATTATAATAAAATTAATCGTAACAAAAAAATACAATCAAGTCTTTATTACCTGCTTGTTTTACTGCTTAATTTTGTTTCTTTATTTCTTTAATACAAAATATTATTGTACACAAATAAAGTATGCTCATAAAATTTAGTAATATAATATATACAAGGGATTTTGTGCAGTTTTTGGATTATAAATATACACATTTGTCAGCAATAAATTATAAATTATTTAGTACTTTCACTGCTATTATTATTATTATTATTATTATTATTATTATTATTGTTATTGTTATTTTAGTACTATTTTGTTTTTTTTTATTTGTATGACAAAATATCACTGTACTTATTTAAATATTGTTATTAAAATTACCCAAATGATTTTCAACAGTTTGTGGATTATAAATCAAGATCAGTTTATTAGCAGTAATGCCGATAGATAGATAGATAGATAGATAGATAGATAGATAGATAGATAGATAGATAGATAGATAAATAAGACTAAAATTAATAAATAAATCAGCGATTTTTTTTTTCACTCACGCGCCCCGCTGTGTTTAATGCAGTGGCGGTGACGTGGGCAGCCACGTGACCTGACGTCACGGCGCCGTGCGCTTCTGGATTTGGCTGAAGAAGATGGCGGCCTCCTCAGGTTTGTCTCTTCCCCGATGTGTGCAAACCGCGAATAAATGTTGCGATTTACTTTTCCGAAAGGATCCCAGTCGAAAAGAGAGGAAAGCTTGTGTTTTTAATTATATGCAGAAATAAAAAAAAAATAAAATAAAAAACCCCGATGCATCTTGTTGGAGCGGCGCGCGAGCGCGGGGGTTTGGCGTTGTGTTTATGTAGTGTGAGTGTTGCTTGGGCGCGTGCGCTAATTTTAGCTCAGTCACTCCAGTCGATGTAAAAAAAAATATATATATATATATCTCGATTTAAAAATAAATAAAATAATCGATTTGTTCTGTGTGAGATGTTTAGGAATCGATTCAGGAGACGCGGAGACACTGTTGAAGTGCCTAGCTAACGGGTTAGCAAAAAATACAGGGCGGATGGCACAGAGCTAGCATGCTAGCAAGTGCTAGTTAGCTAAGCTAGCTGACATGGCTGGTGTTAGCTGTATGCGGCTGTCACATTTATTTATCTTTTTTAAATCAATTTAAATAGACACATTTATTAATTGGTAGTTGTTTATGATACTCGTACATGCTTCATGCTGCTAGTCCAGCTTGCTAGCCTGAGCTGTGCTTTAGCCGCGCAGTCTACAGCGCCAAATAATCCTGTTCTCGCTGTTAAATTAAAAATAAAATTAAATGATGTAATCCTTAAAACGCAAGAAAACCGCCCTGCTTTCTTAATCTCCTCTTTAGTTTCCTCACTTTTTCTCTATTTTGAGCTTTAAATGTAAGTGTAGAGAGCGAGGGATTTAAGGAAGTGACTAGCATCTAACGTACATATTTATCATTATACACATTTTAAATATTTTTTTAAAATGACCAAAATGCCCATTTTGGATATTGAACTAAATTCTTACGTCATACTCAAACGTATTATCTAATAAACTCCTTTATATTGTGTCACATTTTAGACGCTTTTCCCCCATAGGCTGCTTCTGTGCTTCGCTCGTTTGCATAATTTACATCATTTGCAGGTTTTTTTTTTAATGAATTAAAACATCATAAAAATGAACGTGCATCTCAGTTCACACCCCACACAGTGGACTCTGTATTTTCTTACTGTAAAAAAAATATTATTTTTTAAAAGAATGGTAATAAAAACTAGCAGCTCAATGTGTGACGTAAAAAAAAAAAAAAAGCTAGTCAAAAAATAAACCTGCTAAAACTATTAATAAACATCCTAATAAAATAATAATAATAATGAAAACTTTTAACTTATAAAATGTGTGTATGTATGTGTGTATATATATATATAAATGTGTGTGTATATGAAGACTTTTCATCCTTATTTTATTATTTTCATTGAAATAGTAAAATGGGTTGACAATAATAATAATAATAATAATAATAATAATAAAAATAATAATAGATTTCTTAGATTTAAAAGCAGCTCCGAGTGCTTTTCAGTGTGAAGTAAAAAATACAGAAGTCAGGAAATATAAACTAAAATAAATTAAATATAAAATAAAGTCTTTAAAAATCAGCTTCTGCTCTAAACTCCTCACAAAGACTTGAAATTTAACAATTTATTTTGAATCAGAAATAAACAAAGTGTAGTCACAATAGCAAAACATACTACTACTACTACTAAACTTTGTTTATATAGGATTTAAGGTGCAGTTTGAAATAGTGTTTAAAAAGTGGTTTCTACTTTGAAGCTATTGAAATTATTTTACAGTTTATTTTGAGATTTATTTTTAGTGTTTTACAGTGTGAATTAAACAATAATCACAATAATAAACTTTATTTATATAGCATTTGAAATCCAGCTCTGAGTGTTTTACAGGGTAAAGTTATAAAAAAAAAAATAAAAAAAAAGGAAATTAAGACAGAAAGTAGTAAAAAAAAAAAAAAAAAATGCAAGTTCTATAATAAAAGAAAGACGCTGTTTAATAATAGTTGGAATAGTAATTAAGTCGAAAGACAGGCCTTAAAATGTTTTTTAAAGATAAATTATTTCATGAACATCATTTAAACATGTACAATAATATTTTGTCAAAAGATTTTTTTTTAGGAGTTTTCACATTAGGTCCAAGTTGATATTATTTACAGGCGACTTGTTTTTGAGGTTTTATGTTTGTGTTATGATTTCCACCAGTGTAACTAGCTTTAAAAAAAATATATATTACGGACCCACTTTGAGAAACGGCTGCTTGAAGCTTTTCTTGATTATTGTCTTTCCAGGATGTTAACTAGGGGAACTGTACAGCTCTTTTTCTTTTTTTTTTGTTATTGTATGGAGTGCTCAGCATTGAGCTCCTGACGTGATTAAAACAAACTGCGTGATTTAAAAAAAAAAAAAAAAAAAGTTTTGTAAAGTGTGAGTGAAGTATTGGGATTTCCTTCACCTCTTGAAGAGCAGTTTCTGAAAAGCAGCTGGTCTGACGGTTTGCATTTGGATCTGATCCGTGTTGCTTCTCCGCACTCGAGTCTGGCGTTAAAATAAAATAACTCGTTTCCACGTAATAAAGTAAAACGTTAAACTGGACTACGTCTCACAGTTTGGAAATTAAGGCATTTAAGTATAAAGTATTACATCATTATCATAGTTATCACAGAATCCCATGACTCACATGTCCAGCATATTTAAGTTCATTTGTTCAATTAGAGAAAATATGATGAAGCCCCGCCCTCCTGTGCAATGTAGCCCCATGTATTAGCTGTAAAAACCAACGGAGTGCTGCTGAATTCTCCATCCTGATTGGTCAGAAGGTGTCGATTTGTTTTCTGACAGTTTCACAGGTTTATTTATTATTAAAGCGCAGGCGAATTTACGTCATTGTATAGTAACGTTTATTGGTATAAGGGGAATAAAACACTTGCTGCTGAAGGAAAATAATCAACTTCTGGTTGCTAACGGTGACTTGATCGCACCACTTGATTATTTTCCTATAACAGCGTGACGCTTGCTTAGCTGTTCTACCAATAACTGTTAGGTTATTAATAACCAGTTTGCACCTTGTTGTTGTTTTTTCCTCCTTTTGTGTGCGCAGGAGTTAAAGTTCCACGCAATTTTCGTTTGTTGGAGGAGCTGGAAGAAGGCCAGAAGGGGGTCGGCGATGGCACGGTGAGCTGGGGCCTGGAGGACGACGAGGACATGACCTTAACACGGTGGACGGGAATGATCATCGGACCTGCGCGAGTATGCCTTTAGACTCTTCACATGTTTAAATCATACATAAATTATATGGTACATCTTTAAATTAGCTCGTGGGAATCATTATGGCCGGAAAGATTTCTTCACCGTTGTGCATTGTTGATTTTAGTTAAGTTTTAGCTTTTAGATTGTGTTGCAAATTCTTAGACTTTGAAAGCCTTAGAAAGGCTGTCGTGCGTTCAGAGTCTTCCAGACATTTTGCTGCGCACAGTAGCCAAAAACGGTGGTGAGTGTGCATGCGGTCCCTTTCACAGAGCAGGACAAAACGATTAACTCAAAGCTCATTTTAACATGGTGCAGCAGGAGCCGAACCTTTACATGTGTCACTCGTCTTTCTGAACACATCTGAGCGTTTTTAACGCTTCTTTATGTAGAAATCAGCATTAAAGGAAAAAGCTGCTGGCTTCAAGTAATGTTACGGAGTGCGTAATGAATTCCTTACTGTTTTCACATTAATACAAATTGGAGAGTGAGAGAGAACATTAGACTGACACTTTTACTTCACTAGGAATATTGTATAATAATCGTAAATAAGGTTGTCGAAGCGGAAAACATCAGCGAAGAAGTGTAGCAATTAACGACACGGTGTGACGTTCAGAATGATTATCTCAGGTTAAACGGGTATTTTTTTCCCCCCATCCAAGCTAAACTAAGGGTGCCAACGTTTACGATTTTCGACACCTGAAAAGTTTTTACGTGAATAAAATTTCTCAATTCACTGAAGGGGAAAGGACACGTGAGGTGAAAGACGTGGGGTTTTTTTTCCTGGTAGCTTTTGCTTTGCTTAGACGTTTTGTGGATGAAATTTAATCAGTGAATTCATAAACCTCGTTCGTGTGAGCCAATAGAAAACAAGTGGGCGGGACTGGTGTCTGGTTAAAGAAACAAGGAGCAGCTGCTGATTATTAAGTAGCGCTACACTGGACTTTTGCCTCACTGTTTCTTTGCTGTCTTGTATGCCGACATTGATTAGCGTTTGTTATTTATTTATTTTTGTGGTAAAATTCTGTTTTGTCTCACCGCCTGCTGTGAATTTCCTGTTAACCGTGTTGGCATCGCTGGCTGTCGGGGGTTCAGGTTCATGCGTTCAGTCTTGCTACTGGTTTCTGAAATACTTTAACTGTAGGTCACTGTACACTCTTTTCTTTTTTCTGTAAGACTTGCACTGCTTTCCACTGGTGCAAGTTCTGCCATCTAAAAAAAAAATAATAATAATTCCTTTAAATGAAGTGACATTTCTAGTTCTAAAGATGTCTATTGCCGCACATTTGTTTATTAACAACCTTATCAATGTGTTTAATTAGTTGTGTTTGGCATTGCGCCGGTAACGGAATCCTCTTATTTGAGTTTGACGCAGACTTAACTGGAGTGAAAGCCCTTTTTTCCCCACTTTGCTTTTTCGTTTTTTTTTTGTTAATAATGATGATAATAATAAAAGCAAAGGTAGCGGTAAAAAAAATCTCACAAAAACACGCATTTTTCAAATAGAATATATTAATAATATTTTATATATATATATATATATATATATGTGTGTCTTTTTTTTTTTTTTTTTAATTACACTTTAGGCCATGGCTTTTTCCTTTTGTAGAACAATCTCAGCTATTATAGATGCAATAAATATGGCACCAATCCCCCAACATGTTTAAAAGTGTGTGAATGCTAGTGTCTTATTATGATTTGCATGAAACACCTTAATAAATGAATTATATGTTATTTTTTTCTTATTGTTATTATTATTATATATTTTTTTTAAACAGCAGTAAGCAGAGTTTTTATTTATTTATTTATTTATTTATTTTTTAAACCATCACTGGGGATAGTTACCATGGTAACAGTCACCAGGCACATCCCTGTGTGGTGGTGAAATGATGAAAATGACAGGCGTGGAGAAGATTAAAAACCATCAAATACTGAAAAAAAAAAAAGTCTTGGCCCTTCATGGCTGCTTTGGATTCTTACGTAATTCAAATACATTGAGATTTAACTTGTTTATTTAGAGCTGTTTTCCTATATATATTTTAGATTTCACTACTGCCCGGTTAATCAGAGCGTTTCTTTGTTTTTCAGACTAATTACGAAAACAGGATATACAGCCTGAAAGTGGAGTGCGGCCCTAAGTATCCTGAAGCACCACCGACTGTTAGATTTGTAACAAAAATTAGCATGAATGGAATAAATAATTCCAATGGGACGGTAAGTAGTCATTGGGTTATGATAAATCCTTGCTTGACAGATTGGCATATGAATCTGGAATGATCGACAGTTGCGGTGTTTTGAACTCTTTGATATGAGCTCACACCATGGAAGCTCCGCCCCTTTCTGCCCATGCGCAGTATGACACATGTATCGTGATATTTCAAGACATTTCTAGGATACCTGATATGTCTGGTCATATATAGGTTTCATAACAAGCAGCCAGCAATTCATTAATTTTGTGTTGAAAATTAAACCTTTAAAAATGTGTTTACTGAAATTTTTATTTAATGTAAATAACATAAAAAAGAGGAAACATTTGTAAAAAAATAAAATAAAATAAACATTTTACAATTTAAAAGACTGAAAAAACAGAAAACACAAAGTAGATTTGAGTTTGTAATATTTAAAAAAAAATATATATATATTTTTTAAAAATACCACAGTATTTCAGAAAACTGTATCGTAACTTATCATAATAGCAACGTTATAGCGTCATATCGCCCAGTACTAGTTATAATGAAATCCAAAACTGAACACAAGACAATTTAATAGTACTGATAACTTCATGGTAATGACAGTGCAGTCAAACCTGTGGTACACATACACTATATGGCCAAAAGTATGTGGACACCTGACCATCATGCCTGTATGTGCATCCCGTTCCAAAACCATGTGCATTAATATAGAGCTGTCCCCTGCTCTGTCCTGCTATAACAGCCTCCACTCTTCTTGGAAGGCTTTCTACAAGATTTTCGAGTGCGTCTGGGAATTTGTGCCCATTCAGTCAAAAGAGCATTAGTGAGGTCTGGTAGTGATGTTGGACGAGAAGGCTCGCAGTCGATGTTCCAATTCATCCCAAAGGTGTTCACTGGGGTTTAAGACATTATCCTTGACTAGAAGTAAGGAGCCGAGCCCAGACTCCGAAAATCAGCCCCAGACCATTATGCCTCCTCCACCAAACTGTACTGTTGGTGCTATGCGTTTAAGGAGGTAGCGTTCTCCTGGTGCCCACTAAACCCAGATTCATCCATCAGGCTGCCAGATAGTGACCTGTGATTTCATCACTCCAGAGAACACGGTTCCACTGCTCCAGAATCCAGTGGCAGTGCCTTACACCACTTTACACCAACCCATGCTTGGCATTGCACATATTGATCTTGCGTGAAACCAGTGTCATGAATCTCCTGATGCAACAGAGAACAGACGATGTTTACTTGCTACGCACTGCAGCGTCCCCGCTCTGTGAGTTTGCATGGTCTACCCCTTGGTGGCTGAGCTGTTGTTGCTCCTAGATGCTTCCATTTCTCAGTAATAGCACTTAGAGTTGATCGGGGCAGGTCTAGCTTAACTGACTTGAGGCATAAACAGTGCCATGTTTACTACACTCTACAGTCTACTAGACTGCATGGCGCAATCATTAGGAGGGACGTCCACATACTTTTGGCCATATTATTGTATATACAGGGTTTTACGGTAACCCCCAGGAGCTTGGGGTTAGGGGGAGAAAAGACACTTGAAATGCACACTTTATCAATTAATTAATTTATTATTAAGAATTTGTCCTTATAAACTTTTCTAGCGTCTTAACATCATTCCTCAAGCGCCTGGAGATTACCGTAAAACCCTGTATATATTTACTCACTCGAGTTTCTACCTTAGACAGGTACTATATCGAAGGTGTACTGTACGTATTATTCATTTTCAGGGTTGCCAGGCCTGCCTTAGAGATTGAGCAAAGATTTTGTTGTTGCTGAAATTTTCTGTGCGATTATCTCTGTTTTGTAATGTTTTTTTTTTTTTTTTTTTATCCCTTTTTTTTTTTCCCCCCTTTGTTCCAGGTGGATGCACGTAGCATACCAATTCTAGCAAAATGGCAAAATTCATATAGCATTAAAGTCGTTCTTCAAGAGCTACGGCGTCTAATGATGTCCAAAGAGAATATGAAGCTTCCTCAACCGCCTGAAGGACAGACGTACAGCAATTAATTGTAAAGGATTGTTTTTGACCATCTGTCTTAAAAACAAAAAAAACAACAAAAAAAAAAACAACCCAACCTTACTCTATTAGTCTCATGTCATCAGAGATAGAGAAAGGGGAAAGAAAAGCGTACATTTGTTCAGTCTGTACATGAACAGACGTCATTGCAAGGGCACGATTGGATGTTTCAAAATAGTTTAGCTTCTCAGAGAAAAAGGAATGAAGAGAAAACGTGAGTCACCGTCTGAAATTCTTTTAAGATTGAGTGCACAAATTGTTCTCCTCCAGTAATGTTATGTCCAGCTTTATTGTTTCGGTATTTTTTTTTTCCCCACATAGCCACCAAAAAAAAAAAAAAAAAGGCAAGATGGAACTTTTTAAGTTAACGTAACCTGGCGTTAAAAAATAACTTGACTTTAAAGATGCCTATATGATATGACAGCATGATTAGTTGGGAGGGGAAAAAAAACATCAGCGTAATAAATTATCTGAATGATAGACGCCTTCGTGACGATTATATTAAAGTGTGCCTGTAGTCTAGTAGTAGTATCACAAACGGAAGGGAGTGGCTGGTTCTTTTTTTTTTTTTTTTTTTTTTTTTTTTTAATGATTATTTTTAAAAAAACAAACAAACTTGTATGACAGTAGCTGTTTGTTTCAGTGCGCTATTTTTCTGTTTTAAATCAAACCTTTCATTTAACTCCTAGAAAATGTCAGGTACATTAAAGCACTCGACATCATGAAGCCCATATCGACATTGTCTGTCTCTCTCTCTCTGTCTTCCTCTCGCTCTCTCTTCACTGTACGTACACACACAGCCCTTGCGGAGTAAACGCATTGAATTACTGTATGAAGTGACACAATGAACGTCTTTGAGGATTTTCCACAGCACACCATCACGCCCTGATGTGCTTCTTCAAGCGGTTTTATTAAATTTAATTAATCATTGTTGGGGGGGGGGGGGGGGGGGGGGGGGGGGGGGGGGGGGGGGGGGGGGGGGGGGGGGGGGGGGGGGGGGGGGG
>CM075003.1:12369190-12380569 GCA_037576675.1 Pangasius sanitwongsei
TGTGGAAGCTCTTAAAATAAAGCTGAAAGTCTACACTTCCATCACATCTTGATTGTTTTATTTCAAATCCATTGTGGAGGTGTATAAAGGCAAAATCTCAAAAACTGTAATTGTCCAAATACTTCCGGACCTGACTGTGTGTATACACACACACACACACATATATATATATATATATATATATATATATATATATATAAAATGAAGTGAAGTGATGTGGAATTTGTGCTCTGCATTTAACCCATCCAAGCGCACACACACCCCCCCGGAGCAGTGGGTAGCCTTTTTAGCTGCGGAGACCAGGAGACCACACCAGAGGCTACAGTGATCACAGACTTGCTGAAACTGGATAGTTGAAAATTGAGGGGGGAAAAAAAAGATTATGTCCAGGAGTGAACCTGTGCCAATTAGGCCTGCCTGAATCACAGAAATGCTGCTTTATAACACACTAACTTAATCAGTGTTCATGTCTCAGCTCACAAAGTGTCTCAGTATTCTCCAGTTCAAATAGAAGAACTCCCAAATTTCTCCCAGAAGATATTATTCAGGATATATTCTTAAATAAGAAAAAGAAACTGCAACTTTCTTTGGTTTTGGCTCTTGTATGTGGTTTGATCCATACAGCCACACCAATAGGTGGCAGCAACAAAATGGAGTGACAAAAATACACGAACATATCGATTAAAAGCTTATTTTTCTATATAAAAGGTAAAATGTAATAAATTAACATTTTAACTCAAAGTGTTATGTCCATCGCCATATTTGAGTCACGTGATTCTGGTCTGGCAGTGGTTAATTCAACATTTGGGATTTTTTGGGACTTTTTTTTCTTTTTTAGAACATATTACCACAATTTTACCTAATTGCGTGGAAAACTAGACAAAAAAATACGTTTTAAAAAATCAGTAGGATTTTTTAACTCGATGCATTTCCATTCAATAGAACGCTGTATCTTCTTTGTGAGCTGCCTGGCCACGTGACTTAGTCTCTGTCGTGGCCTTTTCCCGCGAACATCTAGGAAGAAACCATTTGTCGGGGGGGGAAGCCTATTGTATTGTTTCTGACTGCTTAAAAATCAACACTTGGGTTATAAACGCCGTAAGACTGTTTTCAACGAAGTAACTGAAATTAAAATTTTATATTTTAGGACACACATTGCCTAGTGAAGTGTTTATAAGGGGGAAAAAAAACATACACACAAGGTTGATATTTCCCCTGTCGAAGTAAAATGAAGTAGCGCTGCCTCGGCTTCTGATTGGCCCGTGATTCCGCGCGAAAATTACGTCACCGAGCGATTTCGCGCCACACGGTGTGTATTTGAGAAGAAGCCTCCAAGACGGTAAGTTGTCAAGCTAAGCTTTTATTAAAGGATGATTATATAAGTGAAAAAAAGCGTGCACAGAGCGGATTATTTGTGGTAAACTTAGTCTTTGGATACATTTTGAGTCACTTCTTGTGTATTTATATATTATGTAAGTAGTTTATGACACTTAATAAGAAATAATAGAAAATGGCGTCGAGGCTTTTTAACTGTTAATGAAGAACTTAGGAGTTAAAAAAGGAGTAAAATCTGACATTAAGCTCCTAGCTGTTGTTTCCAAACCTCGATGTATGATTTAAACTGCTTCATCCATTTTAATGTTATTAATATTATTATTATTATTATTATTATCTTTGCTGTCACACGCGTTTTATCAATTAGCCAAGATGGCTGCTTTTCTAACTTCAGAATCTTAAAAACTAAATAAATTCATATTCCACCTCCTAAATTCCTCTTTTTAACACCTTAAAAGCTCGTCCTGAAGAGTATTATTCCTTTTATACCACAGCAAATTGCAGACCATTAGGTTTTTTTTTAGTTGTGAAAGGACGACATGTACTTTTTATCTGTTTATAGTTGCTTCTCATGATCACTGGGTAAAGTAGAGTATTAATTTTAACATTTATAGTATGGTGACTGTTATTAATGTAAAGAATAAAACATACAGTATGGTGTCAATTTTTAGTAGTAGCTTCCATATGTTTATAGGAGGAAAACAGTTGGGGGTGTGCTGTTATGGGAAAATAATCAATGGCGTGATGCGATTCTACACGAGATACTGTTGATTATATTCCTATAAACATATAGGAATATGTTATAACAGCTATCATCTTGCATTCTTTCAACCATCTGACCATCTCCTTGCAGGAATCTTCACCATATCATAATTATAATAAATTTTCCTTTGTTAAATAACGCCATTTTTAGGAACAGTAGTGTAGGATAGAACGAGTGCATTAATACAAACATCTGAGTTGCTATTATAGAAAACTAATCAACACAATCTGACCAGTCACATTAACGCGTACAACTGTTTTATTTTCTAGCGAGTGGTCAAGATGTCTTCGCCGTCGTCCGGTGCACGTAAGCGGGGCAGGAGCAGCAACCCGGCGACTCGTAAGTTACTGGATTACGCCAGCGCACAATGCTGATGGGAGTTATAACGGTTTTATAACACTTATATACACACTGTAAACCGTGCTTAGTGTTTTCAGTTTTTTGCAGCGTTTCCTGTTCCAGTTATAATTACAGGACAACGTAGTGTTGATTTATAGGAGTTACAGTTCCAGGGTTAATTTGGAACTGAAAGTTAAAGTTTTTATAAGCATAGTTCATTTTTATTGTATTGACATAGTAATGATTTTTCATAGCATGTGATGGCAGATTGTAATGATTTTCCCTGTGTGTGTGTGTGTTTAAATAGCTGCTAGCGATGGCCCTCAGACCCCACGAGTCCGTGGATCCCAGGAGTCGTCCACGGGAGAGTTACAGCCCATGCCCACCTCCCCTGGCACGGACATGCAGAGCCCCGTCCCTCAGGACACCTCTCTCTTCTCCAGCCCCATGCCCCGCCCCTCCGGTACCGCCATTTCCTCATTTGCATGTTATCACAATTGCAGTTTAAAATACAGATGGATAAAACAGCCGAGCGTTCCCGTTTAGTTACATATGCGTTCTTTTACACCAGTCCCACAGAGTGAACCGGACATGAGCTCTCCGCTGATTTACGACACACCCAGTCGCGGGACTCCGGCTCGCCAGAGAGCTGACCTGGGATCTGTCAGGAAGGCGCCACAGGTGGACCTGAACTCCGAGCCGGTGAGTCAGCGCGAGACTCCATAGAAAGGGGTGCAGAGTCGCACCATTTAATGATCAGCTTTGTGTACTGAGGGACAGTTTCCTGAGGTTTGTTCTATACTCGCAGTGTGATCGTAACTCTGTGTTTGTGTGACTTTTCCAGCCATCGGGGGACGCGACAGTAGCCAGCGAGCAAAACGCCGGACAGAGACTCGTCATCTGGGGCACTGACGTCAACGTGGGAACGTGCAAGGAGAAATTTCAGGTAGCACCGAATGAGCATTTGGCATCCTATAGAGTCGTTAGAGCACACTACAGAGCAGAGGTCATGAAATGGCGGAAGTGTGGCTCGGATGTAGATTTCACCGGCCCGTGCAGAGCAGAAAAACGTTTGAAAATCTGGGAGAGAAGGAAAGGCGACATTCGTTATAGTGGAAATAATAGACACGGTCGCACCACATGACGCGTTTTCCATGTTTGTTCGCAATCAGAAAATGGTTGGAGTCCTAGTGGTTTAAATGACTAATCTGTTTATATTTTTAGAACTAACCAGGTTGATTACAAAATATCGCAGGTGCTTGCATTTAAAAAAACAAAAACAAAAAAAAAACGTTTGTTGGATGACCTGTTTTCACATCATCAAGCTCTGATTGTGAGTTAACCTCCATGTTTAGCGTTTGGGTTAATCAGGGGTGTGTGTGTGTGTTTCCTCACAGCGTTTCCTGCAGAGATTTATCGATCCTACATCACAGGAAGACGAGAATGCGAGTCTGGATCTGAACGAGCCTCTGTACATGCAGAAACTGGACGAGGTGGGGTTTAGTTTTAGGATCTCTAGAATTTTACGCAAATGTTTTTCCAAGTGTGCATAATTTACAGACCTCTGTGTGTGTGTGTGTTGTAGATCAGTGTTGTTGGGGAGCCTGTGTTGAACGTGAACTGTGGCCATATTCAGGCTTTTGATGCCGATCTGTACCGTCAGCTCATCTGCTATCCTCAGGTAAGGATAACGTGACTACGCCGTAACAACTCCAGACATTTTAGTCAGTAGAAAGAAGCCCTCTGTCAGGAAAATACCAGTTTAATTAAAGGCGAGTGTGACTGAAGAACACTTGAAACGAAAGGACTGCTGTTTATTTATTTTTTTTCCTCCTTGCCCACAGGAAGTAATTCCAACGTTCGACATGGCAGTCAACGAGCTGTTCTTCGATCGGTTCCCTGATTCCGTCCTGGAGCACCAAATCCAAGTGCGTCCCTACAACGCCCTGAAAACCCGGAACATGCGCAGCCTCAACCCCGAGGGTGAGTCCGACTCTCTGGTTACTGGGGGAATTTGTCGTGCCGGTTGTTTGATTTGTCTCGGTAACGTGCTGAACCTCTCTCAGACATCGATCAGCTCATCACCATCAGCGGCATGGTGATCCGCACGTCCCAGCTCATCCCGGAGATGCAGGAAGCGTTTTTCCGCTGCCAGGTTTGTGCCTTCAGCACGCGTGTAGAGGTGGATCGCGGCCGCATCGCCGAACCTGCGGTGTGTCGGAACTGCAACACCACACACAGCTTGGCGCTGGTGCATAACCGCTCCATGTTCTCCGACAAACAGATGGTGAGATTTTGTAACCTTTTATTTATTTATTTATTTATTTAAAAAGAAGGTGGTTCAGAAAAACTTGCTAAAATGCAAGTGGGTTAATTACTAATCGCTGCTAATCTCTTGTAATGACCTAGTTATTAATGTAATGGGTTCATTAAATCAATTACCGTATCTTACTACGAGCCTTACTCACATTCTCTAGAAAAATATTCTGCTACCATTACGGGCTTGTGTGCTATAGAGAATAAACCACTCTGTGCTGTGCTGTTATAGAAAAATAATCAATGACAGGGTGGTGGGATGAAGCAGAGTTCCTGTTACCACCCTGAAGCTGATTATTTTCAAATAAAAGCACATCCGGAGATGTTTTATTCCACTTATACCATGAGTAACACTTTTTTTTTTTTTTAAATTTTTTATCCTATTATGGTAACTTTTAATGTTGGAAGTCTGCGAAACATTTTTTTTCTTGTAACATGAGTTACAACAGTCGGTTCCTTCATCTTGCTCATTTTTTTCCTTCTCTTGAAGTTAATAAATTGAAAAAGAAAAACAGGCATTACAGAGCACTGGAGACTCCTTCAGTCATTTTTAGAAAGCTTTTTTTTTAAATTATTTTAAAGTATTTATTTATTTACCTTTTGAAAATGACAACACTTGTGTAATTTGTGTTTGTGGACTGACTGCCGTGAGTGTCTATGCTCAGACTTGCCCGAAAGTGTCGTTAGTTTGGTGTGAAATGTTGTATTTTGTCTCTTTAATGGATAGATCAAGCTGCAGGAGTCACCAGAGGACATGCCCGCTGGTCAGACCCCCCACACCACCGTGGTGTACGCCCACAATGACCTGGTGGACAAAGTACAGCCTGGAGATCGTGTCAACATCACCGGTGCGTTCAGGTTTTAAGCTCCTCCCTGCACAATTCAGGCTTGATTCAGTTAATGAAGTTATTTTATTTTTCCACAAAAAAAGGTATCTACAGAGCCGCCCCCATGCGCGTAAACCCAAGACAGAGCCAGGTGAAGGCCGTGTACAAGACCCACATCGACGCCATCCACTTCCGCAAGACGGACGAGCGGCGTCTGCACGGGCTGGACGAGGAGAACGAGCAGAAGCTTTTCACGGAGGAGCGCGTCGCCATGCTCAAAGAGCTTGCTAACAAGCCGGATATCTACGAGCGCCTCTCCTCAGCCCTCGCACCCAGCATCTACGAGCACGAGGACATCAAGAAGGTGGGCTTATATTTCAACTGGAGAATGTTTTCATGACACTCGATGAGGAATTCTCCTGAGGTAGCTTTTCACACAGGGAATTGATGATGCATGATGTTGCATGACATTATGTATTTTTTTATTTTTTTTTTAAATTGACCTCTTGATCCAAAAAAAAAAAAAAAGGTCCTTCATCCATTCAGTCAAGCAATATCATATAGCAAGTATATTAATCAATTTTGGTTTTCTTTCTTTTTTTAGTTAATAAATTGTTTACTGTTTTATTTATATTTAATTGCTTACTTTTAGTTGTACTTCAACACGTGATCCAAAAGTGGTTCAGTGTTCATTTGAGTAATCAAGTGAATTTAAAGTAAATATAATATCAGAAGCAAATAGAATATAAAGATGAACTCTTGTTAATATTTATGTTCTGTCTTTATTTGCATACTTGTGTATTTTTCTTTTCTTTTATTTATTTAATTATTTAGCTATTGATTTATTTAATTATATAATTTTTTCTACATGTTTACTTATTTAACATTAAAAAAATTACTTTATTACTATAGTAAGTGTTCTAATATCTTTGTTTTGAATTTAATTTATACATCATATGCACAGCTAGAGTGTAAAATATTTTACTTACAGGTACTCAGTTAAACGTGTGTTTGATTCTGGTATCTATTTTCTCCTCTCTGTTTGATTTCCAGGGAATCCTGCTGCAGCTATTTGGTGGCACACGTAAAGACTTCAGCCAGACGGGACGCGGTAACTTCCGCGCTGAGGTCAACATCCTGCTGTGTGGCGACCCGGGTACGAGTAAATCTCAGCTGCTCCAGTACGTCTACAACTTGGTGCCTCGCGGTCAGTACACGTCAGGTAAAGGCTCGAGCGCCGTGGGTCTCACGGCCTACGTGATGAAGGACCCGGAGACGCGGCAGCTGGTGCTGCAGACCGGCGCGCTTGTTCTCAGCGACAACGGCGTGTGCTGCATCGACGAGTTCGACAAGATGAGTGACAGCACGCGCTCGGTGCTGCACGAGGTCATGGAGCAGCAGACACTCTCCATCGCCAAGGCAAGCCAATCATGTGTTTGGTGTTAATACAAGTCTCTTATCATTAGTACAGATTAGTAAAGATGTGCTGTGATAATGAAGTCTAGATCAAGCAAACACACACATCAGACCACAAATGAAGAGCAGCAGGTAAATATGTAAAAAGAAAACATAGACGAAATGTTCAATTCAATTTGGATATGTATTTGGATCACTTCCTGTATGATGAACATGTGTCACAACGTGGGGTTTTAGGATTTACCCATCAGTGTTCTTCAGCTCATTGATGATGTCGCTACGGCTGATCAGAATCCAGGATTCGGCAGCACTGTGGTATGATGGAATAAAAATAAAAATGGTTTGTGCTTCTGTCCATATATTAGGCTGGGATCATTTGTCAGCTCAATGCACGGACTTCGATCCTGGCAGCAGCCAATCCCGTGGAGTCTCAGTGGAACCCCAAGAAAACGACGATTGAGAACATCCAACTCCCTCACACGCTCCTGTCCAGGTAAACCCGGGCTCCGTGTTTTTCTTTCCGACTACTCGCTGGGTTTCACCCCATTCAGCTCTCTCTCTCTGTCTCTCTGCCTTTCAGGTTTGATCTGATCTTCCTGATGCTGGACCCTCAGGACGAGGTGTACGACAGACGCCTGGCGCATCACCTGGTCTCTCTGTACTACCAGAGCGAGGAGCAGATCGAGGAGGAGTACCTGGACATGGCTGTACTGAAGGACTACATCGCTTACGCCCGCACGTACATCAACCCCCGACTGAGCGAAGAAGCCAGCCAGGCGCTTATCGAGGTCTGAGGGGAAAAATACACAACAAACTTGTGATCTGTGATCAGAATTAAGGGAGTGTTGTGAAGAGTTTCGGGGTTCAGTGCTCTAGAACATCCATTTCAACTTATATATTATTATTATTATTATTATTATTTAATTATTTAATTATTTAATTATTTTATTTATTTATTTATTTCTATAAAGAGTGATGGGGTTTTGTTGTAAATCGGTGTTGGAGGATTTTTCTCTCTTTCCTTACTTTGTGTGCCCTTACACCCAGATTACATTTTAACCAGAAAAAAAGAATAGGTGGAGGTTTAGAAGAAAGAATGAATATGAGCGAAATGGAGGAGTGTCAGGAAGAAAGAAAAGTGAAAAAGACAGAAAGAAATGAAGAAGGAGAAGTCAGGGGAGGAAGAGACATAAAGAAACAAGAAGAAAAGGAAAATAATAAAAAAAGAGAAAAAGAAAGAATTGAAAGGGGAAGAAATAGAGAAAGAATAAAACAAACAATAGTGAAGAAAGTGGGAAAGAAGGGAAGCAATGAGGAAAAGGAAGATAGGAAAAGAAGAATGAAAGACTTGAAAGGGGAAAAGGTAAAGAATGGAAGAAAGGGGCTGGTGAAAGAAATTGGCAGAGAAAGAAATTGGGAAAGAAGGGATGAAGAAAGATCTGAGAAGGAGAAAAAGAATTGAAAGAAATGGAAAGAGACAGCAAGAAAAGCAAACAATGGGGTAGGAAGGGAAGAAGAGAGGGACTGGGGGAAAGAGAGAATTAAAAGTATGAGAGGAAAGAGACAAAAAGAAACAGGAATGAAGGACAGTTTGAAGGTAAGAATGAAAAACATGAAATGAACCAACCAACCATGGGGATACAAACTTTTGCACTCAGCTGTAGGATCATATCTTCTTGCTTATTATTCTTCTTATTTTATTTTTTTTTAAACTAATTTAGTAACGTCGGTCGTGTATGTAAGTTTCACTCGTGTTTGTCTTGTGCAGGTTTTTCACAGTTTAAGATGTGAGATTTTGAGCGTTCCTCATTCTGTGACCGCAGGCCTACGTGGACATGAGGAAGATCGGGAGCGGCAGAGGGATGGTGTCCGCTTATCCCCGGCAGCTGGAGTCGCTGATCCGACTCGCCGAGGCTCACGCTAAAGTGCGCTTCTCCGACAAGGTGGAGACCATCGACGTGGAGGAGGCGAAGAGACTGCACCGAGAGGCACTGAAGCAGTCAGCCACTGACCCCAGAACAGGATTCGTGGATATCTCCATCCTCACTACAGGTGTGATGTGGTGTGAAAGTGCAATCATCATCACCCTTATTTTTCATTATTTGCATTCATTAATAATTAATAATTGGTAATTGTATATTTGCTAAATGTAAGCAGTTGGTTAAGAGATTTTATGGAAAAGTAGTTCACAAAAGTCTATTTCTAAGAAACAACAAATAAGGGAATTCATCTTTTTGTTTCCTTTTGGTGTTTTTTATGAATAGAAGGATGCGCAAAGATTTCCTGACATTTTTCTTCGGTTTTTCACCACTGTTTTGTGTTTAAATGGTGGATTAATACAGTGAAAGCCGTGATATTTGTAGACTCTGTTATCATTCCGTGAAACTTCAGAACCGTAACACCCGCCTTGTGTGTTGCTGTGTGTAGGTATGAGCGCGACGGCACGAAAGCGCAAGGAGGAAGTGGCTCAGGCTCTAAAGAAACTCATCCAGTCTAAAGGCAAAACGCCAGCCATGAAGTACCAGCAGCTGTTTGATGATCTGCGTGCCCAGTCCGAGGCTGTAAGATTTCACTTCCTGTCACTAACAATGAACCAGAGTTACTGTGCATCAGTTAGACGAGTCATTAATGCTAAAGTGTATTAACATTAACAGTAATTTTTTATTTTATTTTTTTTTTGAAGTCATTAATCTGTCGTTTGTTGCTCCAGGCTATCACCAAGGACATGTTTGATGAGGCGCTCCGAGCTCTCACGGATGAGGACTTCTTAACGGTCACAGGGAAAACTGTGCGCCTGCTGTAAATACTGCACTCATGATGAATTGCTGGTGAATTAACTCCTCAACCTGGCTGCTTTTCTCAACCTGTCTGTAGAGCAATTATTATTAATAATGTTCATGTATATGAAGAGTTGTTTGTTTTGCTATTAAAATGATGTGTTGCTAGTCATGTGACTCCATTTTGTTCATTCTACTCCAAGTTTATGTTTAAAATAAGGTGAATGTGTAGTTAGTGGGAAGAACAGGCTTTCTGACACACACACACGCGCGCGCGCGCACACACACTGTAGGGCTGTAATCGGATATGAATACATGGAGCTAGAGGTTTTTACTTTCACGCATGCGGTCGTTTACTGCATTCGTTCATTCAGCCTTAGTCGCTGCCTGGTCACCTGTGGAAGGAGTCTCCACTGTCGGCACTCAGTCGCTTAGTTTTCTGTCACGGGAATTTGTGTTTTTCTCTATAATATGACGAGCTGCGATTTTCTTTATGCTGGCTTTACATTGTGATTTTTTTTTAATTTGTTTATTTTGCCTGATTTTGCTGTCGTAGACAAAAATCGGATATCATAAGAGTTCCTTGGTCACAAGTTGACACCAGCTTAGATGGCATTACTAGTTGTGATGGCACTAAATCTCAGGAGCCCGCTATAAATACGGTTGTGGCGAGAGCGGAAATTAAACGACGCGTGCTAATGGACAAAAATTTCTTTATTACCTCAAGCTCATTTTGAAGAATGTTTGTGCACGATTTCAGTATTGTGCTGATTAATGACAAACTGCACAGAATGTAATTTTTCTTTAAGCACAGGTCTATCATCCGAGGATCTTCATCGTATAGTTTGATATGGAGAACGTTATTGTACAGTATAGAATTCAGCTGAGATTTTATCGGAATCGTCGCATATGGTGTGAGGAGTAATAATCTTAAAAGAATACGGAGATCTCACAGCCTGAAACCAGCTTCATTAAATTAAAGATAAAATTAGTCAACTATTGTTTATAAATGCTATAACGTAATTGATCGCATGAGCTAGCTAGTGTTGCGGATATTCAATAAACCACGCGTGTGGGTGTTTTTTTGTTTTTTTTTTTAGGGGGGGATAATCAACTTCTGGGAGGTAACAGTAACTCTGCTTCGCATCCTTGATTATTTTGTTTGTTGACATCTCCAGGAGAAGAATGACCTAAGCTGGTGTAACAGTTCTTTAATGAATTTTGTAATCGTTGAGAACTTGGTGTGGTATAAGAGGAGTAAAACACTTCAGGATGTTGTTATAGGCAGTAACAGTGACTCCCATTTCATCACACTATGGAGCCGCGCACAGGACATGCGAGTAAAAAAAAAAAAAGAAAGAAAAAAAATACTGTGGCCACGAATTAAGAATTGGTCCCCACGACTTTATTAATGCATGAGAAACGTTTTATTAATTCGTTCCCTTGTTGTAGTTAAATCGTGGCCTCGTTTTACTCGTTTTAGGTGAATCATGGCCTCGTTTTACTCGTTTTAGGTGAATCGTGGCCTCGTTTTACTCGTTTTAGGTGAATCGTGGCCTCGTTTTACTCGTTTTAGGTGAATCGTGGCCGCGGTGTACTCGTTTAG
>CM075003.1:12397315-12415989 GCA_037576675.1 Pangasius sanitwongsei
CTGGTTACGATCCACCAGTGCGAAGTGTGAATACTTGTAATATTTTCCCTGGTCTTAAGATTTTGTTCAGGAGTGTAATTATTATTTATTATTATTTCATATTAGTCACATACAATGATACAACCATAAATCATATAATCAAATAAATAAATATTAACTTTTTTTCCCGAGTAAAACAAGAATATACTTATTGGTTGATTTGTTTGTTTGCTTATGGCAGGATCGGTTGATGGGTTTTCTCACTCTGCGCGTCACGCGGTTTGCTGTTTGAGTAGTTGCAGTACGCGCACTCGGCCGCTAGGTGTCAGCGCTGTGAGTCTGTTCCACTGATGTGACCCGCAGAGGAAGACGCTGTGTTTCTGCGACCCGGGAAAACAGCTTCACAGCGGCTAGCAAGTTAACTCCATAGCGTCATTTCTCAAAACATTAACTAATCAACCGCATGGTTTGTTCATTTACTCTTTAAATTAACGATGCCTTCGTTTTCAAAGGTAAGAATTCATACGTTATAGTCAGCAGTCTCTTTTCTGAATATTAAATATCCACTTAATAACAAAACACTCCGTGTGGTGCTGTTACAGGAAAATAATCAATGGTGTTGAAGCAGAAGTTTATTGTTTTCCCATGACAGCACGTCCTGAAGTGCTTTATGCCTCTTATACCACAGCATGTTGACAATTTTTAGTAATTAATTAATGAGACATTTACTTAGTAAGACAGAAACGAGATAATTAAGTCGTGGCCATGACTTAAAAACATAAGAACAAAATGATTAGGTTGTGGGAACGAGATAATTCAGTCCTGTGCGCTTAGTAACGTCAGGGAACAAGATAATTGAGTCATGGGGACAAGATACTTACGTCATGGCTGTGTATTGCGTGAGGATGAGATAATTATGTTGTGGCCACTGCTTAGTAATGCGAGGGAACCAGACAATTGTGTGAATGAGATAATTAACAAGACAGTTAATTTGTAGCCATGTCTTAGTAACGTGATAATTATCATATCATGTTATATCAAGATATATCAATATCAAGATAATTTTTTTCATGAGAATGAGATGTTATGGCCACTGCTGCATAACATGAGAAAATGAGATAATTTATTTGTGGGAATATGATAATTAACAAGATAATTAATTTGTAGCCATGTCTTAGTAATGCGAGTGAATATGATAATTCAGCTGTGGGGATTAAGAGATAATTAGATCATGGTCCTTAGTATTGCAAAGGAGCGAAATAATTAAGTTGTGGGAATGAGATAATTTTCAGGATAACTGATTTGTAGCCATGCCTTTGTAACGTGAGAATGAGATAATTAGGTCATGGCCAACACTTTGTGTATTTGAGGGAATGAGATATTTAACAAGCTTGTTCATTTGTGGCCACGTCTTAGTAACACGAGGGAATGAGACAATTAAGTCATGCGAATGAGATAATTAACAAAATAATTAATTTGTAGCCATGCCTTAGTAATGTGACAGAATGAGATGATAAATTTGAGAGAATGAGATAATTAAGCTGTGGCCACGGCTTAGTAATGTGAGGAAACAAGATAATTAAGTTGTGAGAATGAGATAATTAGGTCATGGCCAACGCTTAGTATATGTGAGGGAATGAGATGATTAATTCATGGGAATGAGATAATTAACAAGATCCTTAATCTGTGTCCATGTCTTAGTAATGTGAGGGAGTGAGATAATAAAGTTGTCAGAATGAGATAATTGTGTTGTGATCACCACTTGGAAACGTCCAGGAACGAGATGATTTAGTTATGGCTATGGGTTAGTAATGTGAGAAAATTAGATGATAAAGTTGTTGAAACAAGATACTAAAGTTATGGTCACTGTTTAGTAGCACGAGGGATAGGAGATAATTAAGAATGGGGTAAATTATTTATCTCATTTCCATGAATTATCTTGTTTATTTATCTCCTATTTCGTTTCCATGTGTTAATAAGTCATGGCCATGCAATATTTTTCTCTTTATATTCTCTCTCGTTACTATACAAACAATAATGTATTAAAACGAGTGCATTTGTATAAATCTGTCAGAGCTGCTGTTACAGAAAATTCTGACCAATCAGAATCGAGGATTCTACGGTGCCGTGGTGTGTGTGTGTGTGTGTGTGTGTGTGTGTGTGTGTGTGTGTGTGTGTATATATATATATATATATGTCCCTGTCTTTCTCTTTCATGGTATTTCTTTAGCCAGTCTGAAGCGACTGAACTAGCTAAACTCATTAACAAACCGTCTGTTCTCCAAAGCGCAAGCGGAGCACACGGGACATGAGGTGTGTGCTGTTTCCGGAGGACGTCAGGGAAACGTTCAGCAGGAGGGGAACCTGCGAGACACCGAAAGCCACAAAGTCATCATGGGAGAGATGTGGGGACAGCTTCCAGGACACGCCTGTGATGGAGGTGTGGGACGAGGAATGCACACGCTGCTTTTCACACAATGTATCTGTTCCTGAATTTATTAAGATTTTTTTTTTTTTCTTCCAGAAACAAAACACTACAAGACGGATGAGCAGGGCGGTGCAGCAGCTGGCGCAGACGTCCACATCTGGTAAATGGCGTCATGCTCTACATGCATGCACGTCTTAAGAATTCTCTTGATTTTTTTCTGTGGATTTGATCACATCAAGAGAAGCACCTAAAGATCATGGCTGGACTTTAAAGTGCTGATTATTTCATATTTTACATTATTCTCCCTTATTGTTTTGGGAGATATAAAATAGTTACAATTACAAATCGCACAATCACATTAACCTAATAGGTTATCGTTTCTATAGTAACAGTTCACAGAAGGAGTTCACACTTTGCGTTTTCTCTGTAAAACGACAAGCTGTGTTTTTTTTAATGACGGAAAAAAGAGAGGCTGGCTTTTTATAGCTGCTATAACGTAAGTGATAACAGGAACTAACTTGTTTTGCAACGTTTCGCAACGATAAATGTAACTGTAAAAGGATAATAAGTATGACATGATGTTATAAAAAATAAAAATTGTTGGGAAAGTGCTGTGGTATGAGGAATGAAACATTTGGGCCACGACTTGTATTAACTTATTTCATGGCATGCTTTAATTATCTCGTTCCCATGGTTTAACTATCTCGTTCGTATGCCTTAATGATCTCGTTCCTAAGCCTTAATTATCTCATTCCCGTGCTTTAACTATCTCATGAAGTGAATTTGTTTTGTGGACGTTCCACAGAGCTAAACGGAAGCTCTTAAACAAATCGTGTAGATTGCTGTGGTCTAATAGGAATAAAACACTTTGCTTCATCACACCACTCCGCCATTGTCCAAACAGGCGGTGAATGTACTGTGTATTCCTTTTTTTAAAATAAATTTTTAAAAAAAAATTTATTTATTTATTTTTTATAAACATCATTAGGCACAGTCATATTGTTTAGGTTTTCATTTCTAATAGAGTTTCTACTTCCTGCTGGCTCACGTACATAAAAGCCCTGTATCTGTGTAGTGAGGCCTGTCTCAGGAGACGAGGATCCCGTCCACATTGCCTGGACGTCGAGCGAGGACGAGCAGTCTGACAGCGAACTCCATCTCCAGCCTGCTCTCACCATCACAAAGGCCACTCGGAGATCCCGACCGACGGTCATCACATCCAGCAGATACGGCCGCTTCCTCAGCACAGGAGCAGGTGAAGGAAAAAAAATATAAACATATCTTGACTTGTGTTTTTGATCTATTATTAATGAACTCTTTTTTTTTTTTTTTTTTTTTTTTACCAGAGGGCAAAAGAAAATGGAATTTCCACTTGTTTTGGGGTGCCTGTGTTCAGCACTGATTTTATTTGTGATGCCGCACTCCACGGTAGTGGTTAAGTAGACACTCAGGGCTTTTTGAGTTTTTTGCCTAGCCTACTAGATTTACTGCTATAATTGTATTATTACTGTGGCAGTTGTATACAGTGTTTTACTATCAAAAGAGCTTTAGTTGTACTGTGCGTTTTATCTCTGTAACAGTGTTATTGTTTAGAGGTGTGAACTGGTTGCCCAGCATGGGGCTCACACCCCTCCACTGTCCCATCGCCCTGCTCACCAGCAGCTAAACACAGAGTCACGATACTCTACACACAGAAACCCAACAGTGTCCTGCCTAATCTTCTAACAGACTCGCGGTGATAAAAATAATTCATTTGTTTCTACTGATTGAAAAAGCCAATTTCCATTCGGCCAGCAGAATGGAACATCAGTGTACTGCTGGAAAGGGTTAATGCTGGGTGTTGCTGTACACCTATACACTTAAGAATTACGTTTTTTTTGTTAAAGCCTGGGCAAGCCTGAAAAAAACTATTCCATGTTTCTGGAAGGAGTTTCCAGTGTTAGCCCTTTGTAACAGTCATAAATCTCGTCACTTTCTGGCAGTAACACGTGTTCAGCAGGTTACTGATGCAATCAAATATAATTATTCTGTTATTGTGCGGTTGTGTTGTTTATAGATACCGACGAGCTTCCCACCATTGATTCAGAAAGTGAGCATGAGGATACTTCCGCTTCAAAGGAGCAAAATTCTGTGGTGAGTAAACGTATCGAGACACTACACTGTCAAAGGAAAAAGGAAATCTTCCAGAAGCGAAAAGAGCAACACTGGTGAATTTAACGAAAGCGCTTCTTGAGTCAAAACTGCTGTTTGAGTTTAAGCAAAACAAAATTTCAGGTTCTTTTTCTTTTCCAAACAAAAAGTGGGTTTATTTCCTTGCGTTTGTCTATTAGGGCTGGGCAATGTGGTGATATATAAAAAAAAAAATTCTAACAATTATGAAAGCAGCTTATTTGATGTTGACGTTTTGTACAGTTTTAAATCTTTAAATGTTAACCTTTTTACAGTTAAAAAAATATTTTTTCTTTATTTTCAGGGTTAATTGATTGCTGTAGATATTAAAATATCATTAAACTCAGTTTAAAAACACTGGGTTTTTTTTACTTGCAGTTGTTCGCAAGCCTCGTATCAATGATATGATGCATATCGTTTGGCGTAGAGTGTCTACAATGATATTTTGGTGATATCGCCCATTGTCTATGGAAGAAAGAAAGCTCGTTTGTTTTGTTGTTGTTACAGCACAGTGAAATTCCTTTCTTCGCATGTCCGAGCTTGTTAGGAAGTTGGGGTCAGAGCGTAGGGTCAGCTGTGATACGCCACCCCTGGAGCAGATGATCAGTAACCCGCAGCCTTTAACCACTATGTGACACTAGATAATGAGAGATGAGCAAAAGCTATGTTGGGAATTTCACTGAAATAAAAGAGAAACCCCCAGAAACAATGAGGATTTGCAAATGGCAAATTTTAAAATCTGATTTCTACTGGGATGGCAAAATAAATACAAGGATATCTGGAAAAGAAAAAAAAAAACAAAAAACCTCACTTCTCAGTCCTGGATTAGGAGCTGGAGCTCACTTACCCACTAGAGGGCGGCGTGGTCCCTTAAAATCTTTCATTCATGCATTCATTCATGCATTCATTCATGCATTCATTCATTCATTCATTTTCAGTAAGCGCTTTATCCTGGTCAGGGTGGCAGTGGATCGGAAGCCTATCCTGGGAACACTGGGAATGAGACGGGAAGAAACACCCTGAAATATAACACACCTTAAAAACAGCACTGTTTTCACAACTTGATCTTGCGATACATGATCATTTGCATTATTTTAGATTGTATCAATGTTTTAAAAAATATTTTAAGAGATTTTTGTATATTTAATTTTTTTATTATTTTAATACTCAATTATTAATCATTTAAAACGTATAAAAAATATGAGCATTTAGTAAAATTAAACAGACTAATATTCACAGTGTTGCTATTTGTAATTATTATTTTATATTGCATTAGTATTCCGTAATATTTATTTAAATTAAATAAATAAAAGTAAATACATAATAAAAAAAATTGTATATTAAACATTTATTTAAATCTATAAATTTAATAATTTATTTTTCGCTTGTCTTATTAGCGTATCAGAATGTGAACGGTCAGTCTGTATAATATTCATTCCTTCATGCGTTTTATCCTGGTCTGGGTCACAGTGGATCTGGAGTTTATCCTGGGAACACTTGGTGCGAGTCAAGAATACACTCTGAATACACTCATTCATACCCAAGGGCCAATTTAGCATAGCCAGTTCATTTCCTGGTGTGTTGGGAGGTGGGAGGAAACCGGAGAACCCGGAGAAACCCCATGCAGACACGGGGAGAACATGTGAAAGCTCACAGAGACAGTAAGCCGAGCTCAGGATTGGGCAGGATTGTTAATGCATCGGATTAGTGTACCTTGTTTCACTTCCGAACATATTCAGCTGGAGGTGAAGGGTGTGGTGATTTGAATATCCAGATATCTGGACTGTAGTATTCATTTACTTAATCTAGTATTCAAATAAGGCGTATCAAGTTCTATGTTTTTTTTTTTTTTTTTTTTGGCTGGAGAAAAAGCAGCTGATATTGCATTTCATGTTGAGTTCAAAACAATGTTATACACTCAGCGATTACTTTTATTAGAAACACACTCTATACAAACCATGCAATTATCCATGCAGATACAAGACAAGAGCTTCAGTTAATGCTCACATCCAACATCAGAAAGGGGGAAAATCTTCTCAATGGAATGGTTGTGGCTGCCAGACAGGCTGCTTTGAGTATTTCAGAAAATCTCCTGGGATTTATGTGCACAATAGTCTCTAGAGTTTACACAGAATGGTGCCAAAACCCAAAAAAAAAAAAAAAACCCATAGTAGTTCTATGTAGTTCAACGTAGTTGTGCAGGTGGAAACGCCTCGTTGATGAGAGAGAGGTCAGAGGAGAACGGCAGAACAGGTCAAGCTGACGCTAACTCAAATAACCGTGGGAGCAGAAAAGCATCTCAACATGTCAGACCTTGAGGCGGATGGGATACCATAGCAGGAGACCACATCGGGTTCCAAAAAGCAGGAATTTGATGCGACAGTTGGTAAAAGATCACCAAAAACTGGACAGGTAAAATTGGAAAAAATGTCACCTGGTCACATATTTTAGATAGATAGATTCAACTTTGTCATTGTGCAGAGTACGAGTACAGAGCCAATGCAGTTTTTCACATATCCCAGCTTGCTAGGAAGCTGGGGTGAGCCATGACACAGCACCCCTGGAGCAGATGTGGTTAAGGGCGTTGCTCAAACGCCCAACAGCAGCAGCTTGACAGTGCTGGGGCTTTAACCCCCGACCTTCCAATCAGTAACCCAGAGCCTTAACCGTTCAGCCACCCCTGCCCCACTTTTTTCCTTTATTCCGAACATTAACTGAAGCTCTTGATCTGTATGCGCCTGATTTTGCGCATAGCGCTGCTGCCACATGATTGGCTGATTTGATAATTGCATACAAACACTCTCTCTGTTACATTTTCTTTTTTACCTGAAATCATGATCTCATCTGGTCCAGATTGCTGAAATATAAACAAGTAACTAGTTTTAAGGTTAAATGTTTAAAAACTTTATATATTTTATTATTTTCTTTCATGTCTACTGTTTAATTTGTCAACCAATCAGTGAACCTTCTCTTAACTTAAGCATTTTAATGAAGAATAATCCCTGAATCCTGTGGCATACTTTACAATGGACACAGGCTCTGAATGGGTTAAGATGTTCCTCTTTTTATTCATTACATGCCAAATTTTCCATGTTCTTGGTGATATTTATTCATATAGCACAGTTCACACCTAAAATTAGGCTTTACAGGGAAATTAAAAAGTGGTCATTATAATACGAATCAAGCAGGGACATAATATGATCAGCCATAATAAAATGTCAATCATTAAGAAACAAAATGACAAAAGCAAGAATAAGAGTAGATAAAAAATACATAAATGTTAATGTTAAAATTAAGGGTTTTAGCTTCTAACAACCAAAGAAATCAAATTTACTGTGGAAAAAATGTAGAATGAACTGATATGATGAAATTCCTCATTCCAGTTCCTAGTCCTGGACCTAGTCCTAGACCTGTAGCTAATCGTCTAATCATTAATATGGTGAAATGTTATGTAAGGAGATATTTACTTAACATTCATGGAGGAGTCTCGAGTGTCAGTAAGTTTTCAAGACACAGGAGTTTACACTTTGCGGTTTCTCGGTAACATGACAAGCTGCGTTGTTTTGTCTTGTTAACGTCAAGAGACAGGAAAAAAAAAAAGTGAGGCTGGTGAGAGGGGAAAAAATGTTCACATTTTGTATTTCATAGCAATGCTAGATAGTAAGTAGATACAGGGCCTAAATCTCTGAACGGAACAAAATGGAGAAATGCCTCCATGTTTACAGAGGTGCCAACATTTATGGTTTAGCCGTAGCATTTACGATTTCTGACCCATTTCTATGGTGATACGTGAGCTGAGTACTGCATTTTTACTGCTTTTAATGTAGTAGATAAAGCAGCGGTCAGACCAAAGGTAAATAAATTTCACCTGTAGGAAAACCAGTTCACTGAAAGGGAAAGGTCACGCATTCGCTTCTGGCTGCAGTTGCTTTCACTTTTGTGTTTATCTACATGAAATATTCGGTCTTGTGAGCCAATAGAAAAGACGAAATACTATTTATTTACTCTTTACATCTTTTCGAGCTGCTGTTCAAGCACAAATGAGCACACAGATGCTCACGATTGCCTAGTGCTGCAGTGGTTGACAAGGGAGACAGAGTATGCCGCTCCCACCCTGAGAGCACGACCAGTTTTGCTCTCTTGGACTCCTGGCCTCGGATGGCTGTGGCATTATTGGGATACAAACTTGTGATCTCCAGAAGATAGGGCGAAAACGTTTTTGTTACCCCACTCGGGAGCCTGGAGCTGCTGATGGTTATGTAGCATAACAGGAATTTTGCTTCGTTGTTTTTTTTTTTTTTTTTTTTTTTTAATACTGTTGCTAGGATATTTGTGGTAAAATTCTTTTTTTTTTTATCAGCTTTTACTCAGATGAATTGTACCTTCTCTTGATTAGATGACTCCCAGAGGCAAAATTAGTTTCGGTGGTAATGATTAAATATGACTTTTGTTTGCCCACATGAATCATTCGGTTTTGGCGCTTTCTTGGTGGCTCTGTGCTCCTTTATGAAACCTGGCACTCACTGGTCAGACAGTTGACCTAAGGCTTGCTTATGTTCCTCATACAGCTGTTGATCCATCCTGTTCCTGCTCACATAGGAATGACAGAACGGCTTCCTCACTATAAGTAAAAAAACAAAAAAAAAAACAAACAAAAAAGATTCCAACAAAGAGGTTTAATAGAGTATAAAATCTATCCACAGCTCCATTCAGCTTCACTCATTGCGGGCTGAACGCATTTTTGACTTGAAGCCAGGAACATGGTGTTCTTGGGGTGGGGGGGGGGGATATAGGGTGGGATCAACTGAGAGGGACAAGAGAAGGACTAGAAGAAACAGACTCAGGAGGGGGGAATAAAGAGAAAGTGAGCATGTGCGGCGTGATGTTTGTTGGCATGCTGCCCTGCGGGCTGAAGTTGACTCGAATAAAAAAGAACACGTGGGCTGACAGGGCCGGCTGGAATGCTGATCATGCCTCCACATGACACGGAGGCAGGTAGTGCACCAGAATTTTCCACAACAAACCGGTTCCTTTACTGTGTCAGATGTGTTGTCTTTGATTATAAGACACGCGCGCACATACACGTTGTTGCGTCAGACATGTACACTTATTTACACTCATAAAAGATGTGCACTTAGACATTTCCGGTGTCTGTCTTTTTTTTACTACCTGATTCATGAATCCTTCGATATTATGAAAGCCCAAGTTGTCACATTAACCTGACCTTGCTACTCATGGAATGTGTCTCTAAATAATAATAACAATAATAATAATAACAATAATATGACAATATGTTAATAGATCATTATTATTATCGTGATTATTATTATTATTTATGTTATGTTCTATAGCCTAATATTTAATATTGAGAAAAATATTTGCTTCCATTTTATACATTTTTTAGATAAATGATTCCTGGTTATTATAAAGCATCCTGATCATACCATTATTATTTACATTATTATGATTCTGCAGCATTGCCTTCCGGACCATATCAGACTTATTGAATAAATCCTCTTCTTCACTGTAAAAGAAATTACAGTATATTCATGTAAGTAAACTGATGATGTGAAGCTCAGGGTGGATGGAAGACTTGATCAACGCCACTGCTCGGCCAAAAGTAAATAAACTCTTTTTAAAATAAAAGTCCAGCTATTAGAACATGGGAAGCATGGAAGCCTAATTTTGGCAGAATTACATTTCTCATTTCTAACCAATCAGAGTGGAGCATTCAGCAGTGCTGTGGTGTAAAAATAATTAGCGTGTCTTTTATCAACTGGGGCAAACAAGGTATTTATGAAAAGACAGACAGCCGGAAACTTTTTGGTTTCATGTTTCATAACAAAGCTACTGAGAAGTATGTCATGTTCATCAGTTGCCATTTTGTTAAGTATCTTGTTGCTACTAATTGGCCATTTTGCACCAACCTTCAGTATTCTAGCTGGTGTTGCGCCAAAATGTCTCAGGCACAGCAGCATTACAGGGCATGTTTAAACACTGTGTGCACTTACTGGCTTTCGGGTCATCAGGGTATTAGTATGTTATTGTACCAAAAGTCATGTCTCTTTAATGTCAGGTGGCAGCTGAGATCTCAGACTATTCTTCAGATAGCGATGGAGATCTTGACACCAGCCGGCTGGACACTCTCGCTCAGGAGCCAGCAGAGCAGCGACAGAAGTCCATCAGCGAGTGGGTTCGGTCTGCCCAAGCGCTGCTCCAGACACCTCCGAAACAAACAGATAAGCCCGCGAAGACACCCGAGGACTCCGGGAAGAAGAAACGCAAGTTTGAAAGGTGTGGACAGCCACGCACAATATGCCTTTGAGGGTACAGGGTACAGTTCAAAGCATGGCATGAACATGATGGTTGTTGGGTGTAAAATGCAAGTGACAACTAACTGAAACCTGAAAACACTGCTTCTATTGTACATTGCCTTGCAAAAGTATTCACACCTGGTCCTGGTTTGTTAGAGAACATACCTAAACAAACAGCATCATGAAGACCAAAGAGCTATCAAAACAAGTTCGAGACAAAGTTCTGGAACAGTATCAATCAGGATTTGGTTATTAAAAAAAAAAAAAAAAAACTTTGAACACCATTAAATCCATTATTGAAAATGAAAAACAATTGGAAAAACAACTGTGACTCCATAAACCATAGTTTGGACACTACACAAAGCTGGGCTTTATTAAAGAGTGTCAAGAAAAAAAAATACACATGAAATCCTGTTTTGAGACTCAGCATACATGGAAAAAATATTCTCTGAGCCAATGAGAGCAAAATCTAACTTTTTGGCCTCGGATCAAACGTTTCTGACGGAGACCAAACATGCAGGCAGTGAATACAGTGAAGCATGGTGGGGGTAGCATCACGTTATCCAAGAATTATCCTCTTGGTCCTGCTTCAAAATGTTCAAGGTGGTGAATACTTATGCAAGGCACTGTATTTAAACCTTGTTATGTATGGTTTAAACCTTCTAACCAGGTATGATATAGCACAAAGGTCAATGAGTATCAAAAAAAAAAATACTCCACACTAAATTTTCTGGAGTTTTACCCCACTGCTTTCTTTCATTTGCTTGGGGCAGATATGGAAAAAAATACCACCAACAAAGGCTTTTTGTGGTAAAAAGCCTTTTTCTGTTTTTTTTTTTTGTTTTTTTTCTTTTTCTTGGATTTTCTTGCTCGCAATATTGACAGGTCTGTCTTTTATAGTCTTTATGAGTTACAGTTGTTGAAAGCGGGTCAGACTGACCTGGCAAGCACATTGTTTATTCAGTCACAACGATCAGGGGAAAAAAAAAAGGAAAAAAAAAGCTTGTTCACACTTGTGGGTTTTTCATTATGCAAATGGTCTGAAAATTTTTCCTTGTTGATCGTGTATGGTTGCTGAGGCTTTCCTGTTTGGCATAAGCCAAGGAATGAAATGTACCAAATAAGACTCTTGGATTTACGAGGTTATTTTTATTTTGACTGTTTGATTTATGTTGCTAGACTCTTCTGTACAAAGCAGCTTGCAAGTACAATCCCGTCCTCTCCTGGATGATACGGGATAGTGGAATTGTTCATCGTTGCAGTGTACAGGTGCATAAGAGTGAAGGCGAACAGTATTTATGATCACAGCAGCAGTTCTTAGGTGCTTACAAATCTACATTACAGGTGCAGAGTGTAAACTAAAATCCTGTACGTGTGACACGACATGCAGTCTCGCTGTCATGTGATGATAAATTTGTGAATCTGCGTTTTGCGTCTTCATAGTCGGGGATTTGCAGAGAGACTGAACAGACTTCAGTGTCGACAAAGGTCAGCCATAAGCTTCTGGAGGCACCAGCTTGTGTCCGGCAATGCCACAGGAACCGGTATGGAAAACACGCACACACACAACTTACTGACTATACATGTACTGCAGTTTGGGAAAACCCATCAGATGTCACGATGGCTGAATTCTAGAAACATCTGACCAACATCGAGGTGTCAGTAATGTTCTAATAAATTGAATAGCTGACATCAACAAGTCCTTCAAAGGAATGCCTCCTGTTAGAATTTATATCATCATAACAAATGGCCTCTCTTCAAGTAAAACGAGTCACTTTTTCTTGCTTTTTTGGCTCCTCCCCCTTTCTTTGTTGGACAGCTAAGAACCTCCCAACATCCTGCAAAACCAGAAACGCTCCAGGTTTTGGGCAACTCTCAGAAGCACTTCTGATGAATTGTAAACCCGGGCGCTAGCCGCTGTATACTCGCTGTCTTAACCGACCTTAACCTGTGGTGGTTACAGGAAATTACAAACCCAAAAGCATATACTCCTCCTCTTTCATTTTTGTTTTCCATGGTATAACGATTTTTCTGTGTTGTCACATCAATCTGGCCTTGTGTGTGTGAGAGAGAGAGAGATAGAGTGGGTGGGCGTAAAACAAAATTGGTGGAAAATGAAGAACGATGGTAGATAAGACGTCCTGTAGAGTTCAAAGGTAAATATGTAGCAGTAGTTACTGCGTGGGAGGACAGTTCCAGTCCCCCCCCCAACCACACACACACACACACACACACACACACACACACACACACTTCATTTCAGGCTAAAAGATACCAGATCTTTACTGTAGCTTGAATTGATGAAAAATCAATCTTTAGTCGTATAAACATCCAAAGGACAATTTTTGCAGTTCATGCAACAATATTATTAAAAAAATATTTATACCAGGGTGTTTGTTGGTAGATGGTAGATGAAGATTCCTGATCTGGCATCAGTTACATAGTCCGGGTCATGCTGCAATAGGAAAATAATCAGCGACTGGGTGGTGTGATGCAGCACAGGAGCTTTATTTACTTTATAATAGTAAAAATGAGTAAAAAGCTAAATCTCCATCTTCTCTGAATGTTGTCTTTGTTCTTGTTTGTTACTGTGTTGTGTCAGAGGAGAGACCGGGTGTGTTAGTGCTCCATGTTCAGAACGTTTGGGACGTTTGCGGGATGCAGGCTGCGCTGTGCCAGAGACACCCCGAGAGAGAGACATGCGTCGCTCTGTTCAGCAAGGAAACAGCCACTCAGCTGGCACCCAGCACAGGCGACACCATCCACGTCTATCCACCGTGGTAAGATTCTCCCTTTAGGTGTGCACTAGAGAGTTAGTTACTAAATAAATTATTTTTAAATAATACATATATTATCACCTAATGTTGTATTAGATCTTTTTATCAACTTCAGCTCTTGGAGAGCATTACAAGTTTTGAACTTGTATTTGCTGTGTATGTCCTGCAGGCCTCATTTACCTGAGCTCATACCACTCGTTTTTTTTAGGGAAAAAAACATTATATAGATATTATTTTGACTATAACAAATACTAAGATGAAGCCTATTGTACCATTTATCACAGAGTACTTCACTGAAATGTTTACCAAAGTCGCTTTTTTAAAACCAGTCCTATTTTCCAAACTGTGGCACGGTGGACCGGTATAATTTTTTTTACTGAAAACAAAAGCCCAAATGTACACAGGGAAAACTTAACTATATTACAAAAGTAATGCTTGAACCATACAATGTATGAACACATTTACAGTTTCTTCATGTAGCTCTGAAAAGACAGTGTCATAGCGTCATCCCAATGTTCCTCAGTTTTGTCCTCTCATGAGCATGTTGGGCAATATACTGAGGTCGTTGCATGTTCTTTGCAAATACATACACCACATCTGTGGCACACAAAGCTTGTTTTTTTTATCTCTTGGTGCACACAGTTGGCACCTCTTTCTCTTGCCTCCTCCTCCGCCTCTGGTTGGCGTGGATGTTGCTGCTGTTGCTTGCATGGCTCTCACCAGTGCAGCAGAGGATGGCGTTTGTGGAAGGTGTCGGCGCTCTTGAATGAGGGGCTCCACCATGCTTTTGCCAAGTTCTTCAAGGAACAGTCTCCTCTTGTAGTTTTTGCCCTCCTTCCAGCCTGGATTGATCTCCCTCCAAACCACAAAGGCATTATAGGCCGACACATCGATGATATTGAAAAACACCACCATGGGCCAACGTGCCATCATTCTTTTGCAGGAGTACGTGCCAGTAACCTACAAAAGTGCAATAATCAGTAAATAACATTTGAGTGCATACAACGTGAAACGTTTCACAGAAGCACTGTTTATAATTTAGCGCATCTAAAACATTTACATATTCAAATGGAAATAACTGACTCCATATTGTTCACAAACTCAATGAACACTTTACCAAACAGTGTGCCTTATTTTTGTAGTGCAGATAAAACAATCTGGTAATACAAACAGTTACATGAGACTTGAAATAAAAAAAAATGTCACATACTTTATCAAGGTATTTAGTCCTGTTGTAATCCAGGATGGCGATGGGCTTCTTGTCCTCCCTGTTACTCACGGCGGCATCCCTGTGCAGGGTTGTCGTCAGAAGCACATTCTTATTTTTCTTTGGGGTGTAGGACACAAGTGTGTGTGTGTCAGTACAGGCAAATCTGGAGGAAAAGCTCTCCCTGTGCTTGGTTGTCAGAAAAGCGGGAGGCAACTCAGGCTTGGAGCAGCTCCTGACCAAGGGGATAGCTGGTGAAAAAATGATCACAGGTAATGTTGTGTCCTTGTAGCCCTGCTGTCATTTCTAGGACCACCTTCTTCCCCTGATTTTTCTCAGGAATACCATCAGCCGGTTTGCCTGTGTACACTTGCATGTTCCAGGCATAACTTGTCTTCGCATCACGTGCTGCCCATATCTTTATGCCATACTTAGATGGTTTGTTTGGCATATACTGCTTGAATGGGCACCGTCCCCTAAAACCGACGAGACGCTCATCAACAGTGATGTCAGGACCTGGTTTGTAAATGAGTGGCATGCGCTCCACCCAGTTCTGCCAAACTTCCCTGATTGGTGCCAGCTTGTCGTGTTGACGGCGGGCTGCTCGTGTGTGACGGTAATCAAAGCGAATCACACGTGACAGGATATGAAAGGTCTGCAAAGGCATTGTAGCATGAAAAATTGCCCGACCAGTGTCCGCATCCCATAAGCTGGATGCAGATTCGTTCCGGGATCTGTAGACACCACACAAAATCAACACACCCACGTAGGCTTCAATATTCACCGGGTCTACCTCCTTCCAGGCGTCTCCATAAACCCTTCTCCCCTCCAGGTTTGTCATGTTCGTGACAATGGTTACGGTGGAGTCCGTGAGGAAAAGTTGAAAACAGGACTTGATGTCATCCACTCGGGATATGGCATATCACGTTGGCCCTGGGGTCACCCTGATGACATTTTCACTTGGAAGCCGACCTCTTCTCTCAGGTGGGGATGACATCCAGGAAAAACTTCCATTTTTGGACCGTAAGGAGACCACAACTTCAGCTGAGTCTTCTTCCTCATCAGTGTCAGAGTCTTCCTCCTCTGGGTTGTTCTCTGTGTCATCCTCAACCGCTGACACTTCCTCCTCTAAAGCCTCCCCACTGTCAACCTGGCTTCTCTCCTCCTGATCACTGTCATGGTCAAATATGAAGTCCACAGCTTCACGTGCAGCATATCTCTTAGCCATTGTGCTGCCATGAACTGAACTGTGAGCAAGGCCTCAAAAAAGCTTTATATACCAACTTTCAGAAAAGTTGTATGATTGAAAAAATCTTGCAGTTTTGTTTTTCAACGGGTGTGGTTCCCGTGGGGTAAAAATTATATTGTAGATAGGTTGCCATGGAAGCCAAAAAGGGGCATAAGATGTGTGTGTGTGTGTGTGTGTGTGTGTGTGTGTGCGCGCACGCGCTGGGAAGATCAGTAATTTCATGTTTATGAAGAGCAAAAGGAGATATATATATAAATTAAGTAACATGAATCTATCCAAAATCTAAACATAATTATCTAATTTGTAAAAAGCCTAGAAGTAAGGAAAAATATCTTTAAAAAAAACAGTCGGTAACAGTCAGAAGTAAAGCTGTAACTCAGTATATGTGACTAAAATATATCACGAGACTTCTACAATGCACTATATGTATCACAGTATGCTGTATAGCTATGCCATATATTGTGGTCTATATATTTTTAAAAAGAACTTTAAAAAAAATGAAAGAGATTAAAAATACTATTACTTTTAAATCTAATACTTTTAATAAATTCAAATAATAAATAAAAATGCATTTCACAGTTTTAAAGGCTCCTTATCAAATCAGCTGCTTCCAATCAAAGAAAAAAAAAAGTTAGAAAAAGATATCACACGGTCTAAAAGTGTACGATGAGATAATTTAACACAATGCACAGCGATATTAAATCGTCGTATCGCCCCAGCCCTAGCTGACAGCTGTTTTCTGTCAGAGAAAAGTCTTCAGCAAAAGAAAATTCATGAATGAGCGTTTAGAAAGCAGGTGGGGAAAGTGGTGTGTTGGAGTTTAAAAAAATGAACAGAAATGTGAACACAAGCTTTTTAACCAAGAGTCATATAGTGCTCTAATTTAATACTTGCCCTTCACACTGTTTACACTCTTGCCAGGTGAGTTGTGGTGCATTTGACGGTCACACTCTGGTCATTTTTAGCAGATATAACTCTGGCTTACACAGAGTCTGATAAGATCATTTTTTCTTAGGTGGGGGAAAGGGAAAGGCCGAGCTCGGCTACAGCTGTGAGGGGAGTAGATACTCAGCCCAAACTGGATTGAATTTTTTTTCCCCCCTCTCTCCCACACACTGCTCCCACGTCATCGTTCTGCTCTAGGGAACAGCCTGCATTCCTCTTCCTGGCAGCTCTTTGCTCATTTCCAGCAAGCCAAAGGGAAAAACACAGCTGGATCCTTTTTCTCCTATTTCCTTTCCTTGGTCATTTGCTCTCGCTTTCATTCTTTCTTTCGTTCTTGTGTCAAGGAGGAGTGGCTCACAATAGCTCTTGCTGATGGCAGGGAAATAAATTACAAACATGTCCAGGACATCGTGTTATTGGACAGCTGAGCCGAGAGGAAAGTCCAATAGTTTGACATTGCCTTTGACCTCAGAGTGTTAGCAGAAATTTGGAACCACACATTTAACAAAAATTTCCAGTTTGCGTAGGAGCTCCGCATTTTAACATCGGGGTCAGCCCTCAAAAATATGCCAGTGTCCTCCAATAAAGAGATGAGCCAGTCAACATTTGAATCTAGAATGATTGGCAGCTGCATAGGTGTTTTGAACTCACCAATATTAACTAACAACTTGGAAGCCTCGCCCCCTTCCTCCCATCTCACATTAGTAATGTTTTGGCCAGTGCTTTCTTCTCAACTCGATTTTTCCTCTTGAAAGCAACGCCATTAATCATGTGGATTGAAATCTTTTCATCTTTTTGACTTAGCTAACATTACACACACATACAGTGAGGGAAAATAAATATTCAGACATTTACACTATCCATTTACACACAGAATGTCTTTTGACTTTATACTTGTCTGTACAAAGCCAGTGTATTCATAAGCATAAACAAACGTGTTTTAAAAAAAAAAAAAAAAGCAAGAATTTTATTTTTCCCTGACCAGAGTATATTCCAAAAGAGTTCAGATTTGTCTCAGTGTTTTTAGACCTGCTTGTTTTTTAGCAGAGGAGGAGGAACGGAGATGGTCGCGGTGCAGATCATTGGGTATTGTTCGCTGCTTTCAGGTTGTCCTGCAATTCTTTTCGAGTGATTGCTGGCTTCTTTCTGACCTTTCTTATCATTAGTCTGAGAGTGTGTTGTGAAATCTTGTTTTTTTTTTTTGTTTTTTTTTAACTACACAGCATCTGTGTTTATGCTTATGAATGCATAAACGAATGAATGAATGAATGCATTTATATTTATAAGAACAAAGGCAAAAGACATCTGTAAATGTTTTGTGTGTAAATTTGAAGTGGATATATGCGCTGGATGTATATTATACTACACAAAAACAAAAAATGTGATCGAAGTGTAGACTTTCAGCTTTATTTTTTTGAGGTTCCACAAAAATATGGCATTTACTGTTTAGGAATTACAGACATTTTAAGCAAAGTACCTCCATTTTTAGGGGCTCAAAGGTATTTGGATAAAGTGACATAACTGTAAAAATAACTATAATTTTAATACTTGGATGAAAATCCTTTGCAGTCAATGACTGCCTGAAGTCTGGAGCCCATGTTCTCAA
>CM075003.1:12421945-12475203 GCA_037576675.1 Pangasius sanitwongsei
TTAAAATAAAGCTGAAAGTCTACACTTCGATCACATCTTGATTGTTTTATTTAAAATCCATTGTGGTGGTGTATAAAAGCAAAATCACAAAAACTGTCATTGTCCAAATACTTCTGGACCTGACTGTATATCAATTAATTTACATAAACCTTACATGACTTTGATCAGTTTATTTTAAATGTGTATACACAGACCCTCGATGATGCGGGAAGTGCGTTTGAGTCTCTCCTGGAGGCTTTGGAGGCTTGTGGGACCTCAGGGTCTGTATGTGGTCCTGTGGAGGTGGTGGTCCAGAGGATCTATTTCTACTCTGTTTCACAGTTTCCTCACACAAGCTTACTCCGACATCAAACTCTTAGCAAGTGTCTCTCTGGAACAGCGCAGCAACAACACGTCGGGAGGTACAGTATGTCTTAAGTCACTGGCATACATCATGTAAATAGTTTGTGACTGTCCCTCAATATCTCCAACACTTTATGGCTTACTTTAGGTAATGATATATGTTGGGATATGTATTGTTCTGTCCATGTAGATACAGTGCCCATAAGAAGTACTGTAAATACTGTTATTGTTAATGTTACTGTTGAAGTAAACTGTTATCGTTAAAAATATTTTATGATATGTTCTTTTATTTTTGCTTAAAAAGGTAGTAATTTGTCCGAGTTTAGTTTAATATCTTAATATCCTCTATCTCTGCTAGGATTAACTACTTCTTGATATGCCTGATTTCATCCATTATAGATATATATACCCTTGCAGCAGAATATGATCTAAACACTTTCTGAAATGATTAATCCATCATTTAAAATTTTTTTTTTTTTAAATTAAAAATATTTCTGATATTGTGACATGTGAATATAAAGTGAGATCACACTCTTTGGTTTACTTTCTTATTTCTTCTTATGGCTCCCACTTGAGACTATGCAGGTAATTTAAACCATATGAGCTAAATTTCAGAAGCTTTCCAAAAAGCATCCATCATTTTATCACTGCAGGAAGTATTTAAAAACCTGGTGTGGATTTAAACCTTGGTAGAATGGAAGCGGCTGCAATCCTGAGATGTGCTTGATAGAACCTTTTTTTTTTTTTTTTAGTTATTGTTAACAGAACGACATTACATGAATATCAAAATGATCCATGTTGTTGTAACCGAAGATCCACTAATGTCTGAGTTTTTACCAGCTTGCAGATGGTCTAAAACATTGATGACATCATAAACATTAGTCAAGTAAATCATAGCAAGGTGGCCTGCTCCGTTGGAAGTACAACAGCATCTTCCTGTTGAAACCCACCCTATATCTGGTCTGTGTGTTGGGTGTGTGCTTGTTCAAATATTATCCTTGGAGAATTGGAAAAAAATCTTTCCTGCTCAGTTCTATCCATTTTATAACATTCACTAAGTATGTATTAGATTTTTTGATTCTCTCATGCCTTCTCATGAAAAACAGTTGTGTACAAAGGCTGGTGAAGTCCTAAAAGTAGTGCTTTAGGGGGATTATGACTTAGTTGTAAAATGCCTGTGATTGTAATTGAGAGGTCACTAATTTACTGGCAGAACTGCCTGTAGACACTGTTGTATGATCACCTCAGCCATTATTTGAGCTGAGCTTGATTATTTTAGACAGCCATTAGCCTGACACAATCACATGGTAACAAGGCAAGAAAAAAATGTGAAATGTCATGAGGTTAGTTGTGGCAAAACTGCCTGAGCAGATTTCTTCGCTGCATGCAATGCACTTGAAAAATTGCGCTTCTGTCATGAAATCATTGCATTACATAAATCAATTGGGTTTGCTGTAGTATTTTTTTCAAGTACTCAGTCTGGTCCATATCTGGACCATCGTCTACCTGTTGATAAATCCTGGACCCTGGACGAAACCTGGTTGAGCGTCTGTGAAGTTGAAAATTGAGTATAGTCACAAAAATGTTAAGGTGAAAGAATGCAGTTTTGGTGATTCAAAGGACGAGTCAACGGTGATGCCAAGGCTCCAGGTATTTTCGGATGATCTGACAATAACCCCATCAATGTCAAGCACAGATGTAAAGGCTTAGATATCAAAGATTTTATAATTTAGATGCCAACATCTACAGTTCGGTCATAGCATTTACAATTTCAGACTCCTTGCAATGGTGATACAGTACCTCTGAAATCTATGTTTTTTGCTTTTTCAGACCAAATGCAAATATAATTCATTCTACAGAAAAGTCCAGTCTTTGATGGGGAAAAGGCACAGTGGTTACTTTTCACTTTCAACTTTATCTTGGAGAATTTGTAAGCCTTGGTTTTGTGAGCCAAAAGAAAACAAGTGGGCAGGTCTTTGACCTCCTTGCCCAGTGAAAAATGGAGAAACAGCTGCTCCCAATTGGTGCAACAGAAAAGCGTTCGCCCTATCCTCAGGAGTCGGACGAGTTCGGAACAGGCGGGTTCGAATTGTGATAATGCCAAGAGAGCAAAAATTGGCTTTGCTCTCTGGATAGGAGGGATGGCATACTCACTCATAGACACTAGCCAATCGTGGTTGCCTATGAGCATGTATTCAGAAGAAGGCGAATGGCAATTTCCTCTGAGGGTGTTACCCTGCCCTGTGACACAGTATGAGCAGCAGCTCTAAACAGTGTGGTTGGCTGGCTTCACATGTCTCGGAGGAAGTGCACATTAGCTTTCAACCTCCCCGTTTGGTAGCTGGCTGGGGGACGGGAACTGGCATATCACCAAATTGCTAATCAATAAGTACTAATCAGTAGTTACTCATTAATAAGTAATGTCACACCGGACTTTGACCTTGCTGTTTTCTTACTGTTACTTGCCACTCATCTGGACAAAAGTTGGACTCTTCACTGAGCTTCGCTAGGATTTTTTATGGTAAAATTCATTTTTCTTTCTCTGCCACCAAGCAATGGTGCCACCTTTGTTTAGGGGTCAAAGTTTGAACGCATGAGCCTTTTTATCCACTGTCCTGTTTCCCTGCTGAGTAACAGCAGTGGGTCGAGATTGTTGACAGAGCAGGCTGGGATGCACGTGCTGATGTGATGGATAAAAGCAGATGGCTAGACACCGAATGCTAATAGAAAGAAAGAACCCTAGAAAGAGGAATGGTTGGAGCGAGTCATTTGACTGCTTCCAGTAACTGAATCCTGGTCAGATGCTCTAGCAGGTTGTAAACACATGACTTTGGCGCATCACATTGTGGTGTGTGTATATCTCAGGATAGAACATAGTGGAGCAGCGAGCGAGCCTGGACATGACCCCTCGATGGTGGTGATGATAATGTTTATGTTCAAGCAGGGACGAGCACACTGATAAACATGCTCATCGGCTGAGCCATGCACTGGCTCCAGTCTGGGCAGCCTGACACACGTCAGAACCAGAACTCCGCTCTTTTGTCACTTCCTCTTTGTTTTTCTCTGTTTGCTTTGCACATACCTGACGTCGCAAGATAAATAAAGGGCCTCATGGGTTTGGACTGCACAAGGTAGTGTTTGTTGTCTAGTGAAGTGATCGTCTGGGTAGTATAGCATGTCACCAGCATTCCAAGCTTTGGTTGCTTCCTGGAAATTTCCAACTGTTCTGTTAACTGTTTTCAACTCTCTTGTGCAGTATTGTGGTGTCTTCACCAATATACGCACTCTAAACAAAAGGAAGGCTCCTTTCAGATGTTTGTGGTTGTCAGAATAATATAGATTGAAAGAAAACAAAAAAAGTTTAGCATATTTTCTTAAGAACCAGGACCTTAAATGCTTCAAGCTTTAGCAAGCTTGCCTTACAATTTTAAAGAGTTTTCAACCTCTCACTTTTTTTTAAGCTTCACTGGAGCTCGCTTCCTGAGAATAATCAGGATTTGTTTTCACTCCAAGACAATATTTGGTTCCAGTAAAACGTCTGTGGAGCATAAACAAGCTGAAGAAGCTCTTGGTTCGAGGAGAGCAGAGGAGAGGAGAGGAGAGGAGAGGAGGGGATGTTTTCAAGAAGAAGTTAGAACAAAATGTGCTTGAGGTGTCTGATTACAAGCCTGTTTATCAAAAACCACATTCTCATTGGTGGATTCTGTGGAGGAAGGAATCCTGCCCCTTTTTGTTCCAGCCAATCCGGGTGTGTTGGAGCATTCTTATGGGGAGGGCTAGTCTCGGTGGGCTTGTGTGTTAGCTTGTGTGTGTGTGTGTGTGTGTTTGTGTGTTTTGAACAAGCTCAATGGTGTGCAGTTCCAGGAAGTGCCCCCACGTTGCTGTGAATTCCTGTGATTACTCACAATAGCAAATTCCTGAAGGTGGCCAATGGCAGCAGGCCGGCGGAGCCTCGGACTGCTTCGTCCACCAGAGTTAGTAGGAGAAACGAGGTAGTTGTTTATGTCAACCTGTTCTGAGCATGTGGTCCTGCTCTGTCACCTTCTGAGTTCTCAAGTTACACACAAACACACAAACACAAGTCTAAACAAGCCTCACTGTTCACAACACTCAAACCATTTAACCCCATCTGCCTATTCAGCTATCAACAGCCAGCTGACCTTCTCTGTCTGAGTCACTTACACTACAGTTATGTCAGAGTTGCCATAATTATTACACATTTTATTACATTAAATGTAACAGTATAGCTTTATACTTGTCATTGGTCCGTTTAGTCATGTCGCAGCATGTCTTGATTTTGTTTCCGGTCCAGAAATGAAACCTATATCAACATGTATCAAATATTATAATCAGGGCACTTTCATACTCCCACAGAGTTACAACGCTCTCAGCAAAAGATTTTTATGAACTCATTTTCGCCAAACACAATTTCATTAAATCTCAGTTTTACCCCCCAAAACAGTGTGCTGAGGTGAAGCAGCATTTTTTGTTGTTAACAAATTGTCAATTGTTATCTCTTCTTCTGCATGTAAGCTTGTGCCAGTGTAAACACTTTAATATTAACCAGCATAAAAAGGATGATGTTTGCTTCTGAGTGGTGTGTTACTGAGATGTACACATAGAGCAGGGGTTCAGCTCTTCAGAAATATCACAGATCCTCTCAGTACAGATTTATTTTCCAGTAAATAAAAAAATTAGGCACATTATTTACATGTGTGCAATGATAACTTGACTATTTTCACTATTCTTTTTTTTTTTTTTTTTTTTAACTTTCCAAACATTTTTTTTAAACAAAATGTTATTACAGTTTCTTGCATAAGTATAAACTTTTCTACAGTTGATGGTGGATCTGGATTACTACCTGGTTCTGAAATGGACTGAATTAGGATTACATGTCGTGAATCTACATAAAATTACCCGTAATATCAGGCTTGGCACGAAACACTATGTTTGGCAGAATCCTACCACCCTGAGAACACCATACTAAAAGTGAAGCATGGTGGTGGAAGCATCATGGTGTGGTGATGCTTTTATCAGCAGGGACTGGAAAACTTGTCAGGGCAATCCCAGAAGAAAATCTGTTCCAGTCTGCAAGAGACTTGAGACTGGCAGAGATTCATCTCCCAACAGGACAACAAGCCTAAACATACACATTTTATTCTCACATCCTCTTACTCTGTGCCTTTCCTCTTCTCAGGTGTTGTTTGCTGGTGCAGGACATTTACGGTATGTTCAGTGAGGTGGAGATGCAGTATGCATCTTCAGAAGAGGAGCTAAAAGCCTTCACAGAGCAGCTGCAGGGACATGTGTGTCTGTTGCAGGGACTGAAGGTGATCCAGCGCCTCACTCGTGACAGGTGACCACCACCCAGCCAATTGGGATTTTTATTTGATGTTTTAGATAAAATTTTGATTTAAAAAAAAAAAATAGTGCCTAAAGATAGCACATCAGCTTATACACTATATGGCCAAAAGTATGTGGACTCCTGACCATCACACCCATATGTGGTTCTTCACCAAACTGTTGCCACAAAGTTGGACACTCACAATTGTATAAAATGTCTTTGTATGCTGTAACATTACAATTTCTCTTCACTGGAACACAAATTCCCACAGCGACGCCCCACAATCTAGCGGAAAGCCATCCCAGAAGAGTGGAGCTTATTATGAGAGCACATAGGAATGGTATGCTTAGGTGTGCACAAACTTTTGGCCATATGGTTTAATTAGGGGTATTTATATTTATTGTAAACCAGTCTGTCTACTACGAGCTTAGCAGTAGCGAACAACCAGATGGTTGTGCAAGATTAAAAAAAAAAAAAAAACTTCTCATTAAAATTTTCTTTTATGCTCCATGATGTAGGTGTACTGTATATGCATTCTCTGTTCTCAGAGGGATAAGATGCTAGGACAGAAAGAACAGGTTATTATTTGGTAGCATAAAGATTCGATTCTGGCACAAGGTTTTGTAGACAGAAGAGATGAGGAATAACATAGGCCATTGGGATGGAATATGGAAGGTATGGGCAAAAAAAAAAGGTAAGGACACTTTATCTGTGAAACATGGTGGCGTGAGCATATACTATGGCTTTTAATTGGAACTGGCTCACCAGATAATGTGCAAGCACAGTACTTAGTAAAGTGTGCAGAAACATGAAATCTAAACCACAGATTTAGTCTCATTAATCCTCATTGGTCAGTAGGTGTGGATTGCAAGGTGTCAGTAGGTGTTGGTTTTCAGTAGTGCAGCTGCAAATAACAGGTTTATATTAATGCGCTTGCTCCATGGTATCGTTTTTATAATAAATTACACAGGGGATTTTTTCTTGTTAACATGACAAGTTGCGTTGTTTTTGTCTTATTAACTTGAAGAGAAAGAAAAAAGAGAGGCTGGTGAGGTAACAACTACTGTATTTATAGCGTAATTAAATGTTTATAACATAAGTGGTAACAGGCACTAATGCTGCGTTCATGATACCTTCTAAGTGATAAATTGCAAGTTGTAACGACGTCATTTTCCACCTCGGCACCTTCGATGTGTGAAGTGGGGGAAAAAAAACAAGCGTCTGCACAAAGGTGTGTCTTTTGTTTGCTCAAGTTAGTCAGCTAACATTAACAATAAAGAATAATGTTTGATTACCTTCTCTAAACAGCGATTTAACAGTTATACATGTAACCTAGTTCTGTATATTAACTGAGCTAAAGCCAGAACTGCTTTAAACTCAGGTAAAAGTAGAGAAGAGTTACTTTACACTGTTCATAGCGTGAGCGGCCATGTTGATTTGACGTCACTTCGTAAACTGGTAGTTGAGAAGACTACCCCAAGTTGGCGAGTTGAAATTTCACCTTGAGGCGATAACTGTGACTCTTACCGGTTGTAGGTGGGGAATTGCAATTTGCAACGCCGCCTTGAACACAGCTTAACTTGTAATTCTAAGTGGTGGCAAATTGCTGCGGTATAAGAGGAATACAACACTTCAGGATGTGCTGATATTAAGAAAAAAACAAAAATCACCCATGTGGTGGTAGTAGTAACTGCGCTTCATCACATCACCTTGTCACTGATTATTTTCTTCTAGCAGCGCACCCCAAAAGCATTTATTCCCCACATAGCAGACATTTAACTTCTAACTTCTGCCTATGCCCAGACCCCAAGATCACTGTCCGCTCCCACAGATAAATGACCTTGTAAAGGTTTGGCAGAATGAAGAGAGCAAAAAAAAAAAAGTTCAATCTGAAGTATGAGCTGGATTTCTCAGCCCCCTTTCCAGTAAGTTCCCTTTGTCCCCGTGTTAATCTCAGCACTGTGAGCGCTACGTCAGGCTGGACTGGAAGGAGCAGTCGAGCAGGTCAAGTATGAGCTAGCTTTGGATTAAGAGGCTGTGGAACTGGTTCTGAACAATGCATCCATGCTTTGCTGGAACAGATACTCTCACACATGGCTCACAGCAGTCTCAGCGACTCCGAGACCCCCAGCTGCACGCAGTAAACCGCTGTCATGTATTGGAGGAACTCAGGCCTGGCATTTCTACAGTACATGGCCTCATAATTCCTGTTTTATTGGAGCTGTCGTATTAGCCTATGCTTATTTTCCCACAAATAATCTAAGACCCATACTTGTGTTTTGCATCTATGAGTTGCACATGTTTTTGACTGGAAACACCCTTTTGTTTCATTTGTCCTTGGATATAAAAGCAAACCTACAGGAAGTGGTCTTCATAGGATTTATTGTAATAAGTCTAATGAGAAGAATGTTTTGAGTAAGTTCATGTCTATTGGAGAGTGAAAGAGTAATGACACGAGCCTCTGCTTGCAGGTTTAACGGATCTCACACTTGCCACTTGTTTTCGTCAATGCACTTTGGCTGACTGTCAAACTAAATGAGACTAATAAAAAAAAACATGCTAATGAAACACCTTCACACACTGGATTTGTCTCTTCTGCCTTTCTAAGGTAGATTTTGAGGTGAACTTGTTTCAGGTTTTTGTTTTTCAACTTGGAAGGGTTTACAAAATTCAAATCTAGTTTCAGAATCGTCACTCCTTAACTTTAAACAAGATTTAAACAAGCTGCCAGTCTGCAATCCCATTGTTAATTATTTGCATGAATCTTCTCTAAAGGGTTTGCAATATTTCACCCTAATTATAGATAATAATCCTCAAAGTGATCTCCCTGCCATCCCCCCCCCCCCCCTCCCTCTCCAGATGTGCTCAGCTCTTCAGTTTGATTGACAGTTTGTGGCCTCCTGCGGTTCCTCTGCGAGTTCCTGGAGGAGGTTCATGCTCTCAGACTGTAGGTATATCCTAATACCATTATCTGACATTGTACAAACATCCTGAACCAAAATTACACCACAAACTTCTCGATTCTTATTGGTCAGAAGGTTTTAGCAGTGGTGTGCTCATTATAGTACGTTATCATACTAGAGGTAAAACTAAGGTAAGTTTTTTCAGCTTTGCAGTTTCTCAGTAACCTAGAGGGCGTGGTGGTATAGAAAAGCAATCAACGACTTACTTTTCCGGCCAATCAGAATCAAGAATCCGTCAGACTCCTATACTGTGTCATTCTGCATGATGAATAACAAATTTGATTTCTCTCCATGCACTGTTTTCTCTTCGTGCAGTTGGTAAATTGTGATGTTCCTCGTAGGTTAAAGTAGCAGCACCGAGTTTCTGTTACAGACTGGCGGGACAGCGCGACTGCGTGTTACCTAAATGCCAATCGCCATTGTACCGCCCTCCTTTCATTCAGACCCTCAGAGAGATCTTGCAGGTATCTTACATATCACATCAAATTTATTTATTTGCTCCAACGTTCAGCTTTATCAATGCGTATTTAATTCTTTTTTTCCGTCTCCTCCAGGACGAGCCTGCGAGTCGGCGGTGCAGCTTCAAGGGTGCTTTGGTTTATAAGAGAGGACAGGTCAGTTTAAGCCCAAGCTGGTCCTGCTATCCTTCTGTTTCTGTATTTATTATTTTATTTATTTTTATTACCATGTGTCCTTGGCTGCCTGAACAGGAAAAAGTATGCTTAAATAAAGCCAAGAACAGAAAGAGTCAGCATATTTCTTCTCGCAGTTTCTTAGAAAGCAGCTGCTCTGTTTTTGCGCTGACGATAATCTCCACTCGAAGGCGTGAGGTAGACCAGCATTTACTGTTTCAAGGTTCAGTTTGTAAGGTCTTTGTAATCTATAAAGATCTTGGGAACTTTGTACCTTTTTAAGATCCTTTTGTGTGCAACTAGCATGCACTGTGTAGTCATCTAAAAAGGAGATATAGTCTTTAACTATCTTCAACAAAGTAGGCCAAATACATTAATAATTACATGATATTAATAAATAAATAGAGGCTTATTCAGGTTTTTTTGGCATATAACACTTTTTTTGGGGGGGGGGGGGCATGTTCCATTTCCATCACTCCTGTTGTAAAAGTTAATAAAACAAATAAAATTATGTAATAAATATAGTAGAAAAAAAAGTAATTAACATTATGATTTGGTAAATGGTGATTATAGGATTCCTTAAGTATGATTTATAATTCAGAATCCAACTACACCACAGTTTTTACTTTAAATCACCAAAATCATGCTCCAAAGAAAAACAGAACAGGCGTGTTTCTAGCGTTTAGTTTAATCCCATCACAGTCTGTGTTTTTTTTTTTTTTTCTTTTGTTTGTTTTTCTGCCTTCTCACTACTTTTACTCTATCCATTCAAGCTGCCGTCAATTTTTCTTTTCAGATAACGAAAGTGCAGGGCACTAAAAGATAGAAGCTTTTTGAAAGATAAGGTTTTTGCGCTCAGCTCACTGTGAGGTGGGTGTAGTGTTATATCAGTGACACACGAACTGGATTAGCGCTAAGTTTGCACAACTATTTTATAATCTGTATGTCTGCTTACCATAACAGTCTATTTAAAAAAACAAAACAAAACAAAAACAGAACAGAAATTTGCCTGTTTGTGGATAACAGAATGTTCTGATAACCAGTGCTGAGTGTTGTGTTTATTTAGAGCTACATTGTGTCATGGATTCTCTTTACATGCCCTGGCCCTCGTCCTGTCATTGGTTTGTTATATAAGTGTATGCACCTGTTCTGTGTTTACGCTTTGTTTCGTTTGTCTGTTTAAACCGTGATGTTTCTAAATCTTCCGAAACCTGTTTTCCTTGTACTTCCTTGTTTTAACTTTTGCCTGTTTACAACATCTCTATGTTATATATTACATATTATATATGAAGGCTGCCTGTGTTCTGACCTTTGCTATGGACCCTGCTTAAATTATTGAGTCAGGGGACAAAAAAAGCTGTGTGTACAGATATATAAAAAAATCCGGCTCTGATATGTCAAACACCACAACGTTAGGCACGAAAGAAGTCCAACTACACAGTGACAGGCAGGAGCCAACAGCCAGTCCGTGGAGAGAGAAAAACGATACTTGAGCCTATTGGTTATTGTGACACATATTATGCCTAACTGTACCATTTTTATTGATATTCTTATGCTAAACATGCATCATGCCTTTTTTTTATTATTGTTTATTATGTGTCTGTTGAATACAGGATAAAGAAGAGAAGGACCTCTTGCTATTTGTGACAGACTCCAGCCTGCAGGATGAGCAGAACTCAGGAAGCATTAGCAGAACCCTACCTGTGTACGTGAGCTCCATGTTCCTGCTCCAGACGTCAGTCCGTCAAGCCATCACTGCACTGTCACCTCAGTTCAGGCCGAGGCTAATTTTCAGAGACGCTGTAATAGAGCAGGGTGAGCTGTGTACTGACACTGGATGAAGGGGAGGTTGATTATTTCCCAGTAACAGCATGTATTTTATTATTCTTATATCTTATACTTCTTATACTACAGCAACTTCCATTGTCCATTTATTTGTAATGAATCAGTCATTGGTCACAGAACTCTTTATAATGCGAACCGTCTCTAGGTAAGATAATCATCTCGGGGCAGTCTGTGGTTCACCTGGACTCGGAACCAGAACCATCCCAACATGGGAACATTTCTCCGCCCCAGTCAGTTCTGCTTGACCAGCTGAGCCCCGAGAGCCCGCCCTGCTCTCTCTGCACCGTTACGGGTTAGTACATTCTCACATCTCATACACTGGCCATTTCAACAGGTTTCTTCATTAGTTCTGTCCTTGTTCATGTGGCTTCTTCGTGGCTTTTCTTGTTCTTTCCTAATGTCCTTCTCCAGGATCTGTTTGGTTTGTCATGACATACTTTTGTAATTGTTTTTTTTTTTTTTTAAAAAAAAACCATTAAACAGTAATTCTTGTGTTTTCTCATCTGTTATACAAATACAAGTGAATTTCCTCATTCAGATTTGGCATGACAGTAAATGAAGCACGAAGGCAGATTTTGTTTTTCTGCCACTTTGTTACCCAGATGCAAGGCTGACTCACACTCTGGCCACATTGTTGTTTTTTTTGTTTTTTTAAACAGTAATATGTTAGAGAAAATGTCTTGTGCGTAATACCGAAAGTGAAGATTTTTTTTTTCTGAGACATCTGCACCACTTGGAAGTTGACTATTTTCCTATAACAGCACATCCTGAAGTATTTTATTCTTCTTATATCACAATATGTAGACGAGTGTCACACTTTTTTTTATCCATTTATACTTAGATTTAATGGTGCTGAACATCTGTGAACCAAGTCATTTCCCCTTACATTGTTATCCCTTACATTATTTTCTCTCTCTTGAAGTTAATCAGACATGTTACTGAGAAACCTGAAGATTTCCCTTCCATAAACGTGTCCTTACAGAAAGCTTCACCATAGCAACGATTATATACATTTCTGTTTTAAATAACAGCAGATTTTTAATCCGTTTATCGTTAGGTTTAGTTTGTGTCGAGTGTCCGCCCCACACGTCCCTGTGAATGAGCCGTTACTATAGAAACGATAACGTGTCATGCAAGCGTATTAATATAAATTTGCAGCAGTCAGAGCTAGAAACCTTCTGACCAATCAGAATCGAGAATTCAACAGCGCTCTGGTTTAAAAAAAAAAAAGACATGTAAGTGTTCTAAAAATACAGAATTCTGGTCGATCTGTTGCTTATTCACCTGAGGATTTTCCAATGAAACTTCCAATTCATTGGTCCTTAAGTGGTTGCAGCTTGTCCAGGTGCTGAGACAGATCCTTAGCTGTATGGCTGTATGGTTCATTATCACTTGGTTAAATAGAGCATTAGACCCAAACCATGCCAGCAAAAAAATAAATACACTCTTCATCCTAACAGAGCCATTGAGTTTTCCCTTGAATCATTGTTTAAGGTGTGTCATGTATGTGAGATTGTAATTTGGTATATAATAAATAATATTGATTTTATGTGTTTCTATGTCTTGGATGAATATTTTATTCCAGTGGGTTCAAACTTTATCTTACTGTCTTCACTTTATTCATGTAACAGGGTCGAGTGAAAGAATTAAAATGTACATTTTTCCTAACCTGTAACGGATGATTCACAGAAAAAGGATGTTTCAAGGATGAGAAGTATTTTAAAGTTTATATTTTGAGGGAAAGTGTAGCTATCATAGTTATGTTCTGTAGATTTTTCTCTTTTTTTTTGAAGGAAGCTCATTCCTGCAATTATTCAATCAGCCAATCATGTGGCATGAAATCAAAATAATGTTTACATATTCTATACTTTCCTGACAGGAAGGGTATGATAAATCAAATAGCCACTCTTTACAACCGTGGTGAGCAGAAAAGCATCTCAGGACGCACACTGAAACTTGAGGTGTATGGGCTACAGCAGCAGAAGACCAAGTGGCAGCCCGATCATGCAATGACTCGAATAAACATTTGGATTATTGGTGGACATGTGCTTGTTTGGGTGATGAAAACATTTTGTCTGTTTTCTTTCTGATACCCGTTGTACAGGAGTGGTGATGGACATAGATGAGAATTCTGCTTTTTCGTGGCCAGTCTGCAGTCAGTGTGGAGGCGACAACTTAGAGGCATTAGAAGATAAACCGTACGTTACTTATCTTAACGCCGTACATATGACATTACAGCTTTTAAGCAGCTTTTGATATACCACAGTGCTGCTGAATTCTCGATTCTGCTTGGGCAGAAGGTGTTGATTCTAAGTGCTAAACCATAACCAAGTTATCATTTTGTCTTTCCAGAGATGTATTTTCATGTGTAGCATGCGGAGTCGTGGACAAACCAAGCAGAAAGCTGCAGCTCGAAGTGTTCCTCGGCTGTCCCTCTTCAAGTCACTGGACTGTCAAAGTTAAGGTAAGATGTAACAGATGTAAACTGTTTACTCGCAATGAAAAATATTTTCAGGTTTTCGTTAGATCTACTCTCTCTGCTTCGAAAGAGGAAGGAAATCATCTGTCTTTGCAGGGTGTATACTTTTTTTCAGCACTTGATTATCACCACACATTTTTAGTTGCTAAGATGTTTGAGATTGTGTTAAACTGCATCTTGTGAAACTGACTTGAAAGTGTGTGTGTGTGTGTGTGTGTGTGTTTATCAGCTACAGCAAAACTCCATCATGTCCCTCCTAAACTCGACAGGACATGCAGAGGTGAGATTCCTGTCTAACGAGTATGTATTCTGTTGAGAAGTTACACTCAGTGGCCACTTTATTAGGAACACCTGTACACCTGAACATTTCATGCAATTATACTATCAGCCAATCACATGTCAGCAGTGCGTGAAATCACGCAGATACAGGTCAAGACGTTCCTGTTCTGGAAACCCGTGCGGTCTCTTGCTCTCGTAGCCCATCCGCCCTCAAGATTCGATGTGTTGAGATGCTTTTCTGCTCACCACGTTTGTAAAGAGTGAGTTACCGAAGCCTTCCTCTCAGCTTTAACCAGTTTGGACATTCTCCGCTTAGTTCTCTCTTATCAAAAGCCACATGATTGGCTGATTGCATGAACGAGCAGGTGTATAGGTGTTCCTAATAAAGTGATCAGTAAGTGTATAATAAGTCTGAGAAAAATTCGTCTGTTAAATAACAGCGTGTTTTTTTTTACATGCACTGAAAGCAGTGCACTGAAAGTATAGTTAAAGTTTACTTGCGTGTCGTCTTTGATTGACAGGGTTATGAGGTGGAGGCGGTGCTTGGGAAGAGCGTCGGCCCTCTGAACGCTTTCATCCACGTGGTCACCCGCTCTTGCGCCCTCTGGATGGGTTTGGAGGAGATCACTCTTTGACCTGGGATCACTAACACATCTGTGTGTCTTACCTCACTGGTCTATCCAAAGCGAATATAATTTTTTACAGCCTAATAAATCTGGGTACAAACTGAACCGAGTGTTTTTTATGGCCCATGCCTTCATGTGATCTGATGTGACATGATGTGGGCTGAGGAACAAGCTCATCATCATATTTTACGTCTCCTGTGTGAAGAATGGGTGTTATTAATAGGATTTAGAAATAGCTCTTTCAAAAGTGTAGTCTGAAGGTAAAATGGTGTGTTCTCAAAACCACATGTTTGTGAAATGTGCAAATAAAAACATGTTGGTCATGAATGTTGCTGAAAGTCAAAATTAGACTGGCTTATTTACATATTTAAGTGTTTGAATGATATGATTGTCCCCATGGCCACGCCCACACTCCCTCCCTCTCTCCCTCCATCCCTCCATTCACACGGACCAGCTCTGATATTGATATTTAAACTTATTTCATTTTATTTCTATCAATATTCCAGTTTTTTTTACAGACTTTATATAAAATGTTCAAACGTTTGAATACAAAGTTTGGAATTATAAAACATGTACCATAATATATATGACTTTTTCTGTAATAATTTAGAATACAAAAAAAACAACTATAATATTCACAAAATATTCACGAAAATATTCAGTTCAGATGATTTGATGCACGTGTAGCTACAGTCAGAGTATTCGAGTCGAGCATGTGAGGTATGTTTTTCCAAAAATGTTTTAAAAAAATAATAATAATAAAAATAAAAAGCGCATGATGATGATGATGGTGATCACCGGTTGTCGGCGGTCTCGCGGTGTTTGAAGACGTGTCTGAGGCTCGTGAGCTCGCGCGTGAGCTGATCTATGGTCTTGTGCAGGCGCTCGTTCTCTGCGCTCAGTTCCATCAGCTTCTGCTGCATTTCCAGGTTGCGCCGCTTAGCCTTGTCCCTGCTTTTGCGCACGGCGATGTTATTCCGCTCTCGGCGCTGCCGGTATTCCGGACTCAACCTGTCCACTGACTTCTTGCTCTTATCCTTGAGTGTCCTGCGTAGAGGGCTGGAGGATGAAGGGGATGGCGAGGGCTCGGGCGTGCTCGGGGGCGTCGGCTGTCCCGTGTGGATGCTCACCGACGTCTGCGCGCACGTCTCGATCTGCGACGGGAGGGACGACGGCGCGTCGCTGTCGCTCCAGTCGGCTTCCTGCTTGATCGGGAAGCTCGAGTCCTTGGACGCGCTGAACGCGGACAGGTGGTGGTAGAAGTCTGACTTCTCCTGCTTCACGGCGCTGTTGAAGAGGTCGGCGAACAGCTCGTCGTTGCACAGCTCGAAGCTGGGCGCAGACGACATGGAGTCGATGTAGGCGCTGAAGTCGATCGCGCTTTCGTCGTCGTACATGGCTGGCGCGTTGCTCAGCTCCACAACACTGCTGCTGCTCGTGCTGGTGCTCGTGCTGGTGCTGTTGTTGTTGCTAGTGGTGGTAGTGATGATGCTGATGCTCTCCTCGGGACATTTCCCGTCCCCGGTCAGCTTACTGTCGTAGAAGTTCGTAGGCTCCATCGCCCAGCCCATGTAGCATGGTGGAGACACGCACTCCGAGTCCAAGCTGCACGGCTCGCACATGAACGCAGCTCTGCTCTTCTTCATGCAGTGATGCAGAAACTTTACTGCAACCTCCTCCTAGGAACCAGGGACTCGTGCAATCCTAGCTGGAGAGCTAGATGGAGGGACTGATGGATGGATGGATCACACACACTCCACGGGATTCTCATGCGTCTAGAAGCAACCTGTGTGTGCCAAAGTTTATACACACTCTCAGCTGACGTCAAGGCCTCACCACCCCCTTTGGGAAGCCAGTCGTTGCTGTTGCAAGTCACGTGTTCTGCCTGGATTCCCATTTGCAGGCGAGCAGGACGCGCGCACGCCCACCACATTACTACGAGTCAACTTCGACCAAGTTTTGTTACTCTGTCAGAAAAAAAAAAACCCACACACAGTACTTTTACTGTAATTTTCCATGTCGCTGAGGTGGTGGAGCTGTCAACGCTACACCTTTTGTACTTTTCTTGTGTACATTTATTTATCTTTTCACCTGGAAGGCCGGATAGACTCATACTGGACTTTTAGAAATGATTTAAATGGAGTTTTAAGCTTTAGAGCTACACCACATGCACATTGCTAGGTATTTTTCCTTGTCATTGGGGAGGTACCTACATCTTTTGTACCTTTTAATATGTCTCGGTCACCTGGAATTGAGAGTCAAGTACCTTTGAAAGGCTTTAAGGTGCATAAACAGACTGTAAAGCTGTATTAAAGCTGTAGTAAAGCTTTTAAGGTACACTGCATACACCTTTCCAGGTAAAATAGACACACTACAGGTACAAACGGGTACCACTCCTGTGCACTCTGAGGAAGTAATTGGTAACTGAACTGTACCTTTGATACCTTTATGACATATATACACCGATCATAGCATTACAACCGAGTCATAACATTAAAACCACTGACAGGTGAAGCGAATAACATTGATTATCTCGTTACCCCTTGTCAAGGGGTGGGATATATCAGGCATATATATCAGACGTCAGTTCTCGAAGTTGATGTATTGGAAGCAGGAAAAATGGGCAAGCGTAAGGATCTGAGCATAAGGATCTGATGTGGATTATAGTGCACCTTTAAACATATATAAACGTACATAATAATACGTATTTTTAGTAAAGCTACAAAAGTGTACACTACACGCGCATTCTTAGCTAAAAACACACTACAGGTACAAAAGTTGTACTTTTGAGGGTACTACCCTAGCAACAAGGAAAGGTACTGCTTAGTACCCTTTGGATGTGGATGTGTGCAGTCTTGTTATATAGAGACAGCTGGAGATAGCAGCAGAAATCTTCCTTCATGAACAGATCTTCAGGAAAAGTGCTTATGAGCCTGTACACAAATCCAAAAAAAGGTACTCAAGTGTACTTTTCCTTGTCGATGAGATGGTACCCTAAGCAATACACTTTTGTACCTTTACTTTTTGTCTTTTCTAGAAAGGTGTAATGTAGTGTACCTTTAAAGTTTTACATTTAATCCAAATGTACAGAATTAGTCAAATAAATGGACCATAATTAGTTTCTAGGAGAGCGTTAAAGGTAAACTGCAAGCACAAGATAATTCTAGATATAAGATTTATAGCAAAGGTACCAAATGTGTATAACCCCCCAGCAATAAAGAAGTACTCTGTTTTCCTTTTCTTTTTCTCCACCAGGTGTAGATGGAAGGGAAAACAGTATATCAGTAATATAAACAGATCATAGTCTTTTTTTTCTGTCTGGTGTCAACTTGGCTAGAAATTTAAAAAAAAAAAATTGGTTACTTTTGTGATTCATTGTGTCCTCATGCCGGGAACAAGTGGATCCTGGATGTTCTATTCTGAACATTTTTATTACATAGCAATTATAAACACCCCCTGGTGGACACAAATTGACTTTCAGCCAAGTTTCCACCCTGTTTCGCATGATTTGGAGACTGGGATTGGTGTGTTTTTGTTTATTTGGTTTTTTTTTTTTTTGTTGTTTTCAACACTGGAAGTAAGATTTCCACCAAATTGCTGTTTTGTACAACATAGCACAAGACCCAGACCATTTTCCTTCACCTGGACATTTTTATTTTATTTTTTTTAATTCTCTAGGATCCTCTTTGGTCAACTGTACCATATATCTCAAGTACAGGTCCACGCTAGTCCAGTGGGTCCATGATTTTTGAATTTTCGAAAATCACAACCCAACAGCATTGAACTTAGATTTATTATTGAATTCTTAATCTCCACCTCCTCAGTAGCTCAGAAACAAAACAAAACGTTGCCCATAAAAAAAAAAAAATAATAATAATAATTTAAAAAAAAGTTAACTTGTGTTCTGCCAGTGGAAAGTTCAGGAATAAAAATCTCTATAATAAATAGACAAAATGTTCTTGTGCACATTTAAATAATATTCATGAAATAAATCTGGAGTTTATTTTACAGTTAAAGGGATCCTTAACCCTAAAAGTTCCCCCCTGAGTTAGACAACTAAGATGGTACAATCTCAATTTGCATGCATTTAATAAGGAATAAAACACTTGGGGGGGGTTATGCTGATGTAGGCAAATAATCAATGACAGAGTGGCGTGATGAACCAAAGTTCCCGTTACCACCCAGAAAGTTGATTATTTTCCAAACAGCATGTTTTATTTCTTGAATAGCACAGAAATTTGCTAACGATTACATTTTTTAAACTCTGACACTGGAGACTCCTTCCATAAATGTTAAATAAATGCCTTTGTAGTTTTTTTTAAAAAAAAAGACCATATTAAGTATTTTATGTTTTTTAGATTATGTGGCACATCCTGCCCTGTTTAAGCCGTTACTATAGAAACGCTTCCATGTTAAAAAGAACTATTGGAAACCTGATGATGAAACAGTGTGAAATGCGAATCTGTGTGAAAATGTGCTGCAAAGCCTGTCCAAAGACGTGACAGTCGTGCAGTCCGAATACAACAGAATATCTTTATTTATTGATTTTTTTTTTTTTTATTTGCACCATGCAAAATTTAACAAACCAGTTCAAAATGGTGGGCAGACTATTACTTCAGTGTACAAGTGTGCAGAATATATATATATATAAATGATATTTATAACAACTGCTGTGCTGAAACCGTGACCTTTTAAAAATGTCTGTTAAATTAAAACACCATACGTGTATTCATTTAGTTTACACAAACAAATTAATTACTTCAAACGTGTGCTTAGAAGTAAGCGCTTAAATAACGTGATTAACACAGTGTTGTAACTCAGACTGAACGAAAGCATATTTTCATGGCGCTTGGAAGCTGACGAAGGTATTTCAGTATGAATTTTGTATTTTTGGATTATACTATATACACATCACGTTAAATAAATGTCTTTTTTTTTTCTTTGTTTTGAACTTGCTCGGGGTAAGATTTGTCCTTCCAAACATATTCAAAATTACAGGTTTAAAAATATCTCCTAATGTACATGAAAATTTGTATTTTTGAGAGTTGAATTTTTGAGATTAGTAATCTAACCTGAAATTTCAAGTTATATGTCTATAAAGGCACATCTTACCCCTAGCAAGTTCAAAAACATATTAAAAATGTCAATTTATTAAATACATCTTGGGAAGGGGAAGGGGTGTTAATTTTATTTAATGTGACATTTTTATACAGTAATTTCAAATACACAAAATTTATATTCAAATACTTTTGAAAATGAGACAGCTTCCAAGTGCCTTAATATTTGAAGTTCTCTATTACAGTTGCATTGGATTCTTCCACTGACTTGATATTTTCACTTTTTTCACTTGTTAATTCATTCAAAAGAGTTTTATCAAGCTGCTCGTTTCCCTAATTAACTCCACAGGAACCTAAGCGTACCAGTGTGAAATGACAAAGTGTTTAAAAAAAAAAATTACAAAGAATTCTAATAATTCAGTATAATTCTTCGAGGGTTAACCTGATTAGCTAAGCTAAGGCAGTGTAGTCATTTGGGATTTTACTGTATACACGAATTTATACATTAAAATGTCGAGCTATTTTGCTTAAAATTCTAAATAAAACAAAAGAACAACCAGCCAACTGGACACATCCAAACCTAAAACTGATGCGACATGAAGAAAGAAAGCTAGCGGGTGAGTCAGTGTGAGGTGTGACGTACGCTATAAAAGATAGCAGCTTTGTTAAACCTGATTTTCCCGCCACTTTCTGAAGTACAGTACACAAAATGTCGGCAAAACAACGTCCATGTTTCTTCATTTTATGGCACTGATGGTGTTATGACATATCTGCTCTGCATAATCTCTGAGTCAGTTCACAGTATTTTTCTAAAACACAATTTCGTATATTCCAAAAAAAAAGAAAAAAAAAAAAAAAAGACGTGTATATTTACAGAAGTGGTGTTAATGCTCAGTAGATTCAGCCATCGTCACTGTCGAGTACTCAGCGCTTCAGTACTGCGTGATTCCTCTGCCTGTAAGAGAGACACTTTTAAAGTCGTTCTTGCGTAAAAAATAATTCCTGTTTCATTCCTCAGCTCTATCGGTTTTTGCTCTATATATATATATATATATGTGTGTGTGTGTGCGTGTGTGCATGCACCATGTAGACTTTCTCCAGCAGGTGTTTTATCGTCCATCGTCAGTTCTCTCTCCAGACGCCGCTCCAGCTCCTTCTCATAGCCTCCCTCTCCTTCTAGGTCCTCATCTAGCATCCTGTTGGTCCCAAAACACACCCCGAACAAGAAAAAGTGTGTTACATACCGAAGAAACTCCACGACTTGACATCACTTTCCTGTTCAAGATGCACAAACTTTTAAGTAATCTGTGATTGGGAACGAATGGGAGATAATCTTAGAATGTCGGTCATAAATTTTACGAAAAAGACTGCAGCTAAATTACAATCTGATTTTTTGTTTGTTTGTTTGTTTTGTACTGTTTTTTTATGCAATTGTTCATTTTACCATTATGTTTACTTTTTCCCCAAAATTCTCACAAGATCAAGAAGTTACAAAAGTCTTGCTGATTCTGACACCTACTGGTGAGAGAGTGTTATAACATCCCTAAAGCCTGGCATAACACTCCAACACTCAGGGTTAAGTGAGGTCCTCAAATTTCATATTTAATATACCACAATGTGATATTTTGTGTGTATTTTGGTTTACTCTATTTTGGCCTCTGTTTTTTTTCTCTGTTCGTTCACCTAGCAAACAAATTAGTCTAACAGGGTTTTCAGTAATTTGCGTTTTACAAACTGCCCCGTAAACACTCACATTTTTTTTATTTAATTCTCACTGAAAGACAAATATTTCTATCGCAGCTATGTCAGCCTATAATGCATGCCCTGCATACACTGATTTAGATATAGTTCAAGAGAAGTAAGTACAGGATGACGAGATGATTCATCCTGATTCAACATGAGCAGTGGAAATCTCAAATGGATGTCTTTTGTAGCTTCAGTGAGAAGAATGTTGTGTATCTTCTAGCGTACATAATTGGACTTCAAGGACTTCTGTTGCAACTTTTCCCCAGTTTACCAACTATACAAGTGCAGAACAAAATGTCCACTCGGTGGAGCCGGACCTTATCCAGATCCTCCTACCTGGGCGGAGCCTGGCCGAGTTAAGCCAAAAGTCCATGAGGTAGAGGTGTGTGTTTACTCTGTGCGTTGTGTGGGCTAGGGGTTAGGGCTCAGGCTGATAGGAGGAGTTGGAGCAGATCCAGCTCCACCCCCTGGACTTCTGCTTCTGCAGCAAGGACTATTTCGAACATTGTGACAGTGTGAGTGCCTTAATAGAGCTACCAAATTACCGTGATGTGAGTCCATCAGCTTCTGCATCAACGTTACTGTCAGACTCGCTTCCCGCTTCTAGAAATATGACAAGAGAAAGGTTTAGAAATGCTTGAATTGTGTTGTTTACAGATGAAAGAGATATAATACCGTACTATCGGAGCTGCTGTTATAGAAATGTGATCTGACCAATCAGACTTCAAAAGTTCTGTGACATAAGAGGTAAAACACTTTGGGACATGCTGTTACTGAAAAACAACCAACTTACTTAACAGTGACTCTGCTTCAATGTTTATTATTTTCCTATAACAGCATGACACAGAGTGTTTTATTGCTTACATTATGGACAGTTTACCCGAGTGAAGCTCTTTAACTAGTGAGGACATGGTGCTGGTGATGGAGTCCGCAGCCACGAGCAGGTCATTTCTTAAGTTACGTCTCGAACCTAAACCGCAGGGAGAACAACAAACGCATAAGCTCCAGGAACTAACCTGCTTATTGTGACTGTGACAGTTATTATTAGTGATAATTGGATTTTTAGGTATAGGTAACAGTTCACATACTCTGAGCAAAAGCCTGTATGACGTCTCCTCCTAGCCCCATGAGCGAGTCCTGAGGCGTCTGACTGGGCGTTGTGTTGCCAGAAGTTGACGGTACAGGCATGGGGATGGAGCTGCTGGCTGTGTGGCTTGGGGAGGAACGAGAGGAGGAGCCTGGACCCTGATTCTGACACAAAGTAATGTAAATGTGTTAAACATGGGACATGATGCAAGAATAAATACATTATTTTAGTGGCGGATTATTCTCAACACAGCAGAGACACTGACCTAACAGTAGCATGTTAGAGCGTGTTATTAATCACGGATCATTTTATTAGGAACATTCATGCAATTAACCAAGATTCAAACTGTCATCTGGTCTTTTCCCAGTCTTCACCCGTCCAGTCTGGGTGATCCTGTGGCCACTGTAGACGCAGATTCCTGTTCTTGGCTGATGTGGTCTACAGCTGTTGTAGTCTATCTGCCTCAAGGTTCAGTGTATTGTGCATTCTGAGATGCTTTTCTGCTCACCACGGTTGTAAAGAGAGTGGTTATTTGAGTTACCGTTACCCTTTCTGTCAGCTCGAACCAGTCTGGCCATTCTCCTCTAACCTCTCTCGTCAATTGATGTTAACACTAACTGAAGCTCTTGCTCTGTATCTGCATGATTTTATGCACTGCACTGCTGCCACATGATTGGCTGATTGGATACTTGCATGAAAAAGCACATGTACATTTGTTCCTAATTGCATCAGTGGGTGTATATTGATAATTATAATTAGATATCATTCTATTATACGTGTGTGGTGGTTTGGGAAAACTCCTCCGATGTCACTGTGGCTGAATTCTTGAAAAATTGAATTTTTGCACCACTAAGTTTGTATAATAATAACATGGCGAAGCGCTCCACCCTGCCTCAGGTACCACACCACATCACACAGGGCTCATAATTATGATGCATTAGTGTGAATAGTCTGGAACTTTATCCACTAAAAAGCAACAACACCATGCATTCAAACGCAGACGTGATACGTGATACTCAGACGTGACATTTCTACACACACAGTCTGCATAGGTGTTATAAACTTACTACCTGTTTCCGTTCTTCCTCCTGCATACAAAATGATTAGGCGTTTACTGTGACAGTGCATCAGAAGACACCAAATTATTCAAACAAAAACGTCTCCCTTATTTAGTGTACATAACATACAGCATATAATGACATTAGCATCATCTTAATAACCAGATCCAGACTAACATTCCTCACTCTCTTTATACCTTTCCTATTAGTTTCATAGTCGTTGTTGAATAATATGCTTTAAAACAAATACCTGGCTAGGTGTTGAATGGATTAATCGTGAAACGCATCGTGTCTTGTCTACAGCAGTTGGTTTCATCAACGTTTCTCATTTCATTTAATCAAATAATCTCCTACCTTTAACAGTAACATGAGCTGTTCCAGCTGCACCATCAGTTCTCTTCGACTCTCTTGAAGAGCTGACATCCTGTCTTCCAGTTCTTCCTTCCTTTGCCTAAAGAGTTGATGAAACGATGGAGAGGTTACTCCTACTAATCACTGAAAACTCTAAAAGTCTAAATCTACAGATAGCTGACAAAATCAGGTCACCGTCTCACCAAAGATCCCCATTGGTTTCAGACCCCCCCGGCTACAGCATCTCCTGGTCTCACACATCAAATCTAGGGGTAGCTCTGGACAACTATCCTTCTCTCCTCATATCACTGACCTGACTCAGTCATACAGGTCCACTCAAAAGGTGCTATGTGTGCCGTTAGATCTGTCAAACTGTCACAAGTCTTCATCCTCCTCCACCTTTCAGCGGCTTTCGATACAGTCAGTCACAAGACTCTCCTGTCCATCATCATTAGTCTTGGAATTTGTGGCACAGCACAGGAATGGTTTGCTTCTTACCTGAAGGGACAGTCATGTCAGGTGACATAAACAGGATCCACATCAACATCTGCTCCATGCAGTCTCTCCACTGGTGTCCCACAATGCTCAGTGCTTGGTCCTCTTCTGTTAACCCTCTATACCCGCTCTCTCAGTGACATCATATCCTTACATTGGCTTTCATACAATTGCTATGCTGATGACACCCAACTCATCTCATCTCTCCTTTCTCCTTTTTAGACACTCATATTTCTGCTCGGCTCTCTGCATGTCCAGCAAAAATCTCTTCATTGATGGCAGCTGCAATCCCAGTAGGACTGAGCTGTTGAACATTCCTGGAGATGCATCCCCATGTCAAGATCTTGTGATCTCGCTGGACAACTCTCTATCTGTCACTGCATGCAATCTTGGGGTAGTCCTGGATAGCCAATTATCCTTCTCTTCTTGTATCACTAACTTGAAGTGGTCATGTAGGTTTCTCCTTAACAACATCTGGAGCATCTGGCCATTTCTATCCACGTGGGGCTTTACCAACTCAAGAATGGACTACAGAAAATTGCTCCTGGCAGGTTTGCCCCCAAGCACCATAATACCCTTGCAACTGATCCAGAATGCAGCTGCAAGACTTGATTTCAGTCTCCCTAAGTTCTCCAACATCACCCCATTGATATGTTCCCTCCACTGGCTCCCTACAAAGAGAGTCCTTTATTCTGTCCAGCTCTCTCCATTCAAGCCTTAAGCTCGTACAGATGAGGAGGTAAAAGATGCACAGCCTAAGCATCGCTCTCTTTAGATAGAAATGAAGCAAGGGTTAAATCCCACTGCTACAAGTCGAACAGCATTGTGGGTACTGTAGGAAAGCATTAACCCAAGTGAAAATAGAGCAACAATCCGTTAAAGACGTTTTTACTAGAAAAAAAAAAAAAAAAGTCAAATCGGAATTTTAGTACAAAATAAATCTTGGGTGTCGTTGAAGATTCCATGTTAATTATTAAGATTAATATGTAAGTCATTACAAGTCCATGCTATGACTATCATGTTTTGTGTGTGTGTTTTTATACCTAAGAAGGCGAAGCTCAGTGAGCAGTGTTGGGTTTTGCTGGCTTTTGTCAGCTAGAGGCTGAGATGCTTCATCATGCTGCTGTCTTAACCGCTGAATCTCCTGCAAGATTTCCCTGTGGACAGCGGTGCAATAAGTGACCTGCTTCACCAATATACACTCTTTAGACGTGGATTGCTATTAATGAGCTAGATTAATGTGTATCTTTTTTTTATTACTTGTTCTTGCTTTCCAGTTCAGCGATGAGTTGCCTCTGTTGTTTGTTCGTGTCCAGAGAGAGAGACAAGTCAGTCGGCACTCTGGCTTGCTGCAGCAGCATAGGCAAATTCAGATAGTAATTTATTGTCAGTTATCTCAATATTTGCTGCTAAAATGAAAAAATGAAAAACTGTGAAACAAAGAAGAACTGTGATTGGCCATCTTACCGCCGATGCTCTGTCGGCAGCCAATCGGGAAGCATACCGGGCAATGAGGTAGTGCTCATCATCCTGGTTATTAGTCCTGCTTTCCAGCAATCTATCAATATAAGTAGGAAATTTCAAATCATATGGAGGTGTATTAGCTGTAAGCTGGTTAGGATGTAGAGAAACACAACACATGGAGAATATTTATTTATGCTAATGGTTAAAAGAAAAAAAAGTGTATAATTGTTGATATTCTAAGGTTTTCTGTAAGAAGACTTTTATTTAACTTTTATGGAAGGAGTCTCCAGTGTCAGTGCTCTATAACAGTCAGAGGTAAAGCTGTAACTTTACATTTTGCAACATCTTCAGCAAAGAGGAGTTTACGCTTTGCAGTATCTCAGTAACATGACTTAAAAATGAGGCTGGTGTGGGAATAGCTTTCATAAAATTAAACGTTCCACAGCACTAAAAGTAACTATAAAGGGATTTAAAAAATTATGAATTGTAACCACTGGAAAATTGCTATGTTATAAAGGATATAAAACACTTCATGTGCTGTTAAATTCATTACATGATTTATGCAATAGCTTGTTAGTTAAGGTTAAGAGATACAAATAGACAGGCCTAATAATTTTTTTTGGTAGGTAACACAAAGCGGGAAGGAATTAATGGCAAATATCATTAAGACAAATTATATGCCTCCAAAAACCAAGCACTGGCTGTTAGCAAGCTCCAAATCTCACCAATGGCCAAAATCATTACCATGTCATTTTAGCTCAGTTCTCTAATAATATTAGAATATGATGGTAAAAGAAACCGTTGCTGCAATTCCAGCCACATGCTAATCACACGAACCCGGTGCGGTTCTTTTGGAGGAGGTTCACATATAACCCAATAAGAACATGTTCATCTGCGAGTCTGTCTGCAATATCAAGGCTGTACTGAACTCTGAAAAGAGCGTTTTACAAAACACACATTAGTCATATGGTACATTCTCTGCTTATATATTCTAAGGAAAAAAACAGCACAACTTTCCAACAGCTAAGACTGGTCATTTTCCATAAAGATATGTTATTGAGTTGTGTTATACAGGGGCATGTGCTACTTTCCTGCACCCTTTATTAAATAAAAAATAGGAAAGTCACTTAAGCTTTTGGTATGTACAGAAAACACACTCGCTTACCCTTTCCCTTTCAGTAGGTCTGGAGTATCCCGAGTCAGGAGTTTTCTCTGTTTAATGTCTTCATTCCCGCCTCTGTGAAAGTGAAAGCGTGCTATCAGAGAGACGAACCATCACACACTCACTCAATATGTTACATATACACAAATACATATAGTCTGCAGTGGTGCTAATATAGCTAACAAGAAAATCCTAGCAGACGAAGTAAAAAACAGAATTACTGTATACAACAGAAACCCCCAACGTATGACAGTGGATGATTTTGTCTCCTGGATGGGTGGCAAGAAAACGAAAAAAAACCAAAAAAAAAACCAGCACCAGCACATCTTTTACGTCCAGAGTCCTTTCCCTTTCAGTGAATTTACTCTTCCGCATTTTTTTTTTTACATTTCTGCTTTAGCTGAAAAAGCAGAAAAGTTAACTTTTTAGCATAGCTGTCTCCCATATTTGCCATAGCACAAGGTCAAAAATTGAAAAGGCTACATCTAAGCCTTAAAAAAGCCTTAAATAAATACATCTAAGCCTCTGTTTGTAGATATGAGCATCTTCAGTGTTCTATAATTTTGAAGATAAGGTCATAATGATGCAAAGCAGTGTTCCTAATCCTGCTCCTTGCATCCTGCTGCACTGCACTCTAGTGTTTTTATTGCTCTACAGACCCCAATAAAATGAAGACGGGCACATTATTCGGCTGATACATGTTTTACACCGCAAAAAATGACATCTTAGCAAGTGGAATTACCTTGAATATAGTCCAGTATTTCCTATTATAAGATTATAATAATATTTATCCGGTATTTCCTACTATAAGATTACAATAAACCAAATAAAATATTGTTAAACATATTTCTAGCCATTTTCACTCATTTGAAGTTTGAAATAGTCTTGTTCTTTTGGCAGATCATTTTATTAGAAATAGAAAGAATCAAAATGATCTGCCAGTAGAATAAGAACATGTAAAGCTTGAAATAAGTAAAAAAAAGTCTAGAAATAGGTTTAATAATCTTAGTTGGTTTATTGTAATGTTATAATAGGAACTACTAGATAAATGTAACAATATTCACGATATTTTCACCTGCTAAGATGACATTTTTTGCAGTGTAGCAGTACAGTGGTGTGTGTTCAACACTGCACTCACACTCTGAAGGGCTTGTGGGTCGAAGGCATGGTGTGGGACAGCGTGTACTCGTTCCCACTGTTCGCTGGCCTTGGAGGCCTGGAGCAGACACACAAGTTTGATAAAAAAAAAAAAAAAAAAGAAGAAATTAGAGGACACAGTGATGATACAGAACTCAAGTGAGTGATGTGTTGAGCTTCTAGGTTATATATATTCTTACACCATCTAATGGTTGGCAGCATAAATGCTAGTAAATGATTAGGGTGTTTAATATGCAAACAACATGGTCGACTTACCAAGTGTCACTGTTTTTGGTAGCAAAAAAGAAAAAAAAAGACAAAAATCATGTTAAGTGCAGTGCTTTCCCCAAAAACTTATTTACGTAAGGTTATCATGGCAAAAAAAACTAATTCACCAAATTAACAGCACGTTTTGATGTGTTTTATTCCTGTTATACCACAGCAATTTGTCAACCCTAACAATTGTTTATTTTTCAAAGAATGACCCATCATACTTTTTATTCATTGGAAAAGCCACAAAACAAGTTATCACTTGCGTTATACCAACTACAAGCAGTCGTTCCTTCCGAGCAGTCGACCAGCCTCTCTTTTTCTCTCTCTCTCAAACCAAAAACAGCTTGTAACGTTATAAGGTTACCTTTCCCCTGTCAGAAAACGTAGCTACTGACTGTTACAAAATGCTGCAGCTGGAGACTCCTTCCATGAGTAGTAAATAAACACGTCCTTAAAGAACTTTGCAGTGGCTATACATGGCTATACATTTCATCAGTGAGGTAGTGAACAGGTGTAGTTTATGACACTGCAAAAAGTTTTAGCTTTAAATGCCTTGTTGTTATTCTAATTACTGCATATAAAGGCAAATACACGTCAGGCACATGTTCAAGATTCACTTACACGACATGAGCAAGGTTTAGAGGTTTCTCAGGAACGTCGGAGACCATGGGATGGTGTGGTTCCCGGTTAGAGGCACAGCTCAGAGACTTGCTAAGAGCATTCGATAACTTCTTAGCAGGAGATTTCTGAAGGGAAAAACAAAGATTTACTATTATGCATTTTCTTCAAAGATTTTGGATTATTCCTTTTATATTAACTTCATCAAAACTTTCAAATTAAAATCTGTGCTTTGTGAAAGAATTGGTTGAACCTGGCATTTCTTACCCATGATGTATATTCCTTCATCTGGTGCTGGTTGCTATGGGAGCCTGAGGCATGCCCCTTCCAGAAGCACTCCTGACAGAGCTGGTAATTATGGCATTGTTGGCAACGATAGCGAAATCCCATCATGCTTTGGCTGTGGCAGTAGGAGCACTCAACTGGGTGGAAGACTACGGGTGAAGGAAAACAAACTGAGCCACACCTTTTAGCACACCATAAGCCCTCATGTTCTGTTTACAAGTTTCCCGTGGACTCATGCCATCTTGATTATGCTGCAATGGAATGGTAACCATAGCTTTAAATCAAAATTTACACACATTAATATATACAAACGTTCTGATAGCCACTGTGTGTGTTCAGGGCAGAATACAAATACAATGTCTTGAAATGTAAAATGCTTCAAATATCTGTATCAGTATTCGGAAGATGCTTTTCCAATCTTCTGCTGTCGAGTGTAGCCTAAAATTCCTGCTCTTGGCTGACAGGAGTAGAATCCTTCTGCTGTTGTAGCCCATCCGCCTCAAGGCTGTGTATTCGGAGATGCTTTTCTGCGCACCATGGTTGTACAGAGTGGTTATGTAAGTTTCTGTCAGCTCAAAACAGTATGGCTATTGTTCTCATCAACAAGACATTTCCGTCCACAGAACTGCCACTTACTGGATGCTTTTTGTTTTTTTGCATCATTCTGTTGTGTGTGAAAATCCCAAGAGATCAGCCACTTTTGAAATACTCAATCCAGCCCGTCAATCACCAACAACAATGCCACGGTCAAAGTCACTGAGATCGCGTATTTTCTTCATTCTGATGTGTAGTGTCAACATTACCTGAAGCTCGATTGATTGATTGCTTGATTTTATGTATTGTGCTGCTGCAACATAATTGGCTAACTGGATAATTGTATGAACATGCATTGATACAGGTGTTCCCTATAAAGTGGCCATATATTCTGACCTGAGAAGATTATAAAAAAACCTCACCGTTTTCCACATTAGCCAGCCGATGCATAAGTGGCAGCCATACAAAACACTGTGGCGGAGGATCGGACATGAAGGTGTCTAGGAACATGTTCAGAGAAACCTGTTTCTGTAATAAAAACACAAATTAAACATAACCAGATTAATTGAAGACAGTTACACCAATCTTCCAGATTTCTAGTTGGAACTGCATTGTTTTACATCATTTAATTCATATAAAATTCCACAAAGAAACTGAAACTGTAAATAGTAAAGTTTTACCTACTTGTTGTGCAAAGCAAGTCCTAGCGGTCTGCTCGGTGTAGCTAAAAGATGGTCCTTCAAAAACGGTAACGGGAAGCTTGAGCACCTCCTTCAAAAACTGGTCAAACTGGGAATAAATCATCACGCCTGAGGGATCTGCTATCTGAGAAAAAATATCTGAGCAAGAGTGACAGAAAAGAAAGAATGTAAATACTCAAGTGTTTTTTTCTTCTCATTCCTTACCAAGACTTCCAATAATAATCCTCAAGACCACTGCACAAGGTTTTGATAATATATCTGACTGTGACATATTTAGATTTGTAGAAAAATAACATTACAAACATTAACATATCAGCATATCAGTGTGCTGTTAGTATTTACACCTCTGTTAGAGAGGTTTGAGACAGTGACTAGACTACATTGGCCGAATAACAGCCATTGGTGACTAGATACTAGACAAAGACAAAGTCCTGTTTAATAACTGAAGCTTACTTTCTGTGACCTTGTTAAATCATGATAAAAGGACACATTAGGCTCTTTAGCTTAAGTTTCATCAATCAACATTACTCGACTCAGCCCAGAGGTAAAATTCAAGGTGGAGCTTACATCTTAATTTGTCCATAATCTTCCCTCCACATAATGTAGCAAGCGCCATTTTCACGACAAATACCGAGATCTTGCCTAGACCTTCCCTACAAAAAAGATGAAAGGTGGAAAGGGGAAAGATTCATTAAATGTAGCTGATACATTCAATACTATAAAAGCATGCCTCTTAAACTCTGAAAGTCACTGGCCCCCTAATCGCTCATAACCTTGCAATATTTTGGCAAATCATTGGCATAATGCTGAGGGGAAGTGGACTATAATACCCAAGAATTAACTAGAATTAGCATTAAGGATGGGTGGAAAACTTCACTACTTCTTTACAGTCCTTTGAGATGTGAAAGAACAGTGATGATTGGTTCAGGTAGAGATGTTCAAGTGAAACATTATACATGTAACCAGAGGCTGTTGTTCATGATATTGAATGGGAGGGCTTAAAAAAATTCTACTACTTATCAGTAACTTGATGTAAATATTCAAGTGATTCAAGTCCATAAGATGCTTCCGAATAGTAAGCATGATAATCAAAAATACACAACCCTTGCTTTTAGCTAGCTATTTCATTCAAAACATAAAAAAACTGACGCTTTTTGTCATTTGTCCCTTCATTGATTGACAGTGTTTACTTAGTCTGTTTACTTTTAGTTTCTCCAAAGTCATTTGTTCATTTTTATTACACCTCTGTTGTATTTCACATGCGTCTTCTCCATGACTTATTACAGATGCTTAAAATAAATGAAATGCACAAAGTCTATGAGGTGACACAATTGTCACTGATACAGCTTAGGCTAGAAAGAAATCAGCCACAGCCTCGCTTCTTCATAGCATTCTACCAATGTGTTTTTACTTCTGAGCATTTGTGATTCTGTTGTTCTTGCTTCCACAAAAGTCAAAAAGACATTTGTAAACAGCAAATAAGACAACATGGATGCCAAAACCTGACCCTTACTTATGTGTTTCTCCTTGAAAAAGAGGGAGGGATTAGCTGCTAGTCCATTTATACCAGACAACCCTGCTTGAGACCAACTGTGATAGGATGTCCATTTAAGAGACTGGGGTCTTACGGGTCATATGCCGCCAGCAAAAAGTTGAGCAGGAGTAACACGGACTGCTCCACATTGATCTGGTGTGTAGTGGGCATACGCTTGTTCAGCTGGAAGAAGATGGTGGACAGTATTGCTTCAAGTCGAGCCACTGAGAACTCCGTGTTGAGGTCCATGGTGTTAAGGCCATTCTCCCGGAAGGCTTCGATAACATTCCAGATGTCCACTAAGTGCACTGCAAGCACAGAAGGTGGATAATGTAAGGACAAAAGGACAGGCTGGTAGGATCATGACAAACATGGATTTTTATTTTGCTTGCAGAACACAATGATATCAGTTGGTCACTGGAGACCATTGTCAACCCAGTGAGAGTTTTTCCAAAGTATAGCCATTTCAGGATTAATTCTACCAAAATTCCACCTTGCTAACTGTATTGTAAGTATCATCAAGTTTTCTTTTTTTTTTTTTAACAGAAACCGTCTACCCTAGCAGGTGAAAAGTCGCTCACGTCGCTTGTAGTTTGGTTTTTTGTGGGTGTGTCACCACTACTGTTGTGTTTTTGGTGCTGCTGCTGTTGTTTTTAGTTCAGATGAGTAACGGTAGTAACTATATGTAACTCCTAACACTATTTAGTTAATCATAAATTACAAAGCAACAATCAGAGTGCAAATCGGCATGCTCTGCTTCGTACTGCCTTCATTAGCAAATTAGCAAAACAAACTAACTGCGCTGGCTACGTACACTCACCAGAGGCACCAACAATCCCTGCTGTTTCCTTCCAAGCTTTATTTTTCTTCATAATATCTGAGGTGAGGTTTTTGGGTTTTTTTTTTTGCATCATAGAGTAAATGTCACTTTTTGTGACAGTTTTTGTCACTTTCCAGCGTCGTACTTAGTATAGAATTGAGAACATGTCAATTCTAATGGCACTGTCACTTTGACGCTATTGCAGTAATCTTGCACGTGTGGTGATCTAACTTTTTTTTGTGGATGGTCCACAACATTACATGTAACATATAAAAAGTGTTGTCCTTGGTTATTGGCATTCATACTCACAATTGCACTTCTTCTGAATGAATCTGAGCTTGCATGCAGTTCTGTAGGTGGAAAGTCTGATGGAATCCAACTGTAGAGCCCCTGAAATAGAAAGGAAATTTTAAAAAAAAGTGTCACTGAAGATATGGTAACGTTTTCTGTAATGAGAGGTTTATTTCCCATTTATGGAAGGAGTCTCCAGTGTCAGTTATAAAAACTTTCTTTATGTTTTCTGACATCTTCGGGACAGAGGAGTTTATGCTTTTCATGGCTTCTTGGTAATATGACAATCTAAATGTTTTTTTTGTCTTAGTAACTTCGAGAGAGAGAAAACAGAGGCTGGCGAGGAAATTACTTTTTTAGCTGCTATAAAGTAAGGTGTCTGTTTCATGGACTTTCTAAAACATTAAATGTAACTATAAACAGATTAAAAGGATGTTGTTACTTGTCGTGGTGGTATAGGAAAATATTCAACATAGAGATGATAACAATAAGTCCATTTCATCACATCACCAGAGTGTTTTACGTGAACTATCTGGCAAAAATGAAGTCCTAGTTGGATTTTTCTAAATGAAGAACCATTCAGTAGTTTATTTAAAAAAAAATAAAATAGAGAGTGAATGATGAGTTATTTTTCTATTTCTGCGCCTGCTCAACTTTTCAACATCAACAATCACTGAATCCACCAGTAGGCCTATAGCAGTGTGTTTTTTTTTAGCCTACACTGTGGTAAATGTTGTAGAGTTTTGCTAAAAATTTAACACAATATTGTTCTACTGTGATATTATTGCATCCTGTAAATAGGAGTTGCCTTTACGAACTTACAGCCATGTGTGAAACATTGTTGCAAGTGTTTGGCGTTAATTGACAAAAAAAAAACAACATTGCGACACTTACGCATCTCAGCAAACAGTTGTCTTCTGTCTGCCATGGTGCTGCTGCTATGTTCAGCTTCCTCGATCATTCTGCCAAACAGAACAAATGACAAAAGAACTGAGATACATTGTGCTAGTCCGTGACCATGATCCGTCTCACATTTTATGTTTAAAGTCCAATTAGCTGCGTGTAATCATGTTACAGTAAACCAGTGGCTGTGGTATAACGTGAAAACACAACGGGTATGGAGATAATCAGCTATATTCTTTGTATACCTCTGTGATAATGTGGTTAAAGCATGAACACTGTTATATTACTCAGAAAGTACAGTCTGTCACTGCAAAGCAGGACAAAGAAGAGTGTGAGCACAATGGTGAAGAGCCATGGCTGACTGCACACAGCTAACCCTGTCATCCTGATCATGTGATACATCGCTACAGCAACAGGGAATCCAATCATCCATGTCCCTAAAGGAAGGTGAAACCAGAGAGCGTACCATGGCGGTGGGAGAACGGTGAGGGATGTAGTGTGTTCTGAGAATTAAGGTTTAAAAATGATTCATGCTAACCTGTGATACTTCTGTTAGTCCTAACATTAATGCACACTGAGCTCGCAGTACGTTGCAGTGTAATCTATCTATGCATCTCTATCTCTCACTATCCTACATCCCACATGAGTTGTGCTCATGGAATAACTATCAGAGCATGGCATTAAAAACATATATAAAATGCAAAGTAATAAGATGTGCTGGATCAAGTGCTATTTTATAAGTGGCTGAATAATAAGTGTGGAAGTCAGTTTGTTAAAAATAAAGCAGTGATTAATGTGATAACTACAACTCAGTCATAAATCATCGTATTAGTTTTTTTAATTTTAAAAAAGTTTTCATTTTAAAATTCTCATTTTTATGTTACAGTGTACTACATTTGACAGCAAAGGGTGAATAACGCTTTTTCAGTCCATATTTTCTATCCCCCCCCCCTTTTTTAAAGGATTTAAAGGCACCTGGTTGTATTGAGGCTATTGTAAAAACCCTGTCTCGGACACTTACGTAGTCAAGAAAAATCTGGTGAAATCTGGTGTGTACTACACACAGGTAATTTTAATAATCTGAATGAGGAACCCAAGAAAAATGTATGCATAAAATGTGCATAACCTAACTCTAAATACTGATGTAACTTTTGGACTCTGAATATGGCTCTTTGTTAATAAGAGTCCTGGGATGAGCGTAAGACAGTCTTCATGATTATAGCAGCAGTTCTTAGGTTCAAATCTACAGTATCCAAGTGAGACTATCCACCAAAACAAGGAGAAGACTGGTTTCTGGGAAGTGTGAGACTTTAGGGCAGTGGTTCTCAAACTTAGCCGTGACTTTTTTTTTAAATTTTGTTAATGTGGTTGGAATCACAACTCGCATTATCAAAAATGTTATATTTTGGAGTCCAAGCACCAAAGTCAACTCAGACCTAATATGTTCTGTTGGTAGAAAGTTTAGGAAGAGAAAGCTCTCCAAAAAGAATAATGTGAAAATTTTAAATAAAGCGTATGAAATAAATCCATTGGGGGTGGGTGGGGGGTGGGATATGGAATTTATGTTACAGATAAAGGGGTCCCTGGTTACAAAATGTTTAAGAACCACTGCTTTAGGGTATCCATGTGGAACCATCTTCGACAGCAGAAGGTGAGTCACAAGTAGAGCATCAAGATGAATCAGGCATCTTGCACTTGAACTTCAGCCAGGAAGCTAAACATAGCATGGACATAAAGGTTGTAGCTGTGTGCCAAAGCCTGAAATAACACAACCATAAAACAACTTTAGGAGAAATTAACCCAGTTAGCTTTCCTCCAAAACAAACTGACCTTCTGAGATCTTCTAAATGCAGTAGTATTATTTTTGTAGTTCCGGATAGCCAAAGTTAGAAAAAGTTCAGAAAAATTATACAGTAAGTTGAAGTATTGTGTCAAAATTATAACAATTATATAAGATATACAAATATAAAAACTATGCAAAGTTATATAAATGATAGACAAAAGTGCCCGCATTTGAATGTACTCAAGTATTTGAAGGTAAAACTTTATTATTTCGAATAGAAAGAGGTTAGGATTTTTTTTTCAACATTGGGGTCACACATGAGAAAAGTCAAAATTTTTTTTTTAAAGGCAGTTTCTATATGTTTCTTTTCCATCTTGTTGTTATAGTTATCATTTATCATAATTAATTCTTTCTTTGTCATTTATGCCATCATTGTAGGTGTAATTATATAGCTAGAGTCATCATTGACACCGGAGACTCCTTCCATAAATGTTAAATAAACAAACGTACATTTTTCAAAATCCATTTATGGTCAAGTCATTGCGTAAGTTGTAACTACAGAAGCAATTGCATTAATATAAACCTGTGATTTGTGTTGAGGCAAAGCTGCTATTGCAGAAAAGTAATCAACACCTTCTGAGCAATCAGATTTGAGAACTCAGCAGCACACTGGTGAAATATGTAACTATGTTTTCTTTCCACCATTACAGAGAGGTTACAGAACACGGCTAAAATCTGACACTTGGACATGCTCTTCCAAGCTTGTTCTTTTCATCAGTGTGTAATGCATGATTAGGTTTAGAGAATGTCCTGCCCTTGATCCAGGAAAGCACTGACACCAGCCAACAGTTGATACAAACTGCATGTCGAGCAAAAAAATATAAAAATAATAGATAAAATCTCTCTAAACCAGGACAAAATGTTTAAATATTCAAGTGTAACAAAACGTTCCTCAGCATGAATCTAACAATGCTTTTCATGCAAACAAGCACAGTTTGCGTGAAGACGTACCCGCTGGAGAGCACCATGTTCCGTCTCTCTCTCTTTCTCTCTGTCTCTCTCTTGTATTTACAAAGTTGTGTTGCTTGTAATGTTGTTCCTGCCGTAGACGTCCCTCTTACTTTCTCAATAGGCCCAAGCACCACAACAAAAGCAGTGCAGTGAAGCGAGAGCAGCCGGCTGAAATTAGAAACTGTCAGGCTCCAGCCTGCGCTGCCTCTATCTTTAACTTCAAATGAGCAAGCCTTACATTCCTGCTCAGCTCAGACGGCTGCCTTAGCTCCAGTTGCACTTGCTGGGTCTCCTTCTGGCGCCTTTCGCCTCATACAGGCACTGTGTTTGAATGTAATTAAAAGGAAGAGAATACAGAGCAGTAGCTGAGGATAAATCTAATATATGACCTACACTGGTACATTCATGGTAATGATCCATATTCCGAGAATCTCTAATAGCAGCTCGAAAATTAGTTCCAGCTGCAAGACAAATCACAAGTTCATATTAATGTGCTCATTCTAATACCTTATCATAGGCTGAAGTTTATTTCTAAATTTAAGATTGATAGAAGGAGTCTCCATTGCCAGAGCTTTGGAACAGTCAGATGTAAAGCTGTAACTGTTTATAGCTGCTATAACATAAGTGAGAACAGGAACTGACTTGTTTAGTGGACATTAAATGTTAAAAAAAAAAAAAAAAAAAAAAGAGAGAGATAAAATGTATGACATAAATAATACATTTAAAAACTATATAATTGAAATTTGTTGTGATATAAGAGGAATAAAACTTCACGTCCTGTAAAGAATTAAAGAAAAGATATATACATTAAATTATTCCACATTTATTTCATTAACGTGTTACTTCAACCCAGTGTCATGACACAGTCGTTGCCGTGTCATAGATCATGTCATATGTCATATAACAGATGATGTCCAATAATATAACGGTGTTATATAACACTTGCCATAGATTGATGTCATGACATAAGCTGTCGTGACACCAAACATGACAACATGACATACAGCACACTTGGCATAGACTAACGTCATGACATAAGCTGTCATGACACAAGCTGTCATGACATCCAAAGTCACGTGACTTAGAGCACACTTGGCACAGACTGATGCCATGTCATTAAATGTCACATGACTTAGAGCACACCTGACATAGACTGATGCCATGTCACATGATATAGAGCACACTTGGCATAGATTTATGTCATGTCATTAAATGTCACATGACACAGACCACACTTGGCATAGTTTGCTGTCATGACATAGAGCACACTTGGCATAACTTGATGACATGACATAAGCTGCCATTAAATCAAATATAACATGACAGAGCACACTTGGCATACTTGGAATGATTGATGTCATGTCATCAAATGACATCACATAACATACATCACACTTTGGCATACTGATATAACCTGTCATGACTTCAGACATCATAACACAACATGGAGCACACTAGTAATAGTTTGATGTCATGACATAAGCTGTTATCACATGACATAAGCTATCATCACATGAAACAGAGCACCCATAGCGTAGTTTGACATCATGACAAACTGTCATGACATCTAACATCATATCATAGAGCATATATGACATCAATCATATCATAGAGACATAGAGCACACTTGGCATAGATAGATGTCATTACATAAGCTTTCATAGCATCAAAAAATGACCAAAATACATAGAGAACACTCAGCATAAAATTACACCATGACATAACAAAACACAAAGCATGAAAATGGTAACATAACACTGCTATATTACTGGACATTAACTGTTATGACATCTTATGACAGGTGATATATATATGACATAACAGGTATATGACATGGTTATGTCTGGCACGCAGGTTACACCTTACCTAGTTGCTCATTTGTCGTTGTTTTTTTTTCTGTTTACTTACCTGCACTCATGTCCTTCACACCTTTAAACAAAACCTACCTAGAATCCTACACATCCTAATGCTGTTTTACTGTAGATATTTTTCACTCATGATAAAGGAAATAACACTCATCTTTCTACACAGCACCTGGATTTATTTATTGTGGGTGCTATGGAAATGTGCTGCTGTGTTCCCATAATAAAAAAGCTGCCAGATTCTTGTGAAGTTCCACTAAATAACAGTGCCATAACTCACCCCGCTTTCAGCACTCACTATTATTATGACATGGAACATTACTTTTGATGCTAAACATTCCCGTGTCAGCACAGAACGCGGTAAAATGGACGTCCCGGTCATTCCTGACACATTTACAGCTGTTTTCAACAACAGCAAGTCTTCTCTGTGAACACTCGCCAAAGAGGAATTTGAAAAATGACTGTTTATTTAAGGCTGAAGTCCTAATTTTTCTCTGTTTCACGTAGGTGTATATGGCCTGCTGCAGTTTTGGAATGTGCGAATTCAGCATTCTTTTAGGATTATTACTTGTCACACTGTGTGAGATGAACCTAAAAAAAATGTTGGCTGGATTCTATAACAGACTGTCTGATAATGTGTGTTCTCTATATCAGACTTTACAGTGAAGAGCCTCTAACGATAGACCTGTGATTACAGAAAATGACTATGTTCTGTGTAGTTTGCGTCATTAATCGGCGCAAGTCAGAAATCAGCTTGTGCAGAAAACAAGCTCGCATAAACACAAACATTCTTCAGGATGAGCTTAAGGTAATGCAGATGTTTATTTCTGTTTGTTAAGATGTTTTTTTTTTTTGTAATGTTTTGCCAACTACATTTCTGATACCACAATCCATTTAGGACAGCATTGCCTCACCAGGTCAGGTTCTGTTCTAGTAACCAGAGGGTGGGGGTAAAAATTCCAGGACTGCCGGAGATCTGTGTTGGCAGGGGTTACTTCATGGGTGCCAAAAATGTGGGAACAGCCATGTTCACTTTGTGTTGCATGGAGTTCTGTGATTAAAATGGTTTCAATCTGCTGGTTTAACCAACCACGATTATGTGACCAGCACTTACTTTTTTCTGTTCCTTACTGTAAGATTTGGCAACAAAATATTATAAAATATCTTTTTTTTTTTTTTTGCAAAGATTCATTCAGAGATGCTAACACTGCTAAAAAGAAAAAAAAAAAAATCAAAAACCCCTCATGTCAGTGGATGAGATAGCTAGTTGTTAGTAAAGTAACAGTGAGGCAAAAGTCCAGTGTGACGCTACTTAATTAGCAGCTCCTCAATTTATTGTACTGACCAACCCAGCCCCAGCCCCGCCCACTCGTTTTCTATTGGCGCACAAATCCACAACTTGCGAATTCACAGGTCAAAAGTGAAAGTAAGCGCTACCAGAAGCACATGCGCATCTTTCATGTCCAGCGTCCTTTCCTCTTCAGTGAATCGACTTTTATTTGCTTTCATTCTGACCGCTGTTGTGAAAAAGCAGAAATGTGTAGTTGTGGGCTCCCCGATTGCCATAGCAATGGGTCAAAAATTGTAAATGCTGCAGTGAAACCATAAATATTGGCACCCTGTAATGCTGTTAACGCTGCAGTTACAACTGCAGTAACTGAAGGAATGCATTTTAGAAATTAAGCATTTCTCTATAAAGCAGTTTGAAACTATAGGACAATTTAACCCTGACTGTTGTGACCCTTAACCACCTGCTCTGTACTTGTGATCTATACCTGAATTTTATTTTATTTTTATTTTCATTTGAAAACAACAAACAGTTTAATTTAACAGTTAATAATAATTAACAGTTTAAGCTTGCAAATAGATGGAGTGTGTAATTGAATGTTCCCAAAAACTGAAGACCTGATTAGCTGAAATTACAAAAACTACTCAATTTTTATATGTATATGGCTTTTGTATTTATGTATTTTTCTATGTATAAGGCTGCCTATTGCCTATTGGGACTAATTGGAGTCCTGATCAGAAGGTTGAGAGTTCAAATCCCAGCACCGCCAAGCTGCCACTGCTGGGCCCTTGAGCAAGGCCCTTAACCCTCAACTGCTCAGTTGTATAAATGAGATAATTGTAAGTTGCTCTGGATAAGGCGTCTGCCAAATGCCATAAATGTAAATGTATTGCACAAATTCCCAACTCTGGTCCTGGAGAACCCCCTGTCCTATACATTTTAGTCTTTTCCCATCTCTAAAACAGCTGATTCAACTAATCAGCTAATTAACAGCCCTTCTTGAGTTAAAGTGGGTGTGTGAGAGCAGGATAAACACTAAAATATGCAGAACAGGGAGTTCTCCACAGGAGCAGTGTTGGGAACCCGAGGCCTAGAGAATAGTCTTGTGCCATTACTCTTATGAATCATATAAACAATATACATTTTAATCGAAGTGTTAATTGCATGTAATCAAAATAATTGCAATTTGTACAATATATATATATATAGCAGGGGGAAACAGTGGATACAGTGTGCATGCAAAATAATAATAATAATAATAATAATAATAATAATAATAATAATAATAATAATAATAATAATATGCAGTGACAACCGACGCTCATTACGTTTCCAAATCAATGTTGCACTCTTTCCTTTTCTAAACCCGCACTATTTATTTTCAGCAGTGCTCTGAAATGCTTTTGCATTGCTATGTTCATGCATTTTTATAAACAACAACAACAACAAAAAGCACGACTTCATTCAGATATTTTGGTTCGTGCATCCATAGCGCGAGCCTGAATTGCACTTGCTACTCACCAGCGTGAGACATCAGCGCGAGGCAAATTTATAGCTAATAAAATAAAATAATCGCTCAGGTTATCAACGCCGAGCTATAAAACATCGCCATGGTGTGTGAACCTGTAACCGCTGGCTTTCTATCCACGCGCTTTCTTTCCCGTCTGTAGCGCCGTCTCTTTCGATTACGTCATGCGAAATCTCTCTACGAGGAATCAGCGAGTCACTTTACTGATTCGATTCTTTTACAGAGTCGACCCCTTAGTGTCGACTCGTTTGATTCACGCACTTTAGAGACTGAACGGCTATTTTTTTTTTTTTGCAAAACTAACAGTCGGTTAAATGTATTTATTTATTTATTTGTTTGTTTGTTTGTTTGTTTGTTTATTTATTTATTTGTTTGTTTGTTTATTCTATCCAGCTAGCTATCTAAAGTGTATATTTCTGAATCTATTCATTCATTCGTTTATTTATATACTAATAATCTTATTTATATACTAATAATCTATCTGTTGTATATATTTATCTATTGTTTATATTTCTATATATTCATTCATCCATTCATTTATATACTAATAAATAAATTATAAAATCTATCTGTGTCTACCTGTCTATGTATTTATTCATTCATTCATTCATATACAAATAAATAAATTATAAAATCTTTCTTTCTTTCTTTCTATCTGTCTGTATGTTTGTATATTTATCTACAGTATCTATCAATCTGTTCATTCATTCATTTATATATTTTTCAATACATTTTCAAATCTATCTATTAATTAAATCATATATTAAAACATAATTATAAAATATATCCATCTATTTATTTATCTGTCCATCTATTTATTCATCCATTTATGTATTTATAAAAGTAAATCTATCTATCTATCTATCTATCTATCTATCTATCTATCTATCTATCTATCTATCTATCTATCTATCTATCTATCTATTCACTCTGTTTATTGTATATCTTTATCTATTCATTCATTCATTCATTCATTCATTGATGTATTTGTAAATAAAATCTATCTATCTATCTATCTATCTATCTATCTATCTATCTATCTATCTATCGTATATATTTAACAATCTTTTCATTCATTCATTCATTCATTTATATACTAATACATAAATTATAAAATCTACTTATTTACCTATCTATCTGTATGTCTACCTGTCCATTCATTCATTCATTCATTCATGTATTTGTAAATAAAATCTATCTATCTATCTATCTATCTATCTATCTATCTATCTATCCAGCAGCACTCGCTCCTCTACACAGAGTGCACGAGCGCGCTTGCTTGCTTGTTGCTAGGAAACCGTTTTAACTCAATACACAACAGGGAGCTACACATCAGCTGGAGCCACACGGCCATTTCACATAAACTAACAAACCCTAATCAACTGTCACACCAAAATAAACTGAAATAACAGACTAATTACAGTTACAGTAATTAATCATCATCCCGTGTTTGAACTTGGACATAACCGGGTAAGTTCTCTGACTGGCTTTCAGGTTAACTTTGCCTAGTTTTTAGCTGTTTTTGGCTTAATAAAGCTGAAAAGAGAGAGAGAGAGAGAGAGAGAGAGAGAGAGAGAGAGAGGGATACTTCCCATTAAATAACATCTATCACGAACTATTTTCTCTCTCAATATGACTCTAGACTGTACAAAATAAATATGAATAAATACAAATAAGTGTATGCTGAAATGTTCCTCAAGGTTCTTTGCGAATCGATTCCTCTGAAACGAGTGATTCAGAAAGAACCTATTGATTCAATATTTGCAAATAAGTATGACTTTTGTACCCAAACCTTGAGAGAACTTTACAATAAATTCCTATTTAGATATTATTAATTATTATGTACTTTATAAAACATGTATACGGTTTTTTGTTTTAAAGCTTTCCATTTAATTTGTTCATGCTGACGAATCGATTCTTCTGAAATGATACTTTCAAAAAGAATCGATTGAATCAATATTTCTCTGTCACATAAGCACTGGTTTTGTGAGATATTACTGTAGAAGAAAGTCCTAGGCAACATTTTATCTTTAGAATATATTCTGAAATATGTTTACTCCATCAAAACCACCTAACTTTTTGCTTGTTTGTATAGAATTAAGTGATTACCTTTGCTTCGTCACTGTTTTAGTATAGATAGTGTATCTGAAATGTATAATAAATAAACTCAAATGAAAATCTGAAAATAATTAAAAAGTGTAGGATAGGATTTTTATACCCAAACTCTGAGAGAACTCGACAACACAAATTGCTATTGATCTCAATTAAAAAAAAAAAAAAAAAATTCCTCACTTAGGTCTTGTGCCATGCCTGACATTGAAGTACTAAAACGTCCTTCACGAGAAGGCGGAGACAGTTTGCAAGGTAAGATACAGTGATTACAATAGTGACTATAAAGGCATAAAAGCTAAGCTGTTCTTTAATAAAGTAATAAAATGCTAATATATTGGTATAAGATGAATAAACCACTTCGGGATATGCTATTATAGGTAAATAATCAACTTAAGTGTGTTAACAATAACTCGGCATCATCACACCACCCTGTAGTTGATTATTTTCCTATAACAGCACATTCCCAGGTTGATTTACTCCTTGTTTATATAGTCATTGTCAAAGTCAACTGTGTAAAGCATGGTGTAGATCCACCTGGCAAACCACATTGTTTGACAAAATGATTCCTCAGGGGTTCTTTGGAAGCGTTCTTGGCTTCCTAAAGGGGTTCTAGTTGATAAAAGGATTGTTGTAGTGATCTACATAATGTAAAACTGTTAAAGTGACAATTGAGTGACAAAACAGAGAATTCTTTGAGTTGATACATGATATCAGGCTTCTTACAATTAAAGACAATTCTAAAATTATAAATGTGCCTTATGTAACATGGTTTGTTCTTCAGATCAAGGGGAACTGCAGAAAGTGTACTCCAGCCAAACATGTGCACTAGCAAACACTCCAACAGCATGCGTGGCTAAAGCAATGTCCCACATCCAGGAATTAATGGACAAACTGGACCACTGGTCCCAACAGGTAAAACCAACACTTACAGTCTAGACTGAATGACTGAAGGTCGGTATGTTAGAGTAGAACAGAAACCAACAGAAACAACCAAACACAATTTAAAGATTGTTCTCTGACAGCTCTAATACAGAGACTTGTATAGTTGATGCTCCACATAAAGGGAAAAAAAACGTATAGTATCGGACATTGATTCATTTCTGCTACATTTATGGAGGAAGTCTCCAGTGTCAGAGAAAAAAGAGAGGCTGGTGAGGGAAAAACTCTTTGTATCTACTATAACGTAAGTGATAACAGGAACTAGCTTGTTTTGTGCAATGTTAAACGTTGTAGCAGAGGAATCAAATTTCTGCTCACTCACTGTTATCCCGTGTTTAATTCTGCATTTGCGTATGTTTTCATTATTGGTTCTTTTGCTATAGGCAGCTACTAAACAGCATGATATTTCTGAAGGAAAAAATAAAAATGACGGCATCTCAAGGTATGCACCGTGTTTGCAGTGTCATCATTGTTGTGTCCCGGTAATGCAGGTTAATAATTTATGTATATTTAATTCTAGGTTTGATTCGTCCCGTTTGAAAACTCACACTGAGCTGTGTATTGAAGGCGTGGGGCTTTGTTATGGTACGTAGCTAATGCTGCTGTAATGTTTTGCCTTTTGTGTCTGCTTCATTTGAAAGATGAAACCATGAACTTTTCAACCTCTAAAATCTGATAGGAGTCTAGTATATTTACAATATATCGCTGCATGAAAAAGTCCTTATCAAATTAATCTCTGCAAATTTTATTTTTAATTTAACAAAAAGCTTCTGCACTCATTAATCAGCAGCTTATAGAATAGCAATTGATCCAGTAATGCCAATGTTTTTGTTAATTCGATGCACTGTTCTGTAAACAAAACCCATGGTTTGAAGGATAAGCTGACTGAGCATCTGTGTAGCATCATCTGCTACACTTACAGTAAGTGTAGTTCCTAATTTTATCCATTTAAAAAAAAAAACAGTCCTCGAGATAAACAATGTCTCCGATTAAGATCCATCTCCTCTGCTGTTCTTTGTGACAAAAAACAAAAACAAAAATGTTTTCATGCGCTTAAGTTCAAGGTCAGAATAACGTGTAAATGAGACACGCCTCTGTTTTGGACAAACTCTGCCCACGTGGGTGTAACTTGTGCGTAACTTCTGAATAGCGCCTAAGTCTATTAAGTGCTTAAGTTACGTTTGAGGCATTTCGGTATAAAATCCTCACCATGTGCACGCTTAACTCAACTCTGAATACTCCTCATTAGGAGCCTGCTGGAAACAAACTGCATGAAATAACAGTCAGAATCCAAACAAATCACAAATGTCTTGGTTCTGCCTTGTAATTTCTTAGACAGATTATTGAGTACTTCTGTTCTTTTTTTATGTAGAAAATGAAACGTTGTGTCCCTTCTGGAAGGGGACAGGTGGTGTTCTGCTGGAGGTGGTGTCACTTATCAAGCGCCTGGAGTCAGATCGGCAAGAGGCCAAGGAGGCACTGCAAGAGGAATGGCATAAAGCACAGCGCCTGAGAAGAAAACAGGACAGTCTCTTTCTGTGGAAACAACAACAGCTTCCCGCAGAGGTGCAGCTAGGTCCGTGTGGAAATAAGCTGCTATGTTTTGTCTAATAACCTGTTTTGTTTTGTCTGATAAACTGTTGTGGTTTGTCTAATAAGCTGCTATATTCTTTCTGATGAGCTATTCATTATTAATGGGTTTTTAACTGCTCCCTAGAATATGAAGCCTGCATCAGAGACATTGCAGAGCTGAGGTGGCATCTTAGAGTAAATAACGATCAAATGCAGCAAGTCAGAAACATCCTGAAGCAGGTCGAGGCACAGAATCTTCAACTGCTCGAGAATATCGATTTTGTAAAGAAACAGGGCCCACTTGTAAAAGAGAAGTTGCACTTGGAAGATGGAAACATGAAGCAGATAGAATCAACTCGAACGGAGGTGAGAACAGCCGACTGCGTACTTTGGAAGCCTTAAACAAAATATTAAAGAGAGATCTAAGTAGAACCTTTTGCAAAAATAAGATCCTGGTTGGACACCTTAAGGCTTCTGTCTGATCTGAACAGGTGTTCTGAGTTTCTGACTGTTAGAAAGCACTGAAACTGGAGACTCCTTCCATAAATGTTAAATAAGATGTTCAAATGTGTATTTTTGCTCTATTTGATTTAGACTACTGAGGTGCTCACAAAGTTGTCCGATGAGCTGAGAAATTCCCAGCAGGAGTTGGAGAATGATGAACTGCAGATGAATAACGAAAGGAGTACCATAACACAGACACTCAAAGACGTCCGCACTCAGCTTAAAGAGCGAATGTGAGTCAGTAATGACAGTCTGTGAATTATATAGCACACTACATAGAATATACAAGCGCTTATGTTTTGCTCTGTGTAGTGCACATACAGTATATACTGTATATAGGACAGGAGGCCATTTGGGAATTTGGCCATTTGAGGTTTGGTCCTCGCTAACAATTGCAAACAGCGCAGTAGGGATATTTCTGAGCATCCTTTTGAAGCCTATAATGAGAAATGGACGTGCAAACAGGGACCCAAGTGCACCATTCGGGACGGGGCATTTGTGGCGTTTGCATCAATGTCAGTGTGTGTCCTTGTTAATAATTGAGCTTTTTCAATATTGACAATTAGTTTGCATTTCTTTATTGGTATCAGTAATTTCTTTTTTGTCTTTCTGAGAGAAATACTTAAAAAAAAAGAAAAGAAGCTCTTATGAGGAAAAGTGAGATTTTTTTTCAAATTAAGGGGAAAATATGAATAATTTAATTCTACAGCTGACTGTGCATTAGGCATAAAATGAGATAAACAACCATTCTAATATTATTAACAGTATTTTGAATATTTCTGACTATCACTTATTTCCTTAGCAAAGATGTAATTTTTCATGAATAATATGCGGTATGAGAACACCGTTCAACTTTATTCAACAACATTCAACTTTTTCTTTGCTTTCAGCACCGAACTCCAGCAGCTGAAGTCTTCCTGGGATGTTACTTGTGCCAGAATCCGTGAGACTGAGGAGAAGGTTGCATTTAAAGATAAACAGATTGAGGCCATGCTCCAGCAGATCCCCATTCTACAAACACAAGAGGCCGAAATAAGCAATGCCGTGAGTGTTAATCAAAATATTACTGAAATAAGAATGTATACCCTGCAAAACATACATCCAGAGCAATTATAAATGAATAACTATTGTATATGTACAGAATAAAACACTCGGCCTTGTGCTGTTATACGTAGAAAAATGTACAAAATTTTATTTATAAAAGAATAACATGTATTTTTTTTTTATCCATTTATAGTTACATTTAATGTTATGGCAGCTATAAACAGTTGTTCCTTCACCAGCCTCTCTTTTTTTTCCCCCTCTCTCCTGAAGTGAATAACACAAAAAACTCAGCTTGTCATGTTACCAAGAAGCTGCAAAGCTCAAAGGCTTTCCTTTGTCAGAAAATGTACTGAATGTTACAAAGCACTGACACTGGAGACTCCTTCCATAAGTGTTAAATAAATATCTCCTTACAGAAAACATCATCGTATCCAATATGCTTTTCTTAAATAACAAAGCGTTTTCAATCTGTCTATTATTAATCTTAGATTAAGTCCCTGTGAATGAGCTGTTACTATAGAAACGATAACACATTAGAATGAGTGCATTAATATAAACCTGTGATTTGCAGCTGCACTACTGTCAGAAAATTAATCCACACCGTCGAACCAATCACAATCGAGAATTCAACAGCACTGCGGTTTAAATCTTGCTAATGATAACTTTCTTACTTTAGGTCATGGAATTAAAAACAGAACTACAAAGTCATGAAAGAAGACTGGCAGAAAAACAAGATGACTTGACAAACTGTCTAAGGCAGATCCAAGCAACTGTAAGTACTGTTTAATATTAATTATAGAAAATCAGCTAGTAATGCTTTTTTTTTTAATCAATCCATTAAGAGAAATGTGATGTGTTGATTAAAAAAAACAAAAACAAAAAAAAGATATGTTTTCAGTTGTCCTCTAGAGGGCAGGAAAGGCCCATGATTTATTTTGGACATTGGTCCATAGTGTTAAACACACCACCACCATTTTGTTGTAACACTGGTCTCATGTTTAGACCTTTTAATGCAAATATTTACATGATATACTGCATTAAAATAATTAAGTATGTGGTGCATAAACATTCTGAAATAAGCACTAAGATGACCTTTTAAAGATCTCATTGTTATTAAATGTGATTCGTACATGTATATAAAAAAAATAATAAATCTACATTGTAAATGTATGGTCAAACTAAAATAATGTAAAAACATCCCTAGTCCAAAAGCCATGTTTCCACTGCAATAACCTGCATAAACAAGCAGCAGTACCACAGACACAGCCAAATCTCATCTTCACCCTGCTGCGTGTTTGCTCATGCCTGCACGTCATTTTTAAAAATTACACTTTTATAAATACATATACAAAACTATAACTGTCACGCTTATCGTTTATCAGAGGCATGAAGGAGAAGCAAATGTCTGCGAGTCTGAGGAGATCTTCAGCAGGAAGCGTCAGGAGCTCCTGCGCCTGCGTGATAAAAATAAAGAACATAAAATAGAAACTGAGGACTACAATAAGAAGATCCGTCAAAGGTTTGCTGCTCTATATATTGTACATGTACAGCATACCTTTACTTACTGCTTTAATGTGCAAGTTTATTAGTTTATTACATTGTTTTTACAGAATAAACACTATACAATAAGCAAAATACAACAAATGCTCTGCAATAAACACTATACATCGAGCACTGTACAATAAACAGTATAATCACTACACAATAAACACTCCATACACACTATAAGACAAATGCTGCACACTAAACACTATACAGTAAACATTATGTACCATTCATTATATAACAAACACCATATAAGCAATGCTACACATTAAACACTATACAGTAAACATTATATAATGATCACTCTCCAATAAACATAACATAGCACCTTACAGTAAACAAGCTTTAATAAACATGATACATTAGATACTATACATTAAACACCGCACAGCAAACATTATACAATAAACACTTTGCACTAAACACAACCGCTATACATTAGGCACGCTATAATATTCACTATACATTAAACACTCTACAAGAAACACTACCCAACAGACACTGTGCAACAAACATCATACAACAAATATAGTGTACAACACTATATAACAAACACTATACAGTAAACACTATATGTTAAACACTCTAAAATAACACTACAAAATAAATGCTACAATAAGAACTCTCCATTAAACACTATACAAAGCATTATACATCGAACACTATAAAACAAATACTATACGCCAAACACTACACAACATTCGCCATACAACATGCAGTATACAATAAACAATGTACAACGAAGACTATACAAATGACTCTATATTATAAGCATTATACAACAGTTACTCTACAATAAACAATATACAAAAATAACTACAGTAAACACTGCACAATAAACACTATACAACATGCATCATACAACAATCACTATATAACAAACATTGCACAATAAACACTATACAATAAACACCACATAGTAAACAATATACAATTAACAATATACAAATTACTGTCTATTAAGCACTATATAGCAGTCACTCTACAATAAACAATAACTATACAACTATACAGTACTCACTCAACAACAAACACTACATCATAAACACTATACAATAAACAATACACAACAAACACTGTACAAATGACCGTATATTAAGCACTATACAACAGTCACTCTATGATAAACACTACACCATAAACAATATACAAAAAAACACTATAAAATAAACACTATACAGTAAACACTATGCAACAGTAACTACAATGAACATTACACAACATACACCATACAACAAATACTATACAACAATCACTATACAATGAAGACTACACAATAAACACAATACAGTAAACATACTATGATCACTATACAAATTACTGTTTATTAAGCACTATGCAGCAATTACTCTACAATAAAGTATAAACAACAAATACTATACAACAAACAATATACAGTAAACATTACACAACATGCAAAATTCAAAAAACACTATCCAATAATTATTCTACAGTAAACACTATACAGTAAACACTGTACAACAAACACTATACAATAATCACTCGACAACACTATACAACAATCACTATACAGTAAACACTATCCAACAAAAACTATACAGTACTGCAAATGTGGTATGAAAAATATGACATGTAATAAAGTTGTTGCACTACCAAGCAGTAAAGGAGCTGTCGAGTTTTGATCATTGTAGTGTTTGGCAAAATCTGCATGTATTTAATGAGTGTCCATTCTTGATTTTTATCATTTTATCTAATGAAGTGATAATGTGAATATTTGCCTTGTGTGTGTGTGTGTTTGTTTTACTCATTGTAGCAAGCAGGCGGTGCAGCAGCTGCAGAAGGACCAAAAGCGGATACTAGAGAAGATCGGTCAAAATGAGGAACAGAGGGATCAGGCCAAGGGTGAGCTGGCACTGCACACCACCCGCCACACTAACACCAAGGCTCGGCTGGAGGACCTGGAGCAGCAGACACTCGTTCAAGAGCAGAGCATGAGGGTAAGAAAAGTCTTCATTGTCTAACTATTGTCTGAAAATAGTCTACTTCTGCTTTTATTCCACTTTAATACGCAGTTATATGCGTAGCCATGCGACCAGCAAAACCAGTATCCAAGCCTCATTATTACATCTTAAGTCATCTTTCATTAATTTTCATGACTGCATCTCACAGAGAGTTTGTGTATCAGTGGAGGAGGTATATGATGCTATTGAGATTCGGCATTACTTTATGCTGTAATGCTACTTTTCAGGTTATGGGGCTAGTTTTATAATTCTTTTATTATGGTTTATATAGTTTATAGTTTTTGGACACGTATATATATATATATATATGCACAGTCTCCTCCGAAAGTATTGGAACAGCAAGGCCAATTCTTTTTGTTTTTGCTATACACTGAAGATATTTGGGTTTGAGATCAAAATATGAATATGATATGATAGATTCGAATTTCAGCTTTAATTTCCTGATATTTACATTTACATATTTACATAGCACCTTTTGTTTGAACTCACCCATTTTTCAAGTGATCAGAAATATTGGAACATGTGGCTGACAGGTGTTTCTTGTTGCCCTATTAGGTTGATTGTTTAAATAATTAATAGCTCTGATTGTCTATCTGTGGTTTGAGCCCTGAGTTTCACCTGTGAAAACTGCATTTGTTGTTAAAAAGGATAAACCTACATGAAGACAAGAGAGCTGTCTATGGGAGAAAAGCAAGCCATTTTGAAGCTGAGAAAAGAGGGAAAATTTATCAGTGCCATTGCACAATTATTGAGCATAACCAATACAACAATTTGGAATGTCCTGCAAAAGAAAGAAACCACTGGTATACTAACAACCAGCCTTGGAACAGGTTGTCCAAGGAAAACAGCAGAAGAATCATGAGAGCTGGGAAGAAAAACCCAAAAACAACAGTTAGTGACATCACTAACAACCTCCGCAGGGCAGGGGTGAAGGTATCACAATCAACCGTTCAAAGAAGATTTTGAGAGCAGAAATACAGAAGCCATACCACAAGATGCAAATTCACAAAGAAATACAGAAATGATCCACAAAAGTTCCAGAACCAAGATTAATCTCTACCAAGGTGAAAGAAAAGCCAGTTTGTGGGAAAAGAAAGGATCTGGTCATGATCCAAAACATATGAGCTCATCGGTCAAGCACGGTGGAGGTAGTGTCATGGCTTGAGCTTGCATCGCTGCTTCTGGAACGGGCTCATTAATCTTTATTGACGATGGAACTCAATATAATAGGAGCAGAATGAATTCAGAAGTCTACAGAAACATTCTGTTTGCCAGTTTACAAAGAAATGCACAGAGACAATGACCTAAAACACACTGCCAACACAACAAAGGACTTCATCAGGGGAAAAAAGTTTTAGACTGGCCAAGTCAATCACCAGACCTTAACCCAATTGAGCAGCATTTCGCCGAAAGAAGCTGGGGTACAAGGCTGGAAAGGCATCACAAAAGAAGAATGCAACAGTTTGGCGATGTCACTGGGTCGCCGGCTTGATGCAGCTATTGCAAGCAAGGGATATGCAACCAAATAATAAGTGTTATTTACTTTAATTCAAGACTATCTGTTCCTATACTTGTGCTCACCTAGAAATTGGGTGGTCTTCCACCAAAGATGCCTTGTTCTAAGTTGTTTAACAACTTTAATTCTGATCTCATGTTCATCTGTCTCATATTCATCGTTTAACCTCAAACTCAAATGTCTTCAGTGTATCACAAAAACAATGGAATTGGCCTTGCTGTTCCAATACTTTTGGAGGGGACTATTTAATAAAATGGACATTAGTGTGGAAATTGGTAAATGCGCATCCAAAATCATTTTTATTATATCGATTATATTAATGAGCTCCTTCTAATACGTTATCATTTGTATAGTTACAACTCATTTACAGGGACTTGTACAGTGGATTCTCTGCATAATAAGGGCCAATAATATGTGGATTTTAAAAAATCTATCTATCTATCTATCTGTCTATCTATACAGTTAGGTACTGAAGTATTTGGACAATGACAGAGTTTTTGTGATTTTGCCTTTATACACCACCACAATGGATTTGAAATAAAACAA
>CM075003.1:12475303-12486968 GCA_037576675.1 Pangasius sanitwongsei
TCCATTGTGGTGGTGTATAAAGGCAAAATCACAAAAACTCTGTCATTGTCCAAATACTTCCAGACCTAACTGTGTATGTATATATATTCAGTGAGCACCTGAAGTCATTAAGTTGAATAACTTAATGTTAATAAATAACAAATAAGTTGAATAACTTAAAATGGAGTACTGTCCTGTCTTCTTTCATTTTTTTTAATCCAATGATTATAAAAATGCAATTGGGGAAGAACACCATGAAAGGTCAACTCCTAGGGCTGTATGCTGTTCTTGATAGTCAAGGCAAACTTCTTTGTTTGGCAGAAAGAGAAAGAAACGTTGAAGATGCAGCTGATGAGTGAGATGAAGCTGGTAGCAGTCGTCAAGGTAAGCTCTCAGAACATATTAGTGTGATCATACAAACATGCACTTCAAGCAACAATGTAATTGCACAAATGTCTGTCTTTTAAATGATCAAGTAAGGTTAAATCACCAGGCTAACAATGAAAAGTCTAATAAACGTAATTGTCTTTTACGTAAATGTCTTTAGCATAACACCAGTCCTGGAAGAGCCCAGCAGAGTCAAACAAGTACCTTTTATGAACATTTCCTGTCAAACATCTAAACATGTAAAGAGTACTGATTTTCACAGAGGTTGACAAAACCATATTCTATCGCTGAACTCCTGCTTTTAAATGTAAATATACTGTATTTCCCACTATACACTGTATATTCATTATCAGGACTGTTTGTTCATCTAAACCTTTAGGGTAACATCGCCTCGGTTATGAAGGAATATAAAGAGACAGAAGCTGATTGTGAGAGAGAGAAAGATAAGGTAGTGAAAGAACATGAAGAGGCCTCATCTGCATTCGCCCAGCTGGAGACAGAGATGGTTAAACTGCGAGAAGTACACACAGCCAAATCTAAAGTAAGGATTTCACTCAGATCTAACAGGACATCATGATATTTTATGAAATACAGTAGGCTAATGTACTCCTTCTAGCTTCCCACAAGTCATGCATCAAGCATCTTCACTTAGCTGCTTTAAAAAACATCTTAAAACATTTTTCTTTTTTTTTTTTTGAACTACTGTTCATGCTACATCACAGGGCAGCCTAACATGCCCGGAAGAAAGCGCTATCCGCCCTCTACCACATACATGAGCTCACAGATGCCCACGATTGGCTAGGGTCAGTGTGATTGACAGGGAGGGGAGAGTATGCCCCTCCCACCCAGAGAGCACAGCCATTGTTTACTTTAGCTTCTCTTTAATTGTTTTTTGTAACATTGGACAATTTTATGAGCATTTTTTTATTTGCATTAAATAAATCAATTATTAATTATTTTAAACTCCCTGCTTTACTCAATTTGTTATTACCATTTTATCTGAATTATTTATGGTTACCTTATTATTATTATTATTATTATTATTATTATTATTCTTTAGTTGTATGAAATTTTCTCTATTTTCTAAAAGCAATATAAACGTACATTTTAATTGTACACAATATCCAATTTTAAACTTTTTGTTTCTGCTTTAATTTTCCTTTTAGAAAATTGAGGACTTGAAAAGGAAATTGAGTGATGTCCTGACTGCACACAAAACCCTGTCTGATGATCTGGACCAGCAGAAGCGTGCCTGTCTCGACCATTTGCATTCAGCAAAAGTATTTACAATGACATTCTGAAGTGTTAATATATATTTATTTATATATTTTGGAGGTTTTGTGCATGTTTATGAGATATTTAACATAGAGATGTTTGTCTGCAGGAAGCCCACAAGACAGTCCTGGTGAGATGTGAACAGGTTTCCAGAAGGATCGAGGAGCTCAGGCTAAAGTGTGAAGAATACAGAAAGGAATCAGCAGTAATGGAGGACATGGTTACTGCCATGCCACAAATCCTGGAAGAACTACAGTAAGTCAAGATAGCACAGAAGAGGAACAGTATAAAACTCCTTAAGGTGAGAGCTAAAGCATGTGAAAGACACAGCTGGAGAGGAACCAGGACACTCGTGCATGATATAAAAACTACAGAACGATGTATATAGCGGCATATTAAAGAAGTAAAGTCTCCTATAGCATTAAGTAGTACCCAGTTAGTTCCACTTTGCTACTTGGTGAGGTGAGAGAGCATGATGGAACCCAGATAATGTAATATAGGTAATATAGACCTTTCTATTAAGTAGTGTCATAATCTACATTGAGAACCATGCATGTTTTGCTAAGAGTGTTAGCAAGTGTGTGTGTGTGTGGTTTTTAGGAGTGAATGTGACATGGTGGAGTATAAGCATAACCTGATCAGCACAGTGATGTCCAGCCTGCAGAGTGACACGGTGGCCTGCAGAAACAGGACAGCCCTTTCAAAGGAAGCTCACTCGTCCCTCCTTTCCCAACAGCAGGCTTTGATGCAAGATCTGAAGGTCTGGGGGCAAATAATTTTACTACTTGGTTTGCATAATGCCCTGTCTCTACTATGACTCTACTAGCTTTGAATCGCAGAGGTGCTAATATTGCTAAAAAAAAAAAATTCCTAGCAGGCAGACAGAAGAAACAGAATTTTTCCACAAAAAAAAAATCATATATATACAAAGCAACAGTAACAAACCTATAAAGCAAAAGTGTAATGGGAAGCTACTTAATAATTAGCAACTCCTCCATTTTTTTTAAACCAACCAACATCACAGTACCGCCCACTTGTTTTCTATTGGTTCACACAACCGAGGCTCATGAATTCACAGGTCATAGTTCACTTAGAAAAAGTTGAAGTGAAGCGAAAGTCAGAGCTACCAAATCTTTCATGTCTCTGGCCCTTTCCCCTTCAGTGAATTGCCTTTGGCATGAATGCTGGTATGCTTTGGCACCAACATAGCAAGAGGTCAAAAATCGTAAATGCTACAGCTAAACCATAAATGTTGGCACCTCTGAGTCCAGTTTCAGAGACATAGATCAAGTCTAGTTTGGATTTAATTTACCTTGTAATTTACCTTTACAGTGTCATTGTATTTACTGAATAATATGCTTTAGGCGTGAATCTGCCACACGGAAGGTCCACTATACTGTGCCATATAGAATATAGTAGAAGTTATGTTTTTATATCTGGACACATGAAACATTGATGCCATTATATTAAAATAAATTTAGGAAACAGACATAACATAAATGAGTTACAGGTTCATTTCAATATTTTTACAGACAGCCAATCCCACCTTCCCCCCATCCCCCCATGAACTTTTACACATTTTGTAGTGAAACTGAAATGAACTTAATCAGGATTATATGTCATGAATCTACACAAAATAACCCATATTGTGTATAATCCAACACCCAGAAAACACCATCCCCAGAGTAAATCATGGTGGTGGTAGCACCATGTAGAGACTTTCCCTTGTCCTCTTAGTTGCTCCTCTGACTAATGCCATTCTTTACTGTTTATCCTGATGTTTGGTGGACGGCCCTGTCATGGTTGTGCCCTATTTTGTTTTCATTTTTTAATAATGAGTTTACTGTTGCTCCATGGGATGTTCAAAATTTGGAATATTTTATTTATACCCAAAACCAGATTGATGTTATTTTTCAGAACTTGGTCCTTGGTCTTCATGCTGCAGTTTTGTTTAGGTATGTTCTCTAACAAACGCTGGGTTCTTTCATGAATAGGTGTGTTAATATTGAGATCAAGTGACACTGTAATTGCACCCAGGTTGACTCCATTCAACTAATTACATGACTAATTTAGGGTAATTATGGCAACAGGGGTGAATACTTATGCAATCCATTTCGGTTTCAGGTTGTAACACTACAAAATGTGGAAAAGTCATTTGGAGTGTAAATACTTATACACAGTATAAAACACAGTTAATACTCAGAGATTTAAGGTGTTTATCTTCATCTGAAAAAATCTACTCTTCATATTGTTTAGCTATATGCTTAGATTTCACAAGCTTCCTAGGATTTGTGCTTATACTCAGGAATATATTAGATTGTAAGGCCTTTATAGTAAATTATAATGGTTTAAGACCAGCAAATCATTAGCGTTGTACATAATATCATATATTTCCTTTATTTTATCTTTCCATTTTTCCCTTTCATCCCAGCTGTACAGTCATCCAGTGTCACAATGCTAATACATGTTTGTTCTAGTAATGCGAAGCAGCCTCATATAATTTTCTGTAAGAAATAATATGTTATGTGTTGCATGAAAGCCATGAATTATCACTTCATTTTGCTTGGAAAAAGCCATTTATTGGGGGAGTTGAGATTCAGGATTATGGCCCCAGTCAGAGCCTCGCGCCTGATGAGAGTCTCACATGGCTTATCTAATGTGAAATCGCCATGTGGTATATAGTTTCATTAAACGGTGATCAAGAATGCATTAGTTCAAAACAAGAAAAGGCAATGGAGCTTAATCCGCCATGCGCGCACGGGTGCAGCAAACTCCAAACAAGTTGTTGGTGCGAGACAGGCGCAGAATTAAAAGTCTTCCCTCATAGAGCCGGGGTCCCATTAGCTGGCTGCAGGGCAGCAGAGCAGAGCGCCTTTTCAGGCCTTGCGCAGAAAACAATAAAACAGCAGCAAACACTCATTAAAGCGCCCGCTTTTACCAGTTAAAGAAAGGAAATGGTGAGAAGTACAGTTGCAAGGCCTTTCTGTGCATTTCTGTGACGGAAACTCGTCACTGGTTCGTCACATTGGCTGTAGATCCAGAAGCTTTATGTGATTAGATAAAATTTTATTCTACCACTGTTGAATTCTTGATTCTGATTGGTCTGTCCATAGCTACCCCAACAGTATTTCTGGCTGTGAGGCAAGTTTATATTAATGCATTTATTCTCATACATAAAAATATGTAATTGTTCATGTGGTGCAGATTTCTGTAACATTTATGGAAGGAGTCTCCAGTGTCAGTGCTTTGTAACAATCAGAGGTTTTTCCACCACAGGAAAGTCTTCATTTTACATTCGTCCTACTAACTTGGTGATAGGATGACTGTTTATACCTGCTCTAACGTAAATGATAACTGCACAGCAACTAACTTGTTTACACAGTGTTAAATGTAACTATAAACAGATAAAAATACAGTGTTTTTTCAGATATAAACCACCAACATTCTCATTCATTAAGTCTTAAAAATAATGATAAAGATGTTTCTTAAAATCACAAGAGTGTATGTCTCTATGTAAAATAACTTCCACGTTTTTGTTTGTGTTTTTTTTTTTCCTCTGCTTTTCTGCCATCATGTTCATTTGTACGAAACAAATTAATCTAAACAGACACCATATGGCAGTCATATAGAGCATCCATAAGGCAGGTATAAACAGCTAGTAGGGTGTTGAAGCCGAACATGTACTCTACCATGACTCCCATTCCAAATCAATTTGTTTTCCTTGTAGTCTCCAGCTCCAATTGTTTGTTTTCTTATTTGATCAAGAGCGATTCTCGTCAAGGAGGAGAAAAAGAGGACACAAAGTGCCGACACCATCAGTTTCTTACACTCAACAAAGCATAATTTGTTCCATTTACACTTTGTGGGCATGTGAGACAGGCTTTGTCAGTGCCGCATGCAGTAATTAAGCTTTAAATCAATAGGCTGCATTTGTCATGTTTATGGCCAGTCCCTCTGCTGGCTTCTACTCATCAGTTAGTGCTGCACTGTTTTACTGCCCAAATGCACTCCATTATTTGTACAGGTACGACAGAGACGTGCTCGCGGCTCAGTCTTGCCTACAGCCATGAGAGCTGCATGGAGATGAGATGAGACAGGCAAATCAGCCATTTATTTATTGTAATTTGTTTACATGCTCCTCTAAGTGCCGTCTGATTATTAGTGTTTGTGCATGTCGTAGCAAAGAGGTTTCACTGCAGCATTGCATGTTGTGACATGCACATGCTCGTTAATGAGGAATTTTAATTTTTTTGTAATGAAAACACAAATGCATACAACACATCACCTGTTGTAGATGTTTCTCAGCAGGAAAGTGTTTTAGAATAATGTCATTTTTCTCTCAAGTCTTAGGCGCCATACACTGTTATGTACATTTCGTTCGTCTCTGATGTTACCCATCCAAACAATCGGCTAAACCATAAATGTTGGCACCTCTGAGTCCAGTTTCAGAGACATGGATCAAGTCTGGTTGTGGATTTAATTTACCTTACATACCTTTTCCTATTAGTTTCATTGTATTTACTGAATAATATGCTTTAGGTGTGAATCTGGCACATCTAAAGTCCACTAAATTGCCACATAGACTATAGTAGCGTTTCTATAATTTCAGTTTTATCTCTAGACACATGAAACATTGATGTCTTTACATTTAGGAAACGGACATAATGTCAATGAGGTGCAGGTTCATTTCAGTATGTTTATATGACTATATACAGTCGTTCTCTCACTTTTTCTTGAATGTGAAAAAAATTGGTAAGCACAGTGTTCTCCATTCTGAAGACTTTCCCATGTTGGTAAATGTAAATCTTTAAAGTTACACCTTTACCTCTGACTGTTACAAAGCACTGACACTGGAGACTCCTTCCATAATTGTTAAATAAGCATCGCCTTACAGAAAACTTCCCCATATCAATGATTAGAACTTTTTCTTTGGTCAATAACAGTACATTGTTTATTATTAGTCTTAGATTGTGTGCAGCGTCTGCAATATATGTCCTTCTGCAAGTTGTTACTATAGAAACGATAACATATTAGAACGAGCACATTAATATAAAACTGTCATTTACAGCTGCAGAACACCTAATGATCAATCAGAATCCAGAACTCAACAGCACTGTGGTAGATAAATGCCTTTCGGTTTGGATCACAGTAGTTTTTTTATCCTATGCGTTAACGTCACTGATGTTTCTCTTCCTGACTGCGCAGGCTAATTTGAGGAAAGCTCTAAAAGAGAACGTGGAGTTGGCGCAGGAATACAGGGAGCTGCAGAAAGCCGTGATGGTTGCCAAGCGAGAAGCTGTGTTCACGTTGAGTGAGAAAAACAGAGCTGAGGCCTCTTTTCACAATCACACACAGGTAAAATAAATAGTCCAGTGCACTCTCTCTGACACATATACACCATCAGAGGGCTGTTATGGCAACACATGCTTTTGTGTGGGCTGATTTTGATTAATATATATACATGCAGAGTGCATCACATTACATAACAGTGGCACATCGGCTATCAATGGTGGTTGTTTTCAACTGTGCAACCAGCAAAATGGCCACTGCAGTAAACCTTAATGACATACAGTATATCCATTAGCAAAGAAAAAAGAGATAGCTAATATTCCGATTATACTTACATTTATACATACAGATTATATATATATACTGTATATATATATATATATCCAAATGAAGTGTTTTGCATGTGATTTGTGAGACAGTGTTGATTAATTTTCTATAACAACAGTTCCGACAGTAGTGCAGGTTTATATTAATGTGCTCGTTCTAATACATTACCGTTTCTATAGTAACGATGTGTTGATATTTAACAAATGAAATTGTCGACACAGTGAAGTTTTCTGCAAGGTGACATTTATTTAACATTTACGGATGGAGTCTCCAGCGTCAGCGATTTGTAACAGTCACAGGGTAAAAAGCTTCCCGATACAGGAAAGTCTTCAGGATTTTGCGCTTTGTGGTTTCTCGCCAACGTGGAAAGCTGCGTGTTTTTTTTTTTCAGACGTATTAAATTCACGAGAGGAAAAAAAAAAGAGAGTCTGGTGAAAGAACGACCGTTTATAGCTGCTATAACTTACGTGTCTACTTGTTTCATTCCATGACGTTAAAAAGTAGCCCTTTAATAACTGTTAGTTATTATGTTAGCACAAATCCTGTGGTGTAAGAGAAATAAAACACATCGGGAGATGTTGTTATAGGAAAGATACAGGAAACAACAACGCTTCATCACACCCTCATCATTGATTATCTTCCTATAACTACACATACCCTAAGTGTTTTTTTTCTCCTTAAACATACAGAATTTTTGTGTGTGTTAGTGAAGGGAAACAATCCTACGGTCATATACTATATGTGACTTATAGTGTTATAGTTATTATAGAATAGAACGGAAAAATCAGAATACATTCAAATTTATTAAACTGTGTTTTCTGACATCATTTTGATCATAGATGGCTCTTTTTAGTATTAATATTAATATTTGTTCATCTTGTCTTAGTAGAATAGAGAAATTAAGACAAAATCTTTAGAGAGGAAAAAAACATTTTTTTGTTTTTAATGAGTTATAAATCTGTTTATCTGCGTTTGTATTGCTATAGAATAAGAGCATCATATAATAATTCTGCAGTAATATCCATATTATTCTTCCACCAGCAGCACACAGTGCAGCTGTGGCTAATACTTCTACAACTCCTCATCTAACTACATGAATGTTATCAAGTGAGAAATGCATGCAAAAGGCAAATCCTGTGGACGGGATTCTCCACGCTCATGATCAAAGCCTGATTTTCTTCCACGCAGCATTCAGCCTTTTACAGTTTGTTGTTTATTTTCAAACTAAAGATTTTGACATTTTCTTTTTTTCTTTTTTTTCCTTTTTTTTGTTTTTTCAAGTGAACATAGCTGAAGCACAGAGAAGCTGGGAGTAACACGTAGGATGCTGTAAGCCGTATGGAGATGCGGCGATCTGATGTGCAGTCTGACGTCTTTGAAGGTCTCGGCGTTTACTCTGTGTTGAATTCCAGATTCTGATTGGTTAGAAAGTGTTGATTAGTTTTCTATAACAGTAGCAGTTATAGATAGTAGTTCGAGCTGCAAATCGAGGGTTAATATTAATTACGTTTAAATCGTTGCCATGGTAACAATTCAGTCACAGGGACTTGTACGGCGGACGCTCCACATAAATGGATTTTTTTTTAAAAATCACTGATGTGAGGTTTTTAAGTTTACTTAACATTTGGAAGGAGTCGCCAGTGCAAGAAAGTATTTTCTTAATAACATAAGGGGAATAAAACACTTCAGGGACCTGCTGTTATAGGAAAACGATCAACTTTCCTTTGGTAGCAGTAACTCTGCATGATGTTGATTATGTTCCTATAACAGCAGTGTTTTCTTCTTTAAATGATGACCTACCATGAGTATTACCATACTACAGAATCATAACGTAAACACCAGAATTTATAAGGAAATCTTTCTGCACTTAGGACGCCGAGACAGGTGCTTCCCATATATGTGGACCTTCTTATTATAAAAAAGGAAAGGTTGAAAAACTGAACAGCCATTTATTACGATAAGTATGGCACGTAATTGGCGAATCCATAGCGAAGGCATCCTCCGAAGATTCCAACGTACTTTCTTCTATTGATATTCACGTCTTTACATCTTGTGAGTGTTGTGCCGAGACTAGTGTACACATTTTAACATTCTGTTCCACGAGGAATAAACCCCATTTTTTTCCCCCCTTCTTCAGCAGTTGATGGCTGAGGTAATTCTCGTTAGTTCTTTCATGCTCCGAGGAACACATTGCCAAGCAATGATAAGCTTAAAGGAAGAGAGAAGAGATGGGGCGAAGCAAACCACAACATCCTTTAGAATTGAAAACCCCTTTTTTTTTTGTATTTTTTTTTTTTTTTTTTACAGGAAAACTATTCCGAAAAGAGAAAAGCGAGCAGCATGTCTTCTGTCTCTCACTCCCTTTCTCTTTCTCTTTCTCTCTCTCATAGACACACACACACACACTCTCTCTCTCTCTCTTCATTTTATTGTCTTCTTCCAGTGGACTCGGAATAATTTCTAATTGCGGCAGGGGGTTCATGACTCTTTGTGTATGTGTAAAATATGTCTTGAGGGGATTGGTATAAAGTTAAAGTGGGTGAAGTCGAAATATTTTACTCATCAGCTTTGCAGTCACAGAGTTTGCCTCAGCTAGAACAAAACCGCTGAAGCATTTAGAGAAAATTAACCCCCCATCCTGGCAGCCAGATGTGACTGGATTCCACCCAGTGCACATGAGTGGGCAGGGAGAGCAGGAGACTGTGAAATTCCTGTCAGGCCCGTGTACTGCAGAATGGGCTATTGACTGCTTTCTCTATTTCCCTCCATCATTCTTCTTGAACACTGCCATTAATTTCCTCTCTTGCCTTACCATTTCTCTCTCTCTCTCTCTCTTTTTTTTCCCCCTCTTTCTCTCCTCCCCAGCTTTCATTGTTGCAGAGGAGGATGCACAAAGCCATGCTGAAATACTTCAAACACCGCAGCGTCTACAGCCAAGCAGAGCTGGCCGGCTTCCAGGCCCTCTCCAACCAGAACAAGCAGAAAATGAAAGCCCTCCAGGTATGGGCGGTTTAACACACACACACACACACACACACATATACACAGGCCCATACACATTTGTGTTAAAGCAATGTGAATACACAACAACAGCACTTAGCCTGGAAGAATTACGGCCGATTTGGTGTAAGAGATCCCGTTTGTGTCATATGCTAATGCGTAAACTGATCTGAAGGATTATCAGACCATATTAGCAAGGATACCATGTGACGTGTTCGTGTAGCTTACGTTACAGCAGCTAACAGTCACCAGCCTCTCCTTTTTTCTCGCTCGTTATGTTAATATGACTAAAAAAACACAGCTTGCCATGTTACCAAGAAACCACAAAGCTCGAAACGTAGCATTACGCCAGCTTTAAGCTGACACTGGAGACTCCTTCCATCAGTGTTCATAAACGTCTCCTCACAGAAAACATAAATGTGAAGTTGTTACTATAAACGTAGAAGAATGAGCAGATTAATTTGCACTTATGCACTACCATCAGATGAGCTGTTATAGATAATTAATCAATACCTTCTGACCAATCAGAATCCAGAATTCAGTAGCACCGTGGTATACACTGTTCGCGTCATAACATCACTTCCCGAGAGGCAAGAAATGTAATGCTTTTTTTTTTATCCAAATGCTGTGAACATATAGGATGCGGAGTGAAGGTTTTTCCACAAACTAATGGTGAAAATGTGGGTGTGATGCGGGCACTGTAATGAGGTGAGCCCTGGTGTGTTTGCGGCTCAGTCAAGGGAGGCAAGCTTAGGAAGCTGGCCTGGGGAATGGAGCATGAAGGCGAGGAGTTCTTAGGGATCCTCCAAGTGTGAAGGACAAAGGAGCAGCCTTACTCAACTCTGTCGCAGCTTAGCATACATCTCCTCCCCCTGCCCAAGTCCACACACATGCACACACACATGCACACACTGCTGATTTACTTAATACTGCAATAAGTATAGTGGAAAGCAGACCTGCATATAATACTGGTGAAAGTCCAGAGTGTCAAATGACTCACCTTTGTGATTTTCACTCTGTATTTGAAGCCCAGAATGCAGTGCCTTCCCGGAATTTATTAACAGAACAACCTCAACACTAACCAGGCTTAACTCAAAGCTTATTTAGAGAAAAAAAAATTATAACACCGTCACATGATTCTGTACCAGGCCTCACTCTCTATCCTACCCTGCATACTTCACTACTGCTATTATTATATATATATATATATATATATATATATATATACAGTCATGTCCGGAAATATTTGAACAATGAAGGAATTTTTGTGATTTTGCCTTTATACACCACAATGGATTTGAAATAAAACAATCAAGATGTGATTGAAGTGGAGACTTTCAGCTTCATTTTAAGAGGTTCCACAAAAATATGGCATTTACCATTTAGGAATTATAGCCATTTTCAGCAA
>CM075003.1:12487068-12498154 GCA_037576675.1 Pangasius sanitwongsei
TACACTTTGATCACATCTTGATTGTTTTATTTCAAATCCATTGTGGTGGTGTATAAAGGCAAAAATCACAAAAACTCCTTCATTGTCCAAATACTGGTGCGTGAACGTAGCTGGTAGAGTTAAGCAGGCTTTGCTAATCTGTGAAGGAAGCTAGTATGTAGCCAAACTCGTAACTGTAATGTAAATCTTCAATACATTTCAAAACATTTTAAACAAAAGTGGCATGTATGAATCATATAGTAGCCTTAAGGTTATACATTTTGGCTACCTGCGTTTCTCATTGCTGAACAAGCCACGCCCATAAGTGGCACTTGTTGCGACTTGCTGCTCATTAGTGTGAATGCAGGGTTAGGGGTACATCCCAGCCCAGCTACCATACTTAGTATTAAGTAATGAAACAGCAAAATGTTTTCTGGTTATAGATGAGAAGATTAACTAAAGATGCACTTCCATTTACAGGGAATGCCCACGGCATCTAAATCACTACAGACAATCAATGTGTGCCAATACTTTAGCTTGGCACCATGACTCAGCAAATCATAGGTTAGCATAGAGCAACCCGTAGCATAGCAGAGCTGCTTATCTGACAGCATGTCCTGAAGTATTTTATTCCTCTTATACTACAGCAATTTTCCAACAGTTCGATTTTTTTATTTATTGATTAATAACTTTTTAACCGTTTATATTTACGTTTAATATTGTGGAACGTCCGCAATGCAAGTTAGTTCCTGTTCTCACTTATGTTAGAGCAGCTATAAACAGTAGTTCCCTCACCAACCTCTCGTTTTTCTCTCTTGAAGTTATTAAGACAAAAAAAAAAGTAGTCATGTTACCGTGAAACCACACAAGTCGTTACTATAGAAATGATAACGTATTAGAATGGGCACAACAATCTGACCTTCTGACCAATCAGATTTGAGCATACAATGGCTGTTCTATAAATATTATTTGTTTACTCATTATTCTTTTCCCAGGAGGATGCTTTTAAGGAGGTATATTTTCATACTTTGGTGACTACGAGGCATTTGTTGATTTGTCACTAAGAATTTCTCGCCTTGAGCAGCATTTGAAAACTTCCCATCTTGAGTACCTGTAACAAGGTAGAGTTTGTGTAACAGCTGCCTTCAGCAGACTATATTAGCTTTCTCCCGCAGTATTTCAACACTTCAATCAACACCAGTTTTATTTAAGCAGCCAGATTCTTCATCGGTCTGCACAGGCACAAGACACCCACACGCCCACTGGAGAGGAACGCCCAATCACGAAAAGTAGCGCCACTGATTTGTCACTGTGTCTTCCTGAGGCACAAATGACTGCCTCCGACTAGCTCAACTAGAGTGGAGGGATGTAGTGCGGAGAAGTGTGTGTGTTGGAGGGGGATGTGAGAAGGGAGAGAGAAAAGAGAGGGATGGGAGAGCATGAGGCTGTCATCTCACAAACGCTCCTGCCAAATCAGGGCACTGCGTTCAGGGTTATGCAAGTTTACACCAGGGATAGCATAATTGACAATTGCTAACAACAGAGAACAGGGTGGAGAGTTGTGAATGGCCGGTAATAATTGGAGCGGATGCCCGCTGCGCTGCTCTCGGGGGATCGTAATCCAAGATCTTGTTTCTGATATAATTGTTAGTCAGAGAATTTCTGCATGGCTAGGCCAGCTCAGATTCCCAAGCTGGTTGACAGTGCAAGGCAGTTTAATAGAAAATCTGGTCGCTGAGGTTTTTTTTTTTTTTTTTTTTTTTTTTTTTTTTAGAGCAGATGTGCACTGAACCCACATGCACAGTTCACAAGGAGTTCCACATGCCATCTCATCTTCTTGTCTCTTTTTCCTCACACCATCTAATGTTGTGTGTAGGCTGAGATGGAGCAGCAGCGTTGCTCACCTCCGTATCACAGCCTCTGGTTTTTTTACTTTATTACTCGTCTCTTGCATATTTGCTTGCCTGTTTAAACAGGAGGACTTGTCCAGAGCAATCCAGCGCATCTCGGCCTTCCTGACGGACGCCGGCCACGACACCACAGCAGACAAACAGAGGCGCGTGGACCTCGATGGACTTAACAGGCCGATGCCTACGGTGCAGATAGCAGAGTAATTGGACGCTCACCTTTGTGCCAGACAACTCACTTATAACCCTCTCCAAGCGTGCTTCACTCTCTCCACCCTCTCTGCTCCTCACAGCCCAATCCATAACAATGAAACAGGTGACTTTCATGCTGCTGTCAGGAATGATCTAATTTTAGCTGGGTGAATGATTGCAATTGGCTTTGCCTCATCAGATAATTAATCTATGTCACCATTAATTGGAAAAGAGAATAATTACAGGGCTGTGTTGACAGAAATTCTACGCTTCTTCACATTCCCGGATCTAATTACACCTACTAAAACCCTCCTGACCTTATCCCGTGGTTAGTATACCTGCGTATTCTTAACCGGCGCATGGCCGGAGTATACGCTTCCTTCGTCACCCTGGATCTCTCTCTCTCTTCCTCTCTCTCTCTCTCTCTCTCTCTCACTCTTTTTGTTGTTTATTCCCCTTTTTTCCCCCATCTTCCTGCCCGCAGAACTGTCTCTCTCAATCACTTTTCAATATTCAATCTTAATTTTGTGGAAGTTTAGCATTTTCAATGAGCTGGAGATGAATGATTAATGAATAAATTTAAATGCTTCATTTTGTCCATGGATCATTAGTCAAGTCCTTTGTGGGAAGGACCTGCAAAAAAAAAAAAAAAAAAAAAAAAGAGAGAGGGAAAATTATTGAGACATTAGCCTGAAGCGATCCAGGGGTAAATAGTATGCACAGAAGGATGTTGTGTGAGCACTACCCACTGGCGTTCCTCAGAACCCCATGAAAACACTCGTGTTCCTATTTTCTCTCATCACATGACTAATGTGCATCAGTGACGAATTCATTTGGGATGAGTTTCTCGTTTCATTTCTGCGGTTAACTCCTCGCTCGTTCACTTAGGCGTACGCATTTTTAAATAGGGGAGTATTATATGTATATATGGATTTGTGAAAACGATGTGCATTATTACAGCAGTTTGGTGTCTTTTGGATTCTCCTGAACCATAACAGATAGTTATGAAAACTGAAAAGAAAAACAGAAAATAAATTCACTAATTGAACTGGATTTGTCACTGTAAATGATTACGTAAGGAATAAAACCCTCAGCGTGGTGCTGTTTTAGGAAATTAACAACAATGGCGTCATGTGATGCGACCCGAGGTGAAGTGGAGTTACTGTTACCACCCTGAAGTTGATTATTTTCCTATTACAGCATGTTCTGAAGTATTATATTCCTTTTATACCACAGAAATTTCCAAACAGTTCAATTTTTCTATTTATTAAAGCACATGTTGCCATTTTTATACATTTATAGTTACATTTAAGGTTTAGAACAGTCATATCCAGCTATAAACCACTGTCCCATGACCAGCCTCTCTTTTTTTTCTAACTCTATCCTGAAGACTTTCCATGTCAGAAAACATAAAATTACAAAGCACTGACACTGGAGACTCCTTCCACATACATGTCCGTAGAGAAAACTTCAGTATGCATGGAATCGTTACTATAGAAACAATAACATTACAGCAATGGCATTCATATAAACGTTGCATTATAGCTGAACCTTCTGACCAATCAGAAGTGAGAATTCAACACCACAGTGCTAGCGCTTATGTAATAGCTGAGCTGACTTCCTGAATTCCTGACAGCCGTATATGAAGCGTGTATGGAGCTGCATGATGCTCTGTTGCTTCGCAGGCTGTCAGAACGTGTTCATTCGGATTCCGACGCAAGGCTCTCGGAAATCTCACTCCAGAGAGTTGTTAATGAAACAATCAAGCCATAGTATAGGCCACTGATGAGCAACACAGCACACAGTGCAACAATTTGCTGACAGGATCTCAGGATAATGTTGCGTCAAAAACGTTTCGTTATATTTGCTCTTTAGGTTCTCACTATAGTGTCTCTGTTTTTGTGCAGTGAGAGCTGGCGTTCCCTCTTTTTTTGCGTGCTCTGGATGCCATGGTCATGTTTTGAAGGATGAAGTGTCTCTCTGCTATCTCTTCCAGTTTGGGCAGCCATATTTTAAATTAGTACACTTCCCAAACACATTCATCTGCGCCCTCTATCCTGCTAATCAATCCTGCGAAATAAATGGCACCAAACCTGGAACGCCATAGTGTCATTAATTTCTCTAGAAACATGCATCAAATCCATCCATCCCTGTGTCGCGCTGCTCTGACGTTCACAGACACACGGTTACGCACATGCGTGCGCTCCATGAAATACACAGCGCAATCTTTCTTTTGTATTCATTTAGTATTATATAGTGCAGATCGATAGCATTATGTAGTATACATAGACACAAAGGACTGGAGCTACAAGAAATATTCATATTCATGTTAATATCCTTTCATCCCTCTTTTTTTTTGTTTTCCCCATAAAGGACAAAATTGTATGCAGAATAAATGCCTCCTGTATTTGCGATATTAAGTCATTTCAAACAGCAGTATGTTTTTGGATACAGTTAGCAGAGTGACACCAGAAGTCAGTAGTAATGGCCTTTTTAAGAGATATCATATTTAGCTAACACCTTTGTGCCTTCGTGGATTAATGCTCCTGTTTACACCTGTGAATTTGATATTGATACAGTGACAATGCCTCGAGCCATGTGAATGATGCTGATGAGTTTGTGTATTCATTTAAGTGTGTATGTGGTGGTGGTGGTGGTGGTGGGGGGGGGTGCTGGTGGGGAGAAAAACCGTCTGGGAAGAAAAGACAAAAAAAAAAACAGAGAAGTGGCAAACAAATTCATCAGGAAAATAATGTATGTTCCTTTTTTCCTCCACACTTGCCTGCTCTCCCACACATTCATCTTAACAGAATAATAATTTGTGAAAGTCTCTGACATTTGTGGCTAGCTAGCATGGTAATAAACCCGTGGCTCGGAACGTTTTTTACTTAATTAGAGTCAATCAATCCAAACTTTTGCTCACTTACCGGTGTGAAACAGCGATATAATGAGCAGAAATCAGCACGGTGATTGGAAATACAAATTACAGCTGTTTAAAGGAAACCACACACTCTACTACGTGGCCAGCGATGCAGAAGCCTGCTGGGGACATCTTGAAGGGTTTGGTGCCAAATCGACGGCTACAGTAGCTCAGGGAGAAGGTGCGAGAGGGAGAGAGAGAGAGAATACAGTGGGGGCTAATTCAGTATGAGTACTGTGCAAAACGAAGACTGTTTCAGTTTATCCCAGTGAAATAAGTCATTACCATTTCAAAATCGGATATTAATCTGGAATGTGACTATTACTATATTATTATTATGTTATTGGAAATTAATCAACGATTAGGTGGTGTGAAGAAGCGGAGTCACTGTTCCCACCTGGAAGTTTATTACTTTCCAATAACAGCACGTCACGAAGTGTTTCATTCCTCTTATTCTCATTTGCCAACGATTATAATTTTGTTAAATTTATTTCAGTGCGGTGTCCAAAAAACCAAAACAAACAAAATAAACCAGTGTAAAACAATTCCTGTCCTGAAGACTTTCATGTGTTGGAAAACTTACAAAGTGCTGACACTGGAGACACCTTCCAAAAATGCTAACTAAACGCAGGCTTTTTTCCACACATGAATGTGAGCTGTTAATACAGAACCAGTAATGAATTAGAAAGAGCGCATTCATATAAATCTTGCTGCTGTTAAAGAAAATTAATCAACTCCTTCTGACCAATCAGATTTGAGAATTCAGCAGCGCTGTGATATAAGGCCTGGTATTGTTCATGTCTGTTTTTTTTTTTTTTTTTGTAACAAGTTAAGTGGAGGAGCCTTTTAATTTTCAAGCAAAGGTTAATTTCTGAAGTTTCTAAAGCGCACAAGCTGAGCTTGGCAGCCACAGCTTGACGTTGTGTTGCAGTTATTATTGTCAGACTATCCAAGGGAGCACAGATAATGTAAAATTCTCTGCTTGGTCCCCATTTGTTTCACTGCTGACTGGAGGGAGTAATTGGGTGGTGCTGACCATATTATTATCCAGTTTCAAATGGGTTACAGCAGTGTCGGAACAAAGGAAGGGAAATGAAATTAAAGGCTTAATGTCTATGAATGTTGCTTTTTGTACCAAAAGGAAGTGCAAAGCAGAGGGATTCAACAAACAACCCAATCTAATATGTGTATGGGAAATCACATGGTATGGGAAAATCACAGATATTTCACATTCATGTGTTTATGTGAAAAACGTACGTATGTGAAAATATAAATAAAATAAAATATGTGATCATATGTAAAAGAATCATTCACAGGAGAAAATCACATCTGAGAAATGGAAACCACATATTAACTTGTGAAAGTCAATAAATCACGTGTAAAAATCATACGTGAAAACGAATGAATTATTTGTAAAAAAAAAAAAAAAAAAAAGCATAAGAAAAATAAGTCATAAAAATAGACGAAATCGCGTGTAAAAAAGATCATGTGACAATAAATGAATCATGTAAAAAAGTCATGTGAAAAGTAATCACATGAAAATAATCATGTGCGAAGATCACGTAAAAATAAATTATGTAAAAATCACATGAAAATAAATTAATCATGCGTAAAAACCACTGTGAAAATAAATTAGTGTAAAATTGTGAGGAAAATAAATAATTAGTGTAAAAATCACTCGTGGAAAAATGACTAGTGAAAAATCACCTGTGATAAAAAAATCATAAGTAAAAAACATGTGAAAATAAATTAATGTAAGACGCACCCATCAAAAATCATGTGAAAATAAACTATTCTTGTAAAAATAACATGTTAAAAATGAATCATAAGTAAAAGGAAAACTCACATGTGAAAACAAATTAATCATGTATAGAAATCACGTGTGAAAAATTAATAATGTAAATTAATCATGTAAAAATCACCCGCTAAAATGTCATGGGAACCAAAATGTGAAAATCAAATAAATAAATTGTTAAAAACACTAGTAGAAACAAATTAATTGTGTAGAAATCACGTTTAAAATAAATCCTAAGTAAAAATCACCAGTGAAAAATAAGTCATAAATAAAAATCACGTGAAAATAAATTATTTTTGTAAAAATGACATGAAAATATATGATTTGTGTATAAAGAAAACCACGTGAAAATCAAACAAATTAATTATGTAAAAAATTATGTAAAAATCAAACCACCTTTAAAATTAAATGAATCATTTGTGACAAAAAAAATCACGTGAAAATTTGTGAAACATAACGTGTTGAGGGTTAATTTCATGTGACTTTTCTGTAAAGGGGGTGAAGAATCGTATCAGGAGTCAACTTAGATGTAACCATTTAGATGTAACCATCTCAGGAACGCTGTCCTACCTGTAAACTCTTTGTTTGTGTGGCGTGTCCCTGTGAGGAACATTTGGGTTTGGGTGCTGCTTTAACTAATAAAATCTCCCAGTTCTCCTCAGAAATAAGCATCAGCTCTGCTCCAGTGGCTTTACCTTCCCCAGGTGATCGCGCCACTGAGCCCACTGCCGCTCCATCGCACACGGCTCTACTGCTGCTGCTGCCAACCCTGAGGGTGGCTACCCGTTAGCAGCACACACACACACACACACACACACACACACACTAAAATGCCTGCTTGCACGTACGCACTCAGGTACACAGAAAGACACATGGAGAAATGCTATTGTCCCTTGAGTGTCCCATCATGTCTCTGCCCTAGCTGCCCAGATGCTCTCTTGGGGACACTTCTTCTCTTACTCTTCTCTCTCTCTCTCTCTCTCTCTCACACACACACACACACACCCACACTCTCTCTCTCTCTCTCTCTCTCTCTCTCTCTCTGCTGTGTTTTCTTTGTCATGAGTGATCATCTGCAGGTCTCCAAGCGCCCGGGCCCACCTGGTCGAGAACTCGCCCATTAGAAGCCCATATGTGAGAAAGAAGCAGCACATCTACATTTCTACACCAACGCAACACCCCTGTGGGATACACACACACACTCACAGATATACACACACACACGTTTCTCTTGCTATCCTTGTGAGGACCTTCCGTTGACTTGACTATTAATCCATCTAATTAACGCCATGCTACACCTAAATCTAACCTCAACCCTATCCCTAACCTCATGAACCAATAGGAAGCCTTTTATCTCTTTTGTTTTTTTTTTTCTTAAATAAAAGCTGCATAATTTGAAAATAAAAAAAAAACAGTTTTCCTCGTGGGGACCATCCAAATGTCCTGACAAAATCAAAACTGTCAGATATTCCTATCCTTGTGAGGACATTTGGTTCCCACCAAGATATAAAAACATTCCCTTCCCCCCTACACACACAAACACACACAGAGTATTAAAGCTAATTTGGCTCATTATTGTTTTGTTGAGTCAATCATATGGAAAAAGTACATTTCCATTTGCTATTTGCTACTGCATTTCATTTCCATGTTTACTGAATATTATAAAGAACAGAAGGAATATAAAGGAAGCTATGATCAGTTACGTTTTAGACATACACTATATATGTTATGAAAATGTTCAGAAATCACCATGTTCAGTTATGTGAGATTGGGTCATATGATGAGGTCAAAATTACAGAGGTGCCAACATTTATGGTTTATCTGGCATTTACTATATTTGACCCATTGCTACGGCAATAAGGGAGACACCTGAAAAGTACGCATTTCTGCTTTTAATGTTATAGATCATAACAAACACAAATAAAATTCACCCAGCAAAAAAAAACAGTCTGACTGAAGGGGAAAGGACACGGGACATGAAAGATGTATTTGCTTCACTTTCCAACTTTATGTAGAACTTTGTGTGAACTTTGACCCTTGGGAATCGCTAACTTCAGGCTTCTGAGCCAATAGAAACCAAGTGGACTGTGTTCAGTAAAGAAATGATGGAGCTGCTTCGTATTATAAGTGCTCACACAGGACTTTTGCCTCGCAGTTTTTTTACTGTTAGGTTTTGGGATTTTTCTGGTAAACCTGTTTTTATAACAAAAACTTTAGTTTTTTTTTTAGGGGGAGGAGGTTGTGGTAAAAGTCTGGGTTTTTGTGGTAATACAGTGCTAAAATTCTGTTTTATGTTTTACTTTGTGGGTAATATTATGTTTTGGTTTTATAATTCTGCTTTGTGTTTTTTTTTTTGTGGTAAAATCGTTTTGTATGGTGAAATTCTTTTTCCTGTGTGATAAAATTTAGTTTGTAGTAAATTTCTAGATTTCTGTGGTAAAATTATGTATTTTGTAGTAGAGTTCTGCTTTTTGGGGTAGATTCTGGATTTTTCTGGTAAAATTATTTTTCTTTCTTTTTTTTTTTTTTTTTTTAAATGTGATACAGTTCTGGGGTTTTGTGGTAAGTTATGTTTTTGTGGTAAAATTCTAGGTTTTATGTAGTAAAACTATTTTTGGTTGATTTTTTTTGTGGTAATTCTGGGTTTTCTTTGGTAAACCTTTGGTTTTGTAGAAGAATTCTGGGTTTTATGTGTTAGAATTCTGCTTTTTTTGTGAAAATTCCTTTTTTTTGTGGTAAAATTCAGGGTTTTGTAGTAAAATTCTGTTTTTTGGTGGTAAAAGGTCTGTCTTTTTGTAGTAGAATTCTGGGTTTTATGTGGTAAAATTCTGTTTTGTTTGTGGTAAAATTCTGTTTTGTTTGTGGTAAAATAAGTTTTCTCTTGGCAAATTTCTGGGGTTTTGTGGTAAAATTCTTTTTATTTGCACTTTTGCAGTAAAATTCAGATTTGCTTGTGATAAAAAAAAAATTTGAGGGGCAAAATTCTGGGTGTTTTTGGTGGAGAAGTCTGTCTTCTTTTGCATTAAATTTAGTTTTTTTTCTCTCTACTTGCTAGGATTTTCTTGTTAGCAGTGTTGGCACCTCTGAAATGATTAGCAATGCTGATACACCTCTCATCCGTCTCCATCTCTGCTGTAACTGACACAAATCTATAAATGCTAAGGATATTTTCTATTCAGTGTGAATGGTCTTATATGTAGAGTCATTATTACTAACATGCTGTTGCGCACAAAGGACTAAGTGGTGCGTTAGGCTACAAATATAGCATAAAGCACACAGATCATTTGCACGGAATAAACATGGGTTTATGCTGTAAAGGAGGGACTGTGTGAAAATAACTGGGGGCATTTTTTAACAATCCTAACATACTAGAGGCTGTGAAAAACCACACTATTAAAGCTCAGGCTCTTCCACATAACTCAAATGTTTAAAGCCTTTAATATAGGATTTAAAAAAAAAACAAGCCAACTTCTTACACAAAAAGCTACTTTCTAAACGTTGCCACTGCACCATATTTAGTTAGCAAAAAATATTTTTACAAACAAGATGATATCGCAGCACTCCGTGATATTAATATGATCTGTTCCCTGATCTGTAAAGCACCTGGTTATCTTGCTCGGCGCCGATAAGAAAAAGTGCTGCGGATTTCCAGTTTGTGAGCACATTTGGGCTGAATCTTTCACACGTCACAAATTGCAGATGGGAAGCGGTGATCTTGAACAGCCGATCACCCCAGCGTGACCATCTGACACCTTCCATTTAGGAAAATAATACTTTCTATCTTAGCATACTCTCCCCACTGCAGCCAACCAAAGGAAATATGCTTGGAGGAGTTTCAGCTACTAACTTTCACTCCTTCTACGCTCCTCTCTCTCTCTCGCTCTCTTTTTGCTTTTCCAGGATGCGTTATCTCTTTTTTTTCCCCCTCTGTTAAAATAAAGGAGTAGGTTTCTACAAGTTAGATATAGATATAGATTATTGAAGTGAATAATATTTTCAATTATTTGTTTGAAACAAGTATTGCTCTATAGAACACATTTCCTGTATATCACCTTAACCTAATATGTCATAAGCTAAAACTAGCTAAGGTTATCTTTTACATTCCTACATGGGGAGAGATAAAAAATTATATATATATATATATATATATATATATATATATAGATAGATAGATAGATAGATAGATAGATATAGATATATAGATATATATATATATATAGATAGATAGATAGATAGACAGATATAGATATAAAAATTAAATAAAACAAAAATAAATTATATTTCAGACATCCA
>CM075003.1:12506110-12520370 GCA_037576675.1 Pangasius sanitwongsei
ACATGCTGCCCATAAAAACACTGCCCATAACATACTGTCCATAAAAATACTGCTCATAACATACTGTCCATAAAAATACTGCTCATAACATACTGCTCATAACATACTGTCCATAAAAATACTGCTCATAGCATACTGTCCATAAAAATACTGCTCATAGCATACTGGTCATAAAAATACTTTCCATAACATGCTGCTCATAACATACTGCCCATATCTATCTTCATTCAGTCATATTCATAATATAGTTTTGGTCTCATGTACAGTATTAAGGCAGAAAATTCCTCTAGCAGAAATGCATTTAATCTATGTGATGTGATGGTGCACTGAGAGTAAACATGCTGTGCTTGTGAAGATCATTTGTTTGGATGTCCATAAACAAGTTAATGAGAAATTTTCACTGAGAAAAGCAGGAACATTCACTCATCATCACATACTGTGTGATACAATAAACATACATATAATACTGTAAGATATACTATACACATTGTTATTTACTTGTGCTCTGTCACTTCTGATTTGATACAGTACAGTATGTGATGAAGTGGAATATCAGGGAAAACTAAAAAACACTCTTTAGTTTAGCACTCTTTTATGTTTTACCAGCCTTTTCAAAACTAGCTAATTATCATATTACTAGCTAATGAAGTGAGTATTCACCACTGTAAATTTATTTATTTATTTATTTATTTATTTTTATTTCTCTAGTGTGTTTCACCTAAGGTTGCTTTACAAAGTATGTTGAAAATAAATTAATAAATACATAATCATTTTTTTAAAAAAAAAACCTTTAAGGAATTTGAAAACAAGAAGACAAATATTGTGTGAAAAAAAAAATTCAGGTTTTTCGCTGAGATCTGAAAACTGCAATAGGAGTGCAGTCAAGTGCAGGCGAGATTCTTATTGTGAATATATTACTACATAGTGTACATTGAGGATATTACATAAAAACTGTATTTCACATATACGGATATATTCAACATGTACAGTAAGATTGTTTTTGTAAAGGATATCATGTGACACACTATAGTGAGACTTTTTTTTTGTAGCGAATTCTAAGTGTACAAAAGTAATTTTCTTCAAATAATGTTCAAAACCATGCCAGATTATTACAAATATTTGTTATTAGGATATAGGAGAGGATAAGCCTTTTTAGTTTTTTCCCTGTAGACATTTTTTTGGATATACAGTATGTAGCTATCTAGTGTGTGAAATATCTAGTTAAGGTAGCTTGAGAGAGGTAAATTTAGGATTGTAGGAGAACAGTCCATTTTAAGTCATACGGCAGGCGAAATGTTTTATATCCAGAAACTCAAACATGATTTGTTTTTCTGTCTCCGTGTGCTTCTACCTTCTGATGTTACAGAATCCGTTCCAATAAAAGAATGCTGCTGCTGGTTGGAGGTCTGCCTCCAGGACCTGACCGCCTCCCCAGTAATCTAGTGCAGTACTATGACGATGAAAAGAAGACATGGAAGATCCTTACAAGTGAGTTCCTAATCTCCATCCTGGAAATATTTCTTTTTCTCTCCAGAACGATCCTGACGTCTCACCACCAGACTCGTCCCGCGGTAAAATAGAAAGTTCGAACTCCTTAGATGCTTGAGGTAATGATGTATCACTATCGCTTTTAATGTAACTTATTAATCAGAGCGTGACTCGTCTTCACACCATTGTGGAGCTCTGGCTTCCCTTCTTTTTTTCTTCTTCTTCTTCTTCTTCTTTTCTCTTGCAACAGTCGGTTAGCAAGACGAATTTTAATTTGAAGATTTAGTGAGGATTTATCAGCAGATGATCACACACACACACACACACAGTGAAGAGATGACAATGAAACAACTTATCACAGATTAAAATGTGTACTGTATTTGTGGCTGGTGAATATAACGTGACCATGTGGCATAATACTTAATGTTTATTTCCATGTCACTGAACAGGAGGAATAGAAAACAGATAAACAAGATCGAACCTGATGATCACCTATAACAGCACATCCTAAAGTGCTTTATTCCTCTTAAACCACAGCAACGATTTGCCAGCGATTACAATTTTTTTATTCATTAAAGAAAGACACGTCATACTTTTTCAGTTTAGTCAATGTTATGGAATGTTCTCTAGACAAGTCAGTTCCTGTTATCACTTATGTTATAGCAGCTATAAACACTCATACCCTCACCAGCCTCTTCTTTTTTTTCTCTCTTTTTACAAAAAAACGCAGCTTGTCATGTTAGCTGGAAACTGCAACGTGTAAACTCCTGCCCCTGATGTCGGAAAACTTCCCAACTGTTACGAAGCACTCACACTGGAGACTTCTTCCATAAAGGTTAAATAAACATCTCCTTATAAAAAAATGTCACCATATCAACAAATTCACACGTTTATAAATAACTGCTTTAAATCTGACAGTAGTGCATCTGTAGATCCCAGGTTTATATCAACGCACTCGTTTTAATACATTATTTAGTTGTTTCTATAGTAACTACTCATTCACACTCATTCACACTTGTATGGCAGGCGTCAGTAAATAAGAAATGTGTAAGAAATTTATCAAATAAAAAAATGTATAACTTGATAATTGTTGTGAAGTTTTATGTAAGGTGATCTTTATTTAACATTGATGGAAGGAGTCTCCAGTGTCAGCACTATGTAAAAGTCAAATGTCAAGCTGTGACATTAGGTTTTCCATCATTGGAAAATTAAATGTAAATAAAGCAATGTGACGTTCATTAATAACTACATAAAATTCAAATTTCTGGCTAATTGGTTTCTGCTGCTGTGTAAGAGGAATAAAACACTTCAGGATGTGCTGTTATTGGAAAATAAACATCATGGTGGTAACAGTAACCCCACTTAGCCCTTGTTGAGTATTTTCCTATAACAGCACACCCTTAAGTGTTGTAATCCTAACAGCCACCATTTTGTGTAATGTACTTTTCATCACCTCAAGGCAGATAAACATATAAAAGGACATTTCATTGAGTAAAGACAAATACATGTCTGTATATCTATAACCATTAAAAACAGCTTTGCCCATAGGAACCATGGGAGTTATTGCCAGTTTACTCAGACATTGAATATAGAATTAGCTATATGAGTAAAACATATACAGGGTCAAACAGTTAGAGGATAATTTGTTTTCTCAATGAGCTTTGAGTGTTAAATTGCCCATGGCTGTTCAGAATGTCCAAATCGCAAAATCATCCTTAACACATTATCATGTGGTTAAAGTGGTGGTGGGTGCATTGTGGTTGCATTGAGACCTCTCTGGTAGAAATATGTCACGATTGGTCAGAAAGTGTTGATTAATTTTCTATAACAGCAGCTCAGTAGTGTTCGTTCTAATACGTTATTGTTTCTATAGTAACAATAGAAACAGAGGGACTCGTATAGTGGATGTGCCACAGAAACGGGTTTAAAAAAGTTTTCTATAAGTTTTCTGTAACTTTTATGGAAGGAGTCTCCAGTATCAGCGCTTTGTAACAGTCAGTAAGTGTTCTAACATCTTCAGGATAGAGGAGTTTACGCTCTGTGGTTTCTCATTAACTTGACGAGTCATTAACTTGACAAAAAACTTTGAGTTTTTTGTTTGTTTTATTAACTTCAAAAGAGAGAAAAAGAGAGGCTGGGGAGTGAAGAACTGTTTATAGATGCTATAACATAAGTTATATAAGGGCTCTGCCCTTTATAGCACAAGTGCACAGAGCCAAGAATAGCAGACTAGCTAGCTAAAAAAAAAACAATGAACAAAAATAAATGACCAGATACTCTGGAGTGTAGGGCCAGTCGAAGACCTCCTGTTAACAAACTAGACAGCTAGTATTGGTTAGCTAACTAAAAACACAGAAAGCATAAAAATAGGAAAGCCAGTGCACAAAGAACATGAGTATACACCAAACAACATTGTTAGCAAGCTAGTTGCCTTAAAAACACATGAAAAAAATGACCAGACATTGTTAGCTAGTTCCTAGCTGCATTAAAAAAAATAAACACAACAAAGAACAAAAACACCTGCAGAAATTGACCAGACACCAAACAATCAATGTTAGTGAGCTAACTGCCATTAAAAATGCACAAATGAAGTGACCACACACCAAATAAGCATCATTAGTGAGCTAGCTGCCTTACAAAACAGAGCCAAGAACAGAAACATGAAGATATTTACCAAACATCAAACTTTGTTAGCAAGCTAGCTGTCTTAAAAACACACATTAAAAAAAGAGATCAGACATTTTTAGCGAGCTAACTGCCTTAAAAACATGTGAAGAAAGTGAGCAGACACCAAACATTGGTAGCCAGCTAACTGCCTTAAAAACATGTGAAGAAAGTGTCCAGACACCAAACAATAATTTTTACTGAGCTAGTTGCATTAAAAACATGTAAAGACAATGAACAGACATCAAACAAACATTGTTGGCGAGCTAGCTGCCTTAAAAATAGGACTAGACACAAAACAAACATTGTTAGCAAGCTAGCTGTCTTAAAAACATGTAAAGAAAGTGAATAGACACCAAACAAACATTGTTAGCAAGCTAGCTGCTTTAAAAATGTGAGGTGAACAGACACTAAACAAACATTTTTAGTGGGCTAGCTGACTTAAAAAGATGTGAAGAAAGTAAACAGACACCAAACATTGTTAATGAGCTGGCTGCCTTAAAAACAGGACTAGACACAAAACATTGTTAGCAAGCTAACTGACTTAAAATCACAGAGTAGAGAATAAAAGCACATGAAGAAAGTAAGCAGGCTTTTTTCTTCTTTTTTAAATTTTTGGCAAAGGCACACTATTTTTTTTTTTGTCACCACTATATTATGACATATAAAGTTTCCGTGAAGTCAGGTGACAGTGGAAGTAAATATTATTCTAATTTTCTTCTCTACAGACTCAATAATTCTACTTTCTAAAAAAAATAATAATAAAAAAAACCACAATGTACTATGGATTTAACAGTTACTCCTGACTTTGCACTGATCCACCACCCAAAAGAAGGCACATACTTTATGCTTTGTAAAAATCTCCGCTGTTGCTGTTTGTGACAGACATGACAGCGTCTGTGACTTATCTTCCTTTTACATAAAAGAGTGAGTGCCATCTAGTGTACTCAAATTGCTATCTACCCCAGTATGAGCCGAACAATTCCTCTTTACCAGTGTATAGCTAATGATTAATTAGTTAACGATTGGTGAATATGATGGGTTTAATAAATTCGTTTTGAAGGTCACACATAAGTCAGTCTATGAATATATTATAGAATAAGCTAAATTTAGCTTAAAAGACTGGTGTATGAATGAAGTGTCTGTTTTAAAGGTGCATTAGTCAAGACTGGAGCTCTAGGGGTTCATTAGGTGAAGTACAAAAGACTCCGCCTCCCATTCCTACCCATGTACACAAAGCCATGTCCCCAGCACCAACATGGCCAGCAGAGTTCACTTAGATGTGTGATGGTGTTCACATTTTACCCACTAGATCTGGGGTGTCAAACATAAACCTACAGCCCCGGGAACTGGAGCCAGCATGTTAAAGGTTGTAATCCGGCCCATGAAATAAATTTATTGTTCGTGTTCTAAATTAAAATCACCTTGTGGATCGTAATTGAATCGACAGATTAAAAGAGTGCTAGTCACTGTTATTCCACTAGAGGACAAAATAGAGCAAGAAACTCAGGACCATGATCTCAGATACTGACAAAACTATATAAAGATTTCCCCAATTCAATATTATGGGCGATTTTGTATTGATTCCTTTGGCATACAAAATTTGTAAAAGTATAACAGTGTATATCTATTATTGACATGTTACTGGTCACTAAACTGATATTTTTGGTCTGGCCCACTCTTGGAGAGTGGAAGTGCTACCAATATTTATTTGAATGTTTTTTATCATTATGTTTTTTGGGAGATGGAGTGAAAGGATGTTGGGGCGTGTCTGTAAAAAGACTGACAGGAACCCTGTGTAAACACAAACAAGCATTCTGACCCAGATCGCAGTTTTCCAAATGGGTTCTCTCAGTCATGTAATACACTTGTGCTGATGCCATGGCTTAAATAATTATTTTTGAACATGTTCTACATATTTTTTCATTTTTTTTGTACTAGTAAGAAATATACATACATACACACACACACACACACACACATATATATATATATAAATGAGTATTACACCTTTAATTGTATTGATTTTGTACATTGATACAGTCAAAGATCTGTTTAAAGAAACCGATTGCCTTGATTTATCCAAGTTGTTCCCTTATTTTGGTTAATTATACGTATATACTGTAGATATACATTAGATATGTAATATGAGGACATCATGGAGTAACATATTGCAAATGTGATGTGATTTCAACAAATAAAGGCAAGAAATTTGTACTCATACTACACAGGAGTGAGCTTATCTATAAGCTTCTGTGCAAAATAAAAATCGACGCAGCAATCACATAAGTACAAAGTTATCTAAAGATATTTAGAAGTGAACCTAATTTGACCCCAAAACTCCTGAAGATCACGGGAAGAAGAAAAGTATGTTCACTAATGTTCTCTAAATAATTTTCTTTATTTTAATATATTTTGATATTGTGATAATTGACTGATGAAGTCACTTTGAAAGTACAACCCTCTTACCCAAAATTATAAACTGAATGAAATTAGTTAACAAATAATTAATTAATAATTGTTAATTAAGTAACAATATATTCATACATAATTAGAATGTCTTTAATGTTATTAGCATGAGTTCTAGTTAATCAGATGTTGTGTATTTGCTAATTCTATGCTATAAAACTCAACCCCATTACTCATTTACTCAAAGAAATCTTGTTAAAAATGTGTTTGTGGCCTAATTTTTGAATGGAAAATTTTTTTTTTTCTTAGATACAATGTTGAAAGTGTTGAAATGTAGAAAAGTTGGATATTTACAAGCTTCAAGAGCCGGTTGTGGAATAACCTTCCATATTTTCATTGGATGATCTTTTTATTAGCTGCAGTCACCTCTCTGACCTCCGGCAGACAAAGTTGTATTATCTTGCCAGGCTGTAGCTCCAAACTCGCAGAACTTTGTGGAAATGGTCAATGAAAGAAGTGCGATTCAAGGCTGTCTAATTTGCCAGTGACGGCGATCCATCAGGCAGCGCAGAGGTGACAGTGGAGATGAATGATAGAGACAGACAGGTGGATCTTAACGTACGACTGATTTACGCAGCAGTGGCACAGGCCAGAGATTTATTGAGTGAACATGATCGTGTTCATTATGACTGCCACCTCAAGACCATTTCTCTCTATTCCAAAAGGGGGGTCACTTTGGACGGAGGCGCATCAACAACACGTACTGTTAAAGACAGATTAATGCCCTAATTTTATTTTCAAATACACTGATACAACATCTGTGCTTTAGCTGTGGCATTTTACAATTTTTAAGTCCTTGCTACAGCGATACGGCGATATGGAAACTCAGGAATAAGCTCCTATAACATGTAAACCCACACAGTTTGCTGTTCTTCTTGTGATATGTTTTATTGTAAAAACGTATAAACAAATAAAACACTCCATGTTGTACTGGTAGAGAAAACAAATCAACAAAAGGAAGCAGAGTTACTGTTACCACAGCGAAGTTTCCTATAACAGCACCTCCTGAAGGGTTTTATTCCTCTTATACCACAGCAATTTGCCAACGATAACAAAACACATCATACCTTTTATCCGTTTAAAGTTACATTTAATATTGCGGAACATACGTGAAGCAAGTTAGTTCCTGTTATCGCTTACGTTATAGTAGCTATAAACAGTCATCTCTTGTTTATCTTGAAGACAAAAAAACACAGCTTATTGCATTACAGAGAAACCACAAAGCGTAAAGTTACCATTCCAAAACGCTGAGACTGGAGACTCCTTTCATAAGTGTTACATAAACATCTCCTTACAAAAAAAGTCATCATAGCAGTGATTAGACTGTATGTTTTTCCTGGTTAAATAACATGTACAAGTCCTTGTGTAAGCGGTTAGTATAGAAATGATAACGTATTAGAATTACTATAAACATGTCTGCTGTTATTTGACCAATCAGAACTGAGAATTCAACAGCACTGTTCTTAATCCTTCTTCACATGGCTTTGTTTTGCAGTAATGCCTTACAACAGCGCCCATCACTGCGTAGTAGAAGTGGAGAACTTTCTTTTGCTGCTAGGTGGAGAGGACCAGTGGAACCCGAATGGTAAAATATTGAATATAGAAATTAATTATCGTTCAACCGGTACAAAACAAGCTGTTTTTAAACAAACATCAGGATGTGTAAATGAATTCGGATTCCTCTGCAGGCAAACACAGCACTAATTTTGTAAGCCGATACGACCCGAGATTCAACAGCTGGATCCAGCTGCCTCCGATGCAGGAGAGGTACAGTGTACAAAGTAAAACTGTTAGGTTCAATTTCTTTTTTTCATGACTACTATAAAGACATGACTGTCTGAACAATCTGTTCTTCAGGAGGGCGAGTTTCTTTGCGTGTTGTCTTGATAAACATCTTTACGTCATTGGAGGAAGGAACGAGACAGGCTACCTGTCCAGCGTGGAGGCGTATAACCTGGAGACTAACGAATGGAACTATGTTTCGTCTCTTCCCCAACCTCTCGCAGCACACGCCGGTGCCGTCCATAACGGGAAAATCTACATCTCAGGTGAGTCAGTCTTAAGCCGAGCCAGAATTCCTTCAAAAATCTTCCCTTTACACGTTTAAGGCAGATAGAATCTGAAAGAAATTTTTTGTGGATAAATTGCATCTATAACGTGTCTAATAACAATAGAAAATAGCAAAAATCAACAGATGAAGAAGTGTTTATTTTACTGTTTTTGTTTTTGTCCACTCACGATCACCGCATTACCGGAAACTTAGCAACTTTGAAGAAGGCTTTAAGCTTGATTTCTGATTTATATGTCCTGATATACATAGGTAATACCATAGCATGTATACATCTGTGTGTGTGTGTGTGTCAGTGGACAGAGCTTAAATCCTTTATATGTAAGCTATGAATGGAAACACATTTTTTTTTTCAAAATGTTCACTTTTTTTTCTATATTCAGAACCAAAAGTCTCTGTTTCTAGATGACCTACATTCATGAAATTTTACATCTTCATTCCTATCCCTATTTAGAAACCTATTACAGAAGAATTTCTCAAAATGTTGATAATTGTATTTTTGTTAGATTTAATACTGAAAAATGAATTTTTGGATAACGTCCTCTGATATATTCTTGATCATGCAGTAACAACTGTTCTGTTCAAATCAAATGTTGCTGTAAATGTCTTATGAAAGCATCTTATCAGTGAAATAATCATTCTAATTCTAACATCATCTAAAGATTAGACTTTTGGTTTTGTTAAGTATGCAAATTTACACATATGTAATTAGGCAAAGTCTCATTTGCATAAATAGATGTAAATTCCTGAAAAAGTTCCAATATAAAAGTTTGATTGTGATCCATCTGTTTAAGTTAATTTAAAAAATATATATATATTCACCTGTAGTGTCTTGCCTTACATTAAAGATAAATATTTACAGCCAATACTTAAATGTTTTTTTGACAGTTATTTAAAAATTACTATTTAATTTCCAACAAGGAACGATGAGCTGTAAATATATTAATATTTAATATAAACTGTACCTTTATAAAAACAAACACGACTGATTCCTTAACTACAGATTGAATATATATGTACTGTATATGTATATGACATACGATGTACAGGTGGAGTCCATAATGGCGAGTATGTGTCCTGGCTGTACTGCTATGACCCGGTGATGGACGTGTGGGCCAGGAAACAGGACATGAACACTAAACGCGCTATACACGCACTCGCAGTCATGAACGATCGCCTCTACGCTATTGGTGGAAATCACTTAAAAGGTAAAATTCATTTGAAGCATATTACATGGGACAAAACAATGCCCTGACTGGTGATCCATGTAATACCTAACTTCCTGGTGTAACAAAAATCCAAAACAAATGTAGGGAAAGTAGGTCATAACTTCAGGACGTGCTGTTAAAGGAAAATAATGAAGAATTGTTTTCCTATAACATCACATTTCAAAGTGTTTTATTCCCCTTATACCACAGCAATTTGCCAACATTTATACTTATTTTTTTATTTATCAAGAAACAACAAAAACATAATAATTTTTGTCCATTTATAGTAACATTTAATGTTGCAGAACATCCGAGAAACAAGTTAGTTCCTGTTATGACTTACGTTATAGCAAAATAACGGGTTGTGGAACGGCTGTGAAACAAGTTAGTCTGCCGTACAAGCTGTTCCTATAGAAACGATAACGTATTAGAACGAGCGCATTAATGTAACCTGTGTTACAGAAAATTAATCAACACGTTCCGACCAATCAGAATCCAGAATTCAATAGCGCTGTTGCATAAAAGACAGATTATGTTAATGTTATTATCAGTAACATACAGCACAAGTCAGTTTATCTGTACTGTTAATATGATTCAGTATCTGGAGTAATGAAAAGCCAATTTATTATCTTTAACAAAAGTATTTGAAATGTTGAATTTTTTTTAATATTGAATTGAGAAGGTGCAATATCTTTCTGGGTTAAACATGGGATTAAAAATAGTGTCCTATTTCATGTAGTTCATCATGATCTTCAAGTGTATGTTATGTTGTTGTTTTTTATAGAGTGATTATGACTTCTATTAATGGGTAAATGTTTATGCAGTAAAAATTTCTGTTTAATTTAATAGTGAAAATTTGTCTTCCTGGTTTTAATAAGAAAATGCGTCTCAGAGCATTTCAGTCCAGTGATGGATTCTACAAGACCTATAACCATCTCTGCTTTTTGCTGTAGGATTCTCTCATCTGGATGTGATGTTGGTGGAATGCTATGACCCTAAAGGGGATCAGTGGAACATCCTGCAGATGCCCATCCTGGAGGGCCGCAGTGGTCCCGGCTGTGCCGTGCTGGACGACAGCATTTACCTGGTTGGAGGCTACAGCTGGAGCATGGTAACTACAACCGACGTCTGGCAAGATGTTAGCGGAAATTCTCGATTCTGATTGGTCAGGAGGTGTTGATTAATTTTCTCTAACAGCAGCTCTGACACTAGTGCAGCTTAATGCACTCATTCATATGGACTTGTACATATGGTCTGGTGAGGGAATGACTGTTTATAGCTGCTATGATCTAAGTGATAAGTTGTTCTGTAACTATAAACGGATAAAAAGTACATAATGTGGTTCAGTTAATAAAAAAACTATAATGGTTGGGAAATTGCTGTGGTGTAAGAGGAATAAAACACTTCAGGATGTGTAGTTATTGGAAAATAATTGACCCGCTGTTGATTGTTGTCCTATAACAGCATGCCTCCAAGTGTTTTATTCCTTAGTTAGTGCTACAAATGGTTATAAATCTGACTTATCTTTTTTTTTTTTTTGATTAATTTTCGCTTAAACATGTTTCTATTTCAGGGAGCCTACAAGTCGTCCACCATCTGCTACAGCCCGGAGAAAGGAACATGGACCGAACTAGAAGGCGAAGTAGCAGAACCTTTAGCCGGACCAGCGTGTGCCACCGTCATACTCCCAGCTTGCCTGCCATTTAACAAATGACCGATAATTGTGTGTAAGCAGATCGAGACAGAAAAAAAGCCCCTAGGATGGACAGAAAGGCCATCGCTAAACTAAACGATGCAGACTGTCTAGACAGACCGATTGCATAGGAGGTGTATAAATTATTTTTTTACACGTCTGATGAAAGCACTTTCTTTCTTTCTTTCTTTAGTACTTTTAAAAAGAAATACAATTTGTTTTTATGTGTGTTGACATTCAAACCTTTGATCACCTTTCCCTCTTTTTTTTTGTTTTGGCTTAACTCGATATCGCACGCATAACCAATATAGCTTCCATTTGTACTTTGTATTTTGTGGAGAAAAAAAAAAAAAAAAAAGAACAGCTGATGCAATGTTGGAAATTTGAAACGTGTTTATGTCCTGGAACGATTCAGCAAAAAAAGAATCGAATTGTTTTATTCTAGACGAAACTCATGAATCCCGTCGTAACAGTGTAGAATAGAGAAGTGTTCACCACGCTCCTGCTTGTTAAATATCGTAGCCATACTGTATATGGTACAGCGTATGTACAGAGGACGAAGGGGGAACGAAGTAGTCATAAATAAAGCTCCTCTAATATAACACAGACGAGGACTAAAATGAAAGAACAATCAGAATTATTGTTTACTGAGCCATGTGCTGTGTATGCATGGTCTTAACTAAGAACCTTATGTTACGCTTCTTCTTTTCTTTTTCTTTTCTTTCAGATATTACCTGTTAATGTTTAACAGTGCCTATTTCTAATCCTAGGTTCATTCTTTCCCATTTCTTTTAGAAAATATAATAACGCTGTCCAGAATTGGTTCGGCAATAAATTTGACAAATCTGACCTAAATTAATTAATTAAATAAGTAAGTAAGTAAGTAAATAAATAAATACATTTCAATGTTTCAAGATTCCAGAGCAGCACTGTTAGCGTAGCCGTCGTCCCGTTCGATCAGGAGAGGTATCTATGTTAATTTTCATTCCTGTAAATAGTCTCTTGCGGTGGAACATTTTTGTGCCCATGGGATTTATTATCAAATCCTGTTATGTTATTATACATTTTAAACAATGAAAATAAAATGGAAATTCTGGATTGTTACTGCCTCTTGAATTTGAATTTTTGGATCCATCTATGAAACCTCTTTTTATAACACGTTATCGTTTCTATAGTAACAGCTTACGCGTACGCCGGACGCTCCACATAATCTAACACTAATAGTAAACATATTAAAAATGTCTTGTTATTTAACAAAGAACTATGCTAGGTTTTCTGTAAGAAGATGTTTATTTAACATTTATGGAAGGAGTCTCCAGTGTCAGCATTTCGTTACAAGTTTTCCGTCATCTACAGGATGGAGGAGTTTATGCTTTATGGTTTCTTTGTAACATAAAAGACGACAAGCTGTGTGTTTTTTAATCTTACCTTCGCGACAGAGATAAAAGAGAGGATGGTGAGGGAACGAATATTTCTAGCTGCTGTAACATAAGTGAGAACAGGAGCTAACTTGTTTAGTGGACGTTCCACGTTCCACATTAAATGTAACTACAAATGGATAAAAAAAAGTGACGTGTTGTTCAATAACCGACCAAAAGTTACAGGTTTATTTTTAAAGCGCTGACACTGGAGACTCCTTCCACAAACCTGTCGAAACAGAAAACGTCACCATGACAAAGGTTACACATTCTTTTTTATGTTTAACCAACATGTGTGCCCGAACCCCTTCTGACCAATCAGAATGGAGAATTCAGCAGCGCAGTGGGGTAAACATGACTGCAGTTTGCACAGAGCTCCACTAAGGGGCGATGAGACTCAAAACTTGATAAAAGGCGCAGAAGAAGAAGAAAGAGCGCGTCACTTCTCTCCTGATTGGTCCACCTGAGTAAACGTCAGCTGTAGCAGGAAGTATTTTATTTTCAAAGATGCCAATATTTATAGCAAAGCGCATTAGAAGAGCTGAGTCTGAGCATTAATGTCTCATTAATGAAACATTATTTCTGGGATGAAATCTGGATGTTGATGAAGATCTAGCTTAACTGATGATGATGATGATGATGATGGAGGAGGAGTGCTGCTGTAATGTCACATGTGAACTCAGACTTTACACTCTGAAGGACAGAAGTAGAGCTAATAAACATCATTTCTGACTTACGGTCTGTGTGTGTGTGTGTGTGCGCGCGCGCGTGCGTGCGTGTGTGTGTGTGTGTGTGTCGCGCACACTCTCTCTGTGTCTCTGCCATGCCGACCTCCAGGAACACCGCTCCCAAAAGGTAGACAGACAGACAAACAAACAGATTATTTACTGCTCTTAATCAAATAAACACCGGATAAACGCGCTGTAATAATTTCATATGAATCATTTCTTCCAGCAAACACACAACACTTGTCAGCACTTGGGGCCACTTTGGCTGTTTTTATTCATTGGAAACCATTTCATAACGTTCTAGGAACATTATAACAACGTTCTCTTGAGTTTATATGGCTTATATAGTTGTATATACAACTGAAACCCAATTCACCAAATATGATTTTTAGATCCTTTGATTTTTTTTTTTTTTTTTTTTTTTTTTTTTTTTTTTTTTTTTTAAAAAAAAAAAAAAATAAAAATATTTGAAAAAAATGAATAAAAAAAAAATAGGGGAAAAAAAAAAAAAAAAAAAGTATTTA